>JAIUJO010000283.1:40000-200000 GCA_023846275.1 Vanilla planifolia
GTAAGAACACCACATCTAAGAATTATAAAGGTTATATAGGAGGAGAGTTTGTGTTATGTTATAATATAACTAAATCAATAAAATATTTTTGAAGAAATGAGATAAACTATTTTGTAATATTGCATTCCAAGATACTAAGTAGATAAAGTGAAACATCCTTGATCATTAATTCAATTAGATATCAAAAGGAAACAAAAAGTGGGCACAATTCCTTGGAAATAAAATATTTTAAAAAATAAAATAAATATTTAATCAAATAAAGTTCATTAAAAAAAGTCTAATAACATATGTTTTGTCTTAAAGTAAATATGCACAGATAATAATAAATTATTATTTTAACATTTAGTGGTCGATTGTCATATAACGAAATCAATGTCAAACATTTAAAGAAATTTGATAAATTATGCAAAAACATTGCATTATGAAATATTAAATAGACCAAGTATTATATTCTCATTTTTTAAATTAAGTAAAAATTAAAATTCCTTGTAAAGTATACATAAAAAATTTTGAAAAATAAATCTTTAATTAGATATAGATTGTCAAAACAGGTCTAATGAGTTTTTTTTTTCTTTTGATTAGCTCTCATTTGCAATTGTTATGAACTAAAAAAGCAAATAAGCTTAAATAATAATAAGATATTATTTTAATAATAAGAAATTAGATATTAATGCTAAACAGAAATTAATTAAAATAATGAAGTATAACTACAATTAAAATAATATAAACATAACACGAGAGGAGATTTACAATTACCTTGTAATATAACTAAATCAAAGTAAAATATTTGAATTCAAACATACTAAGGTGATCAAGGGTAACATTATCAATTATCAAATAAGATTCTAATTAAAATTCATAATAAAGTTTGCCAAAACTATAGAAATCTAAATATTTGGAATTATATAAATGAATATTTAATTAGATAGTGCTTATTGATATGAGTCTAAGAGCATCTATTTCTTCTTCATGAGACCTCTTTTTTAATTATTTTGAACTAGAAAAAGTAAATAAGCATAAATAATAATAAATTATTGATTGTAAAAAAATCAAATATATAATAATATTCTAATGAGATAAAATCAAAACAATATAATATAATAAAATCAAAACAATGTAACATTCATACAAGAGGAGAATTAGAGATCAAAACAAGTTGTATATCGAGAATAAAGAATTAAAATGAAGAAATAAGATACATTATAATACAAAGTTGTATTATGAGATACTAAGTAGATCGATTGCAATGATCTCAATTTTAAATAAGTTGTGAATCAAATTATCACTTAAAGCATGTCAAAATAATAGAAAATAAAACATCTAAAAATATATAAATAAAAATTTAATTTGAAAGAGCTCTTGAAAATAAGTCTAATTACATTTTATTCATCATAACAAGATCTCATTATGAATTATTATAAATTAAAAAAATTAAATAAACATAGATAATAATAAAATATTAATTTTAATATTAAAAAATGTTTATTAAAGCAGAAAAGAGAAAAATTAAAGATATGCAATATATCCAAATCAAGAAAATGTCAAGGTGACATGAGAGGAGAATGAGAGTTTCAACATAATTAATTATATGAAAGTAAAAAGTTTAAAAGAAATGAGATAAAGTTTACTAAAGAGCTGCATTCCAAAAATACAAAAATAATTAAGTGTGTCATTCTCAATCATAAAATTTGGTACAAAAAAAATATTTTAAAAAATATGCATAAATGGTAGAAAATAAAAAATGGAAAATTATAAATTGAATCTTTATGTTGATAAAGTTCATCGAGAAGGGTCGAACAAAAGTTATTTCATCTCGATGAGACCTTTCTTGGAATTATTATGAGTTACCAATTAAATAATCATAAATAATACTAAAATATTATTTCAATGTTTAGTAAATATATATGAAACTCGAAATGTGAAATATTTAAATAATATATTATGACCAAATCAAAATAATGTAATACTCACACTAAAGAAGATTTAAAGTTAATTAGTAATATGATTAAAACAAAGCAAAATATTAAAATAAATGACATAAGATTTAAAAAATAGTTTCATTCCAAATTAGTAAGTAGATTGAGTGTAACATCTGAGATTGTCAAATGTTGTATCAATAAAACTATTTTATAAAACATCTTCAGATTATTGAAAATAAAATAGTTAGACATAAAATTAAATGTTTAGTTGGATATAGTTTGTTGAGAGGAGTTAAATGATGTTTTTTCATCTAGATTGGAGCTTCTTCCAAATTATTATAAACTATCAAAATAAATAAACATAAACAATAAATAAAATATTACTTTAGCATTAGGTAAAGAAACCCTAAATCTTAAATGAGATAAATTTAATTTATATAATATACCAAAATATAAGAGATACATTAAGGAAATATAATATAATCAATTCAAAGCAATGTAATGCACAAATAAGATGGAATAAAAAGTTACATGATAATATAATGAAATTAAAGAAAAATATTTAAATAAATGACACAAAATTTACAGAAATGTTGCATTTCAAATTACGAAGAAGTTCAAGTGTAGCATTCTTAAAAATCAAATTTGGTACAAATCAAAATTCCTCGTAAAGTGTGTCAAAATCCTAGAAAGTAAAAAAATGAGATAAGATGTATAAGAAAGGTGTAGTTGAACATACTAAGGAGATGAAGGTAATAATCACGTTCATAAAATTGGTATGAATTAAAATATCTTATGAATCATTACATGACGTTAAAAAATAAAATATTTAAAAAATATAAGAGTTAATATTTTGTGAATAGTATAAAGATGTCTATCGTGTCTTCATAAGACCCCATTTATAATTATTATGAATTATTATATTAAAGAAGTAAAAATAATAACAAATATTATTTAATTTGAAGTAAATATACATCAAAAAAGAAATGAGAAAAATTTAAATAAAGTAATGTAATAAAACCAAAGTAAAAAATATTAAATTGAATTATTAATTTGATAGAAATCATGGAGGTGAGTTAAGCAACAATTGTTTCATCATGATTGAATCTTTTTTGGAATTATTATGAAAAAGTAATTTAAATATGCATAAAAAATAATAAATTTCTATTTTAATGTCTAGAAAATATAAAATAAGCCTATCATGAGACAATTTGAAGCAATTAAAAATAGCAAAATTAAAATAATGCAAGTGTCACAAGAGAGAAGAATTAGAGTTTCATAGTAGTATTATTAATTTAAAGAAAAAAGTTGAGAAAATGAGATTAATTATTTAGGGAAGATTAATTCTAAGATAATAAAGAGATAGAGTATAACAAACTTGATTATCAAATTAAGTGTGAATTAAAACACCTCATAATGCACCCAAAATCTAAAAGGGTAACATTTTTTAAAAAAATATAAAATTAAAATTTTAATTTGATAGAGTTTATTGGGATAGGTCCAACGATGTTTGCCTCACATCATTTGAAAAAACTTTTATATTACTATAAATTAGTGAGTAAATAAACATAAATAATAATAAATTATAATTGCAATATTGTGTGTATATACATATATATGTTTATATATATATATGTATATAGATATATATATAAATATATATATATATATATATATATATATATATATATATATATATATATATATATATATATATATATATAGATATTAATGTTGAGAAGAGATAATTAAATGAAATATGATATAACCAAGTTAAAGCATTAATAATTTATTGTTATATAAGATTTAGAGAAACATACCAAATAAACAAAATCAAATTAAAAAAATTGAACAAATGAGAAAAATATTTTGGAAACTTACTTTCCAAAATACTGTGGAGATAAAATACAATAACCTCTATTATCAAATAAAGTATAAATTAAAATGCCTTGATAAGTTTGCAAAAATAAGAGAAAACTAAACTTTTAGAAATTTAAAACTATCATCTAATTCGATAAAGCAAGTTCTGATGAGTCAATAGACCTTTGTATTTTATTGATCAGACCATCTATGAAATTACAATGAGTGAAAAGATTCAAAAAGTATAACTAATAATAAATTATTATTTTTATATTATCTAAATGTATATTATGACAAAAATGAGTTAAATTGAAATACAAAAATATAACAAAATAAAATATATTTTAATGAAAAAAAAGAAAAATTAGAGTTAAATAGAAATATAATAAAATAAAGTCAAAATATAAAAAAAGAAATAAAATAAATGTGAAAGTTACATTCTAAGATACTAAGGAGATTGATCATGACATCCTTGTTTAACAAGTCAAAGATAAATTGAAATATCACATAAAGATTACAAAAGCCATAGAAAATGAGACATTTATATTTAATTAAATGAATATCTAATTGGATGGATGCCATCAAGATGAGTATAAGGACATTAGTTTTGTCTACATCAAAACTTCTTTAGAATTACAACAAATCACTATAGTAAAAAAGTATAAATAAAAAATATATTTTAGTCTTAAATAACTATATTTTAAAGATAAATTAAGAAAAAGTGAAATAATGTAATATAGCTATATCAAAGAGATGCAAATATCACATTAGATGAGATTTAAAGTTGCATATTAAAATAACCAAATCATAGCAAAACTTTTTAATAAATTAGATAGAAAAGTTTCTTTCCATAATTCTACGGCAATCAAGGATAACATCCTCAATTACAAAATTAATTATTAATCAAAATATTTCATATAATATGTTAATCTTAGAAAATAAAATAATTTAAAATTTAAATGAAAATATTTAACTAGATGACACTCTTCAAGATGTGTGTAATGAGTTTTATTTCTTCTTGATTGTATCTCATTTGGAAATAATATGGAAAAAAATATCACAAGCATAAATAAAAGTAAATTACAATTTTAACATATGGTAAATACATAAAAACGATGAACTAAGAAAAATTGTAGTGATGCAATATAACAAAATAAAAATAACATAAAGGTCACAAGATGGAAGAAATAAAATAAGTTATATAAGAAAATTACACTACAAGATAGTAAAGAGAACAAGTGTAATAAACTTGATCATCACAATGGATACAAATAAAAATGTCTAATAAAGTGGGCCAGGTGCATAGCCAAAAAATTATTTTCAAATATAAAAATAAATATTTAATTTGATAGAGCTCAATAGGATGAGTTTAATGACATTTGTTAATCTCAATTTGACCTCATTTAGAATTACAATAAATTAACAAATTAAATAAACATAAATAATAATAATATTATTTACTAAATATATATTAAAATATAAATGAGATAAAGTGGAGCTTCATAGTATAAATAAATCAAAGTCATGTAAAGATCACACAAGTAGAGCATTAGAGTTTCATAGCAATAAAACATAAATCAAAGAAAACAATTTGAGCAAATAAATTAATTAATTCATCAGGGAAAATTGTATTCCATGATTCTAAGTAGATCGAGTGTAATATTCATGATCAACAAATCAAGTAAAAATCAAAATATCTCATAAAATATTTCAAAACTCAAAAAAATTGTAAAATTTAAAAATAAATATTTAATTTAATAGAGCTCGTCGAGAAGGGTCTAATTAAGTTTGTTTCATTTTGATCAGACCTCTTTTAAAATTGATATGAGTTACTAAATTAAATAAGTAGAAATAATAAAAACTTATTATTTTAATATTAATTAAATATATAATAAAGTTAAAATGAGAAAAGCTAAAGTAATATGATATAACAAAATTAGAGAGATATAAAAGGCACATTATTTGTGGTTTGGATTTACACTTTCGAAGAACTAAATTAAAGCAAAATAATTTGAAACAATAATATAAATTGTTCATAAAAATTTCTTTTTTTGATTCTAAGCAGATCAAATGTAGCATTGTTAATTATCAAATAAGTTACAAATCAAAATGTCTGATAAAGCATCATAAAATAATAAAAAATAAAAAATTGTAATGATAAAATAAATATTTAATTAGATAGAGCATATTGAGATGTGTCTAAAGATGTTTATTTCATATTGATTGGACCTCATTCAAAATTAATGAAAATAATAAGAATTAATAATAAATTATTTTCTTAATAATTTATAAGCATATGTTGAAAGTAAAATGAGAAACAATTTAAGCATTGTTATACAACCAAATGAAAACTATGTAAGGCCACCTAAGAGGTGATATAGAGACTCAAATTAACATAACAAAACAAAAGGAAAATAGTTTAGAAAAACATTAACTATTAGAAAACGTTGCATTAAAAAGTAAATATATAAGAAATCTTAAATGAGATAAACTAAATTAGTATGATATAACCAAAGCAAAAAGATGTTATTATCCCATGAGAACATAATTTGAATTTGATAGTAATATAAAAAAAGAAAGTAAAAATGTTTTAAAAAATGAGAAATTATTTAGGGAAGTTACTTTTAAAGAACTAAGGAGATGAAATGTAACATCATCGATCTTAAAATCTAGCATGAATAAAAATGTGTCTTAAATTACACCAAAATGCTTGAAAATATATATTTTTAGAAATATATAAATGAACTCATATTTGGATGCAGAACATTGAAATGAGTCTAATGACATATGTTTAGTCTCGATCAAACATCAATTTAAATTACTATTGATTATCATTGTAAATAAACATAATTAATAACAAAGTATCATTTTAATCTTAAGTAAATATATATTAATGAAATTAATGAGATAAAGTTAATTAATGTAACATTGCCAAATCAAAGTGACATAATGGTCATATGGTAGTAGGTTTAGCATAACATTATGATATAATAAAATCAAAGCAACACATTACAAGATATTAGATAATTACAATGAAACTTTCATTCAAATATATAAAGGATACCATGTGTAACATTATCCATTATGAAATTGGGTGCAAGCCAAAGTATCTCATGAAACATGCTATACACCAAAATTTTTTTAAAAAAATATAAAAATAAATAATTAATTAAATAGAACTCATAGTTATTAGTGAAAAGATATTTGTTTGATCTCAATTAGACATTGGTTAGAATTACCATAATATACAAATCAAACATAAATAATAAAAACATATTACTTTTATATCTAATAAATCTAAAATGAAATTAATTGAAGTAATGTAACATAAAAAAGTTAGATTTTATAGTAATATAATAAATTCAAAGTGGAAAATTTGAATAAATGAGATGGATTAAGTGGGAAAGTTGTATTCTCAAATAATAAGGAGATCGAGTGTGACAAACTCAATCAAGTTAAATAAAAAACGTCATAAAGATTTCAAAAACTTAAGAAAATAAAATATTTAAAAATATTGAAATAAATATTTAATTTGTAGAGCTCATTGAGAGGAGTCCAATGATGTTTACTTTGTCTGTACCAAGCCAAACTTTAATTTATTATAACATATCAAAGAAAATAAACCAAAATAATAATAAATTATTATTATATTATTTAGTAGGTATATATTTAAGAAAAAAAGATAATTTGAGGAAATATAACATAACTAATTCAAAGAGAGGTAAAGGTCATACTATAGTAGATTTACAATAATATAGTAATATAATTAAATCAAAGCAAAAAATTTAAAGAAATAAGATAAATATTTTGTAAAATTTCTTTCCAATATTTTAAAGAGATACAATGCAACATCATCAATTATCAAGTCAAGGACAATTATAAAATTGTCATAAAGGGAGCAAAAATTATTGAAAATAAAACTTTTTAAAATATGAAATGAATATTTAATTCAATAGAACTTGTTGAGATGGGAGAAAAAATTATAGAAAATAAAACTTTTAAAAATATTAAATGAATATTTAATTCAATAGAACTTGTCGAGACTAGCCCAATAATGCTTATTTCATCTTGACCAGACCTAATTAAAAATTATTAAAAATTAACAAACTTGATAAGCATAAATAAGAATAAATAATTATTTTTTTATAATGTAAACAAAGATTAAAATGAGACTAATGAAATTGAAATACAGATTTAATTTGATGGAGATAATTAAGTTTAGTGTAAGGTCATTTGTTTCATCTTGATTTGACCTCATTTTAAATTACTACAAATTACTATAGCAAAAAGACAAATAAATGCGAATTATTATTTTAATATTAATGTAATATATATTAAAGTTAAAATAAGATAAATTATAGCAATGTAATATAACCCAATTAAACAATGCAAGTGTAAAAAATTGAATTTTCATAAATGATATAAATTGCATAACAAAATTGAATTTCACTATTTTAAAAAGATTGAGTGTAATATGCTTGATTGTCAAATAAAATTTAAATTAAATTGTACCATAAAGTATGCTAAAACTCTAGAAAATAAAGAGCATTATAATATAAAAGTTATTATTTAATTAGAGAGAGCTTATCAAGATAAGTCTACTAATATTTATTTCATCTTGATTAGACCTCATTACGAATTAATAAAAAATATTAATTTAAGTAAGCATAGATAAGATTAAATTATTATTTCAATATTAAGTAAATATATATTAAAGATGAAGTTATAAAAATTGAAATAATGTAATATAGCCATATAAAAATAGTGTAAAGTTCACAAGAAAGTAAACTTAGAGTTTCATAGCAAGATAACCATTTCCAAGCATAACACTTGAAGAAATGAGATAGATTAAATGAGGGAGTTGCATTCCAAGATAATAAAAAGGTTAAGTTTTTTAAACTAAATTGTCAAATTAAGTAAAAATAAAAGTCTCATAAAGCATGCCAAAACAAAAACATATAAAATATTAAAAAGTAAACAAATGAATATTTAATTAGAAAAGCCCATTGGGATGAGTCCACCAACACTTGTTTCCTCTCATTTGAGCCACATTTGTAATTACAATGATTTACCAAATTAAACAAATGTAATAGTAATAGTAATAGTAATATAACTAAATACTACTTAAAACTCATATGAGATAAAATTAAAAGTTTGTAATTTGAACTTCCCGTTGGATGTAGAAGGATGATGATTAGTGAGATTTATAGTGGTAGTGCTTTCCAATTTGATCCTTTGGATTAGCATGTTATTACTGAGAATGGTCTTCTTATGCACCCTGTAGTTCCTATTCTCGCAGATATTGAACAAGGTAGAGGCCACAATGGCCAAATGAGCTGCAGAGATGCCGCGCCTCGCGTCAAGCTGTGCGGCTCGGGAAAGAAAGTGCTCCAAAAAAAAGCCGCCACTACGGGCGCGTGTGCGCACACTGCCATATATGCCCAACACCTCAGCAGATACGTGCAACACTTGGTCGTCCCAAATACTGCATGCCGCAGTGCAATGCAGCATGTGCAGCTGTGTCTCAGCCACATCACAGCCCCAACTATAGTTGCTACAATTAGTCAAAAGCCTTCTTTTGAGCCAATCCATCATAGGAACAAGGTTTCGAGCCACTTGTCAAAGGAAAGTATGGACATGGGGCAAGACTTTAAGCTTCCATATCCATGCAAGGTCCCTCGGTGGTGGGGTAAATCGGGCATTGTCAGCTCTCCTCAATACAATGAGAGCCCGATAGAACTTAGTAGAAGAGACCTTAGGGGATTCAGTGTGTACCTGAAAAAGCTCATCATTCCCATAATTATGACCCCGTGGCAAGTGCATGACTCTGACCTCTAATAAAGGCTTCGTCGAACAAGTAATAGAATCCCTATCCCACTTCCTCTACCAGAACATGCAATTCCCCACATATTTTGGCCATGACTCCTCCATGTTGATGAATGTGGGCCACCATTTTATTGGAAGAAAACCTAGCCAATTGTCTTCATAGAAATCAGTGCACATTCCATCCACCATCCTCCAAATGAAACCCCTAGGGCATCTGGGAAGGCCTTAAGCAGCAACCTTCCCGCATGAGAAGCACCCCTAGGGACCTTGCATGGGTTGTTTCTCAAAGGGTATTTTGTCTTCATGATATCTACCCAAAGGCTATCCTCATGGTATAACAGTCTCTTGTAGTGCTTCATGACCAATGCACGGTGCCAAATCTTGAGATCAAGTAAGCTAAGGCCTCCCATGTCCTTTAGCAGCGTAATAGTGTGCCAATCAGCATAATGGATAGCATGAGTCGTACCTACACCACACCATAGGAATCTTCTCATAAACTGTTCCATCGGCTCCACCACCCCACGTGGAACCACACAATGGCTCATCACAAAATTTGGAAATGACTCCAAAATAGCCTTGATCAATAGTATCTTTTCGGCTAAGGAGACAGGGTGCACCTGCCACATAGCAACCTGATACTCAATTTTCTAAATCAAAAAGTGGAAATCTGTTTTCTTGAATAACTTAGCCGAAATTGGAATACCCAGGTAGGAGAGTGTATTTCCCTTTGGGATAACAAGCTTAGAGGACACAAGCTTCATCTTTTTCTTCTTCATCTCTACTGAAGAAAATTCTTAATGTCTCATGATTAACATTGAGCCCAGCGAACTTACTGAACTTGTGGAGCATTTTCTTGATAACAGACACAGAATTATGTGAACCAGGTGCATAGATAATAACATCATCAGCATATAAAAGGTGCGAGATAAGGGGGCCATTGGAGGTGCATCTAAAGTCAAGTAACTCAAGATTCTCATACTTACATTCCAGCATAGAGAAAAATTCTGATACGAGTGTGAACAAATATGGGGATAAGGGGCAACCTTGAAGAAGACCCCTAGAGGCCTCAATCCATGATAGTCTATCTCCATTTAGCATAATACCAAATCTTGGGGAGGTAATACAAGCAAGGACCCACTTGCACCATGTCGGTGGGAAGCCAAGGAGTTGCATCATCTCCTCAAAGAATTGCCATCTCACACTATCGTATGCTTGCTCCATATCCACTTTTATAGCCATCAAGCCCACTTTGGATGAGGTTGAATACATTCTCACCTCCATCTCCTATGCAATAAAGATGTTGTCGAAAATGGATCTCTTGGCAAGAAAAGGTCCCCGCTCTCTAGCAATAACCTCTGATAGTACTCCTTTGAGTCTTTCTGCTAAGATCCTGGCGGCAATTTTATAAATGACATTACAGATGCTAATTAGCCTGAAGTGTTCAGGCTTAGAAGCACCTTGCCTCTTAGGAATAAGTACCACAAATGTATCCTTCCATGCTTTAGGCATGTAATTCTCTTTGAAGAAACAAAGAACAACATTTATAATATCCATATAAGTGACAGCCCAGTAGCCCGTAACAAACTCTATTGTGATGCCATCCATCCCAAGTGCTTTGTTTCTCCTATTAGTCCTAATAGCATTGGCCACCTCCTCCTCAGTGATCTCACGGGTCAGCTATTCCCTGTTCTCCAAGGTTGTGCAATTGGGTGATAGATGTCGTAGGGAGGGTGCATCCCACGAACCACCCCGTCTCTTTGTGCCAAAAAACTATAATCATATACTGTTAATGTCGGACCTCAATTCCATCATGTTCCCCTCATCATTCCTCATATGAGATAGATTGTTATTGTGTCATCTTGTTGTGGTTGCAGCATGAAAAAACCTTGTCTTCTTATCCACCAGTTGTACCCAGTGGATCTTTGCTCTTTGGCACCACCACTTCCCCTCAAGTGCACACCCTCTATGGAATTCAGAACTGAGATTGCCAAGCTGGGTGTTCTCCTCCACATTCAGACCCTGCCCTTACTCCTTGTCTTGCAGTTCACTAATCCTCCTCTCATACTCCCTGTTTGTCCCAATAATGTCCAGCATCTCCCTTTTACTCCACCTGAACAAAGCCACCAGGCATCGATGAAAATTAGTGGAGAGGCTATCCCTACAATTCCCCTTAGTACTTCTGGACCACATATGCTTCACAATGTCGACAAACTCGGGATGGTCAAGCAAAATGTTCTCAAACTGGATCCTGCTGTCTTTCGGTTTTGCCACATTTGTGCCCATATCAATCATAAGGGGGCAATGATCAGACCCGATCTGATCAAGATCAATCACCAAGGTAGCTAGGAAAACATTCAGCCCATTCGCATTCATAAGAGCCTTATCCAGCCTCTCCCAGATTCTGGCATTCCCCTGCTTGCCGTTGCACCAAGTGAACCTGCTGCCCACAAAACCCAGATCAAGAAGCTGAAGATCCTGCATAACCTCTGAAAACTCCTATTGGCTAAGCCCACAATATTATGCCTTTCCCCCTCTTCTCCTCTTGGGACATCACAATATTGAAATCCCCTACAACAATCATAGGGTCACCCCCCTCTACCTCCACTCTCAACATACGCCAAATATCCCTGTCCTTGTAGGGGTTATTAGGAGAGTATACCACACAGCATTTTAGATATGAGCCTCCCAGGAACTTGACACCAAAGACAACCATATGAAATGAAGAATAAGTAACCTCCAAGTCAATGTAGTGCCTCCACATAATAACAATGCCCACCGACTTCCCCTCAGAAGGCTGAGTAGCAAACATCCAATCCCTGCCGAGAAGAAAGTCAGCATCACATCTGTTGACGGATTATACTCTAGTCTCCACAAGTGCCACCACCCCTATATTTCCTTCCTTAACAAATCTCTTTAGGCAGTAACGTGATTTTCTTTTCCTTACCCCCTAATGTTCCAAAAAGCAATCTTAATCATTAGCAATAAGTATTTTCCTCCCAAAAAATTCCTTCTAGTCTTTCGCCAGCAAGGCCACAAACAACAAAATGCTTCCCGAAACATACCGTGGGGATGCGCTGGAAAACTGCTTCAAGGGACCAAGCACGTGCAGGCCCCTCGCACCAAAACCCTTCCAAACACCCAGCGTTTGCCTGCACCAACCCAGTGAGAGCATCCCCTGCATTGCGTCCAGCGTAACTAAAACTCGCTGCAACACTTAGCATCACCAACACCCACAGTGCATCCAAAAACCTCCAGCATGCACCAACACCTCCAACACGTACATCCAGCTCCAACAAATGTACCACCGGGTTGCAACGCGCACCAGCACCTCCAGTACCTCCAGCACCAACACCTGCTGTAATCCATGATTTGAAGCTGGGGGGTTGGCCCCTCATCCCATAGCAGCATGTTTGTCATTCAAGCTGCTGCTGTTGTCTTCCTCCTCCATACTGTCCACCAGCATTGCTTTCTTTCTATTGTCACCTATCAAGAGTTCTTGTCAGTTGTTAGGGGTGCTCCTTGTAACTCCCTTTGGGGTCCATGACCTCTGAATTGGCTCTCTACCCTTAACAATCGAGGCACTTCTTCTTCTTCTAATTGCAATTCTATCTCGTCCCTCCTCCAAGTAACACCCCTAACAGTGTTGTCCACAAAATGAGATATGTGCTCGGTATTTTGGTGATCATTTGTGTTGCCAGTTGGCCTTCTCTTTCTCGGCTGGACAACCATCGAAGGCCCCAAACCTTCTCTTGCTGCCTTGTCTGTATGCATTTCCTGAATCTTAGCTAGTGATGCACACGGGGGAGCCACAACAAAGGATTCAACAAATGCTCTTCCATTAAAGGCACGCAACACCGCATTGCCAGTGATACTGGACATAGCAAGTCCCGTGTTCCTTACTGTAGTTTTAGTAGTTTGTGTACCAAGTTTCTTTTTCAGACATTGCTCCACCACATGCCCTACATGGCCACACCCATAACAGATACGCGGTAGCTCCTTGTACTCAATAACTTGGAAAGATTTGCCCAAGTCACCACTGAGCCATAACCTCGACTTAAGTGGATTAGAGAGGTCCATCCTTACACTAACCCTAGCATATGAAGCCCTTTGCATCTGCGCAGTCCAGCCATCAAGTAGTATGGGTTCCCCTACATTCTTGGCAATTTTTATGATATTTTCAACATCCCAATATAGTAATGGTAGTGCAAGAAAGCGAATCCAAATGGGTGCACACATAGAAGCATTAGGTGATGGCTTGAAATCTGCTTCCCACAAATCAAGGCCCATTGCTTGGCTTGCCACCTGAGTCAAAATGTAACAAAAGCAGTTAAACTATGGTAATTCCATGACATGGAATTCACTAAGATGACCTCATCTACTTGTCAAGATTGTAGCAATAATAACAAACGGAAGGGAATTTCCATAGACTCTACCAATGAGGTCATATTGATGAAAGATCCTACGCCTTGAGCAAACTTCGTGTGACAGAATAACCACATCATTTTTCATAATATTTTGCATTAAAGCTGCTCTTTCCTTAATATCAACCATTTTAGGGGCAATAAAGGAGGTGGCTGCTTGATACCCTGAATTATTATTGGCAGTGAGAGCCTCACGAAAGGAGACCCTCACTTCTGGTTTTCCAAGCTGCCCACCCTTATGCAGCACATTCATATCACCATCTCGCATGCCCACATCCGGCGGCACAGCTGCACTTTCTTCCGCATTAGCTGAAAACCCTGCTGTATAGAGACCCTTCCCACCTGTGAGAGCAGCATCACTTTCATATATTATCGCCTCATCACCAACTTCCTTCACACACTCGCCCCCTGCTTCAGCACAGAACACGCTGCCCATGCACTCAGAGGTTAGTCATCCTCTCCACTGCACGAACTCTCCACAGTGTCCTCAATACCCAGCGACCCCGCATTAGATGAGCATTCAGCCTGGTCAAAAACGGGATTAGCATCTGAGAGATCATTCCTCATGACTTCATCAGTCAACCCCTGCATCAACTTCTTGCCCTTATCCCGCCCCCTAAACATCCTCCGTAGTATTCTTCTCACAGTTAGGGGATGTATCCACAATTTTTCAGCTTCTTGTTGCTCCTTGTAGCCTTTGCTCCCGCCATTAGAGAAGACTTAGGATTAGAGGAGAAACAAACCATCCTATAATGGACGAGCACCCCAATAATTCAATAAGGCTAAGGCTACCTCACAGAGTGCACAATAAATATGAGAAAAACAAGGAGCTCTAGATCCTGGCACTGCCAAATGCCCAAGCTTTAGATGTAGGGAAATGCGCAGGTGCGAGGAACAACAAGGCTATGCAAAGAGGATCTGCACGACACACCGTGATGTCGCAAATAGGGAAATGCGCAGAGGGACGTCGTAGAAACGCCAGTGAGATAGCGGGGTGAGAGATGCACCCGCACCGACAATATGACTTGATAGCAATTTTCTTGGAGTCTCGACTAGGAGCTGTGTCCTTGAGTCGATGCAATCGACAAAGAATGTTAGGGTAATGTAAATGGCAAAGAAGAGATCTATAATGGTGTCTGCAAAGCAGAGACCACCCTTAGATTCTCCATTCATGAAGGCCACTTTGATGGGGTAAACCCATGAAGAGTAAACCACCAAGGTCTCAACCCATGAAGTGCAACATTCTCAATAATGAATTAGGTATGAATCAAAATATCTCAACACATTAAAAAGACTCTAGAAAATAATACATTTTAAAATTTAAAAATGAATATTTTATAAAATAAAACTTTGCAAGATGAGTACAATGACGTATCTTTCCATTTGATGAGACCACATATAGAATTAATATGAATTTAAAAATTACAAAAAAATAAATAATAATAAATTAACATTTGATATTAATTAAATTTAAAAGAAAATTGAAATAAGTTAAATTAAAGAAATTTAATATAACCAAATAATATTGATATGAGTATCACACTATAAAAGTTTTTAGTTGCATAGTAATATAAAAAAACTATAGAACAAATTCGAAAAAATCATATAAATTGATCATGAAACATGTTTTCTAAGTTGAGATAAGTCCAAAAGTATTTGTTTTATTTCAACTGAAACTCATTCAAAACAAATACAAAATGTAAATTTAAATACAATATTTAATAATAAATTACTTTTTAATAAATTACTATGAATCGTTTGAAGCTAAAATGAAATAAACTAAAGTAATGTAATATAAAAAAAATTAAAGCAATGTAATGGTCTTATGAGAATTTTAGTTACACTTTAACATTACCAAATAGAAGTGAAAAGTTCGAGAAAATGAGGAATTGCTAAGGAAAGTTGCATTCCAAGTCACTAAAGAGATCAAATGTAACATCTTCAATTATTAAATTTGGTTGGACATGAAATGTGTTGCAAAGAATGTGAAGACATTATAAAATAATACATTTATAAAAGTAAAAAAAATATTTATCTTGATAGAGATTATTAAGATCATTCCAATAATGTTTGTTTCAACTCGATAAGATCCTAAATTAAAATTACTATGAATTACTATATTAAATAAGCATAAATAATAATAAATTATGATTCAATTATTTAGTAAATAAATGATAAAGTTTAATTAAGATAAATATATTTAGTGGGTATAATAAAGTCAAAACCATGTAAAAGTCACTTAAGAGAAGAATTAGAGCTTTATAGAAATGTAAACAAATAAATGTAAGAAAATTAAAATAATTAGATAAATTTAAAAATAAAGCTATTTTCCAATATATTAAGTAGATCAAATGTTACATCCGTAATCATAAAATTTGTTATGATTGAAATATCCATAAAATATTTAAAAATATAAAAATCAATTTTTAATTGGATGCAACTCATTTAGATGACTCCAATGTAATTTGTTTTGTGTGATAATACCTTGGTTGCAATTATTGTGAAGTTCTAACTTAAATAAGAATAAATAAAATAAGTTATTATTTTAATTAAAAGTAATATCAAAGTCAAAATAAGGTAAGTTGAATAATATAATTTACAAAATTCAAAATGATCTAAAGGTCACATGACAAAAAATTTAGAGCAACATAGTAATATAACCAAATTAAAGCAAAATGTTTGAAAAAATTATATAAATTTAATGGGAAAGTTGTATTCCAAGAAACTAAGGATATCTAATGTAATAACCTTGATAATAAAATTAAATATAAAACAAAATATTTCATAAATCAAGCAAAAAACCAAGGAACTAAAATATTTTAAAATATAAAAGTGAACAATTCATTAAATAGAGATCACTAAGGTGAGTTAAATGAACTTTGTTTCATATCAATCAGACCTCGTTTAGAAATACTATGAAAAAAAAATTTAAATATACATGAATAATAATAAATTATTAATTTTAAATTCAATAAATATAAAATAAATCTAAAAAGAGATAATTTGATGTAAGGTAATAGATCTCAATGAAAATGATGTAAATTTCATAAGAGATGAGAATTAGAGTTTTATAGCAATATAGGCAACTGAAAGTGAGAAATTAGAAGTGAGATAAATTGTGTGGAGTGGTTACATTCCAAGATAATAAGGAGATTGAGTCTAATGAATTTGACCATCAAATTAGCTATGAATAAAAATGTATTGTAAAGAATTACCAAACCTTAAAAAGTGAAACATTTTAAAATATAAAAATGATTATTTAATTTGATGGAGCTCATCATGATGAGTCCAACGATATTTGCTTCTCATTCATTAGGCTGTGTCTGTAATAACTACAAAGAATCGTAGAAAAAATCTTAAATAAAAAAAATTATTGTCATAACATTTTGTGGATATATATTGAAGCTAAAATGAGATACTTTGAAGCAAAGTAAAGTGACTAAATCAAAGCAATGTAAACTTCATTCTATAAGATATTTAAAGTAACATAAAAAAAATAATTTGAAAAAATGAGATAAATTCGTGTCAACTTAATCAGTCATACTTTGAATATACTAAGGATTACAATAAGTAAATTAGAATAATTAATAAGAAACTAATTGTATTTTTAGTAAATATATAATAAAACAAAAATAAGATAAATTGACGTAATATAATATAACCAAATCAAAGAGCTATAAAGGTAACATAAGAGGACAATAATAGTTTCAGTATAATATAAAAAATGAGAAATGAAAAATTTTAGAAAAAAATAAATTGTATGAGAAAGTTGTATTCAAAGATATTAAGGAGATCAACTATGATATTCTCAATTTTCAAATCAAGTATACACTAAAATATTACATAAAACATATCAACACCATTGAAAATAAAATATTTAAAAATATAATAATGAATATTTTTTTAGAAAGAGCTCGTTAGGAAGAGTCTAACGACATTCGCTTTGTCTTTATGAGAACTCATTAGGAATTAATAAAATTTACTAGAATAAAAAACCATAAATAATAATAAATTATTCTTTTTATAATAATCAAGTATATACTAAATTTGAAATGAAATGCATTCAAGAAAAGTATTGTAACATTAGGTCAAAGGATAAAAGATTTAGAGATTCACAATATATATCCAATCAAAGAAAAAATTTGATGAAATTATATAAATGGTTTAAGATAATTATATTTTGAGATATTAGGAGTTCAAGTGCGACATCATTGATTGTTAAATGACATATGAATTAAAATATCTAATAAAAAATATAAAAAAATTGAAAATAAAATATTAAAAAATATAAAACATAAATATTTGATTTGATAGAGTTCATTAAGATGAGTCCAAATTGTTAATTTCATCTGAATCACACGATGTTTGAAATTACTTAAAATTACTAAATAAAATAATAATAAAAACAAAAAACAATTATCGCAACATTGTGTAAATATATAATAAAGCTAAAACTAGATAAATTAAAATAATATAATATAACAAAATAAATTTGACATAAAGGACAAACGAGGTGAGATTTAGATTTACATAGTAATAAAAAAAAATAAAAGCGAAACATATTGAGAAATTAGATAAATGTTATGAGAAAATTTCCTTCCAAGATGTGGAGGACTTTGAGTGTAACATCCTCGATCCTCAAATCTGATATGAAAGGAAATGTGTAATTAAACATGCCAACATGGTTTAAAATAAAATATTTTAAAAAGATAAAAAAATAATTAATGAGATGGAGCTCTTTAAGATAAGTGCAAAGATGTTTTCATCTTCATCTGACCATAATTATAGTTACTAAAAACAATGAAAATAAACAAATATTAACACCAATAAAGTATTATTTTAATAATAAAGAAAATATATTAAAGATAAAAAGAGATAAATTGAAATAATGTAATGCAACAAAAAACATTATTAGGTTAAACGAGAGGAGAATCAGAGTTTCATAGCAATATAACCAAATCAAAAAAAAACTTTTGAATAAATGACATACACTATGCAAGAAAGTTTAATTCAAAGATACTATCGAGATTAAGTGTGACATTCTCAATTATAAAATAAGAAAAGAATAAAAATATGTCATAAAACATGCAAAAATCTTAAAAACTAAGTCCTCAGAATATTAAAATCGATATTAAAATTGATAGAGACAATCTAGATGAGTCAAATGATGTTAATTTCATCATGATCTGGCCTCATTTAGTATTTTTATTTGTTTATAAAGAAAACAAGCATAAAAAAAACTATTATTTGGAAATTTAGTAAATATATATTAAAATTAAAATGATATAAATTGAAGCACTATTATATAACCAAATCAAAGATATATAATAACATGAAAGGTGAATTATAGTAAAATAATAATATAACCTAATCAAGGAAAAGTTTAAAAAAAATACGATATTTTTTATTTGAAGATTTCATTCCAAAATACTAAAGAAATTGAATGTAACATCTTCAATCATCAAAGTAGATTTGAATTAAAATACCTCATAAAGCATTAAAAAATAATATAAAACAAAATACATAGAAATATAAAAAACATTTTTAATTAGATAGTGTTCTTCAAGACAAGACTAATGACGTAAGTTTTGGTTCTTTTAAATCTCATTTGGAATTACTTTGAATTGCTATGATAAAAGGAAAAATAATAGTAAATTATTTTATTATTAAGAAAATATTTTCCAAAGCTAAAATGAGATAAATTAGAGCAACATAACTTAACTAAATCAAAACAAAGTGAACATCACAAAATAGGAGGTTTTAAACGTATATGAAAGTTGCATTCCTAGGTTGTAGGTTGATAAAGTGAAACATCCTTAATCATTAAATAAGGCATCACTCAAAATGACATATAAAATGGACCAAAATCTTATAAAATAGAATGTCTAAGAATATAATAGCATATGTTTAATTAGATAGAGCTCATGGAGACAAGTTCAATGATGTTTATTTCATCTCAAGATGACCTTTTTTATAATTACAAATGAAATAAAAATTTACAAAAAATAAATAAGAATAAAATATTATTTTGATATTCAATAAATTTATGGTAAAGTTGAAATAAGAAAACTAAAAGTAATGTAATTTAACCAAGTCTAAATGTTGTTAAGGTCAAATGAGATGAGAATTAGAGTTTCACAATAATATTAAAATTCAAGATATTATATTTGAAGAAATGAGATAAAATATATGAGAAATTTATAATTAAAGATATTAAAGATATTGAGTGTAACAAATAAAGCCATCAAATAATATGTGAATCAAAATATCTTATAAAGCATACCAAAAGCATATAAAATATTTAAAAAATATAAAAGATGAATATTTCATTAAATAGAACTCATCAACCAGAGTCTAACAATATCTGTTTGATCTTGATGAGACCTCAATTTGAATTACTAATAAATATAAAATTAAAGAATTATAACTAATAATTATAAAGATATGAATGAAGTATACATTAAAATTTAAATGAGATAAATTAAAATATTGTATTATAATTAAATCAAAGCTATGTAAAAATAACACTAGAGTAGAATTAACATTTCATCATAATGTGCCAAAATAAAAGAAAAAATTTGAAGAAATATAATAATTTGTATACGAAGGTTGCATTTTAAGACATAGAGGGGATCATTATCGATCATCAAATTAGGTATGAATTAAAATGAAATATAAAGTGTTCTAAAGCACTATAAAATTAAATAATTTAAAATATAAAAATGGACATTAAATAAAGAAAGCTTATTAAGAGACAAAAATTGTTTTATTTTAAATAGAGCTCATTTTAAATTACTATGAATTACCAAATCAAATAATTTATATAATAAATTTTTTGAACATTAATTAAATATATAATAAAGTTGAAATAACATAGTTTGAAGCAATGTATTATAACCAAGTCAAAGTAATTTATTCTATCAAGATGCCTTGTAAAACTTGCCAACTCCCTAAAAAAATATTTTAAAAAATATAAAATGATTTTTAATTAGATAGAGCTCATCAAGAGAAGTCGACTGATATTTATTTTACCTCAATTGGACATCAATTAGGACAACTATGAATTACAAAATTAAAGAAGCATGAATAATAATAAACCAAAGTTTATAGGAAAAAGTTGAAGAATTGAGACAAATTATATAAGAAAGTTATAATCAAATGTACTGAAATAAATCCAGTGTAATATCATTTATCATCTAATCATGTTTAAATTGAATTATCTCATAAAATATGTGGAAACTTTAGAGAATAAAATAATTAAAGACATCATAAGGAATAATTAATTGAACCCAGTTTATCAAGGTGAGCCCAATGACATTTATTTCATCTTGAATGGACCTCACTTATAGTTACTATGAATTACAAATTAACTTTTGAAAAATAGTAAAGTTTTAATTTAATATTAAGAAAACACATATTTAAGCATAAATTAGATAAGTTAAAGTAATGTACTTTAACCAAATGAATGTGAGATAATGGCCAGATAATAAGAAATTTAAAGTTATATAGTAATAGGACAAAATGAAAGAAAAAATATCAAAGATAAAATAGTCATATAGGAAATTTACGTTCCATGATTCTAAGGAGCCTGAGTGTAACCTCCATAATTATTAAATTTGGTACAAATTAAAATGTCCCTTGAATCATGCAAAAACTATAGAAAAACATTCAAAAGTAAAGGAAAACAATATTAGTTGCATAGATTTCTCTGACATAACAAAATAATACTTGCTTCATGTTAATAGGACATCATTGTAAATTAATGATATTAATGGGATTGAATATAGCATTCTTATTTGTCAAATGAAATACAAATTAAATGGCTCATAAAACAAGTCAAAACCATTGAAAATAAAACTTTTGAAAATTTAGATATGAATATTTAGTTTGATAGAGTTCAAGGAGAGAGTCAAACAAAATTTCATTCTTATAGACCACATTTGGAGTTACTATAAATTATTATTTCTAATATTATGTTATAATATTTTGAAGTTTGAACGAGAAAAATTGAAGCAATTTAAGACAACTAAGTCCTTAGTAAATTTGAAGAAATAAAATAAATTCTATGACAAAGTTATATTCCAATGCACTTAGAAAATTGAGTGTATGATTTTCTAACAAAAATTAGATACAAATTAAAATGTTTCATAAAACATACCAAATCCATAAAAAATATATTATTTAAAAATGTGAAAAAGATTTAATCTTTTGAGATGGATCTAATGATATTTGTTACTTCTTGGTTAGATACCATTTGGAATTACTACAAACAATCAAAGTAGATAAGCTTAAATAGTAATAAATTATTATTTTAATATTAAAAGTACAAATATTAAAGCTAAAATAAAATAAAATAAATCAATGCAATATATCAAAATCAAAGTAACATAAATGAAGTATGAGAAGAGATTTAGTATTGGATAATATTATTACCAAATCATAAACAATATTATAAGAAATGAGATAAATTGTTTGGGAAATTTACATTGCAAGATAGTATGGCGATTGAGTTTAAAAATCTAGAAATGTATAATTAGAAGGATAAAAGTCATTTGGACTAGTCCTCAACATTCAATTGCTCTGTGTTAGACTTGGTTTTGAATCAAATAAAACTTATGCATAGCTCACAGGAGGGAAGATATAAAGCTAAATAAAAAATAACCTAATGAAAGCAAAATTTTGAGGAAAAGATTTTAGTTATATGAAATCAATAATCTTAGATACTAAGGGCATCAAATTTAAAATCCTTAATCATCAAATTAGGTAGGAATCAAAATATTCTTAAAGCATGTAAAACCCTTGAAAATAAACCTTTAAAAAATAATTTGATATTGCTTGTCTAGATTAGTATATTAATGTTTTTTCTCCTTAAATTAAACTTTTATATAATTGCTATAGATTATTGAAGTAAAAAAGTATAGATAAAAATAAATTGCTAGTATAATAATATTTAAATATATATTAATGTTTACAAGAGAATAATAAAACCCTATCTTAAAACTTAATCAAAGCAATGTAAATGTTTCATAGTGATATAATCAAATCAATGTTAAAATTTTAGAGAAATGAGATAAAATATAAGGAAAACCTTCATTCCAAGAATACTAAAAAGATCAAGTATAACAACTTCAATCATCACGGCAAATACACTAAAAATGTCTCATAAAATGAGTTAGAACTCTTGAAAATAAATACTTTAAAATATAAAAATGACTATTTAATTAGATAAAGCTCATTGAGATGAGTCCAACAATTATTTTTTCATTCAATAAGACCTCATTTGGAATTACTTCTAATTACCATAATAAATAAGCATAAATAATAATAAACGTATTATTTTTATATGAACTAAATATATTTTAAAGATGAATAAGATAAATTGAAGCAATGTAATACTTCTAAATCAAAGTGATGTACATGTCACATGAGAATAAACTTAGAGTTTCATAGTAATATAACGTAAACAAAGAAAATCATTTAAAAAAATGAGATAAATTGGACACCAACATTGCATTATAATATACTAAAGAGATCGAGTGTGGCATCAACAATCAACAACTTTGGTAAAATTAAAATTTCTTATAAACCGTGACAAAAATATTGAAAATAAAATACTAAAAATATAGAAATAAATGTTGAGTAAGGTAGAGCTAATTGACACATGCCATAATGTAGTTTTCATCCTTTCGATCATATCTCATTCTAAATAATTATGAATCACCAAAAAATCAATATTAATATTAGTAATTAATTTTATATGTTAAGTAAATATATATTAAAGCTAAATAAGATAAATTAAAGCAATATTATATAACTAAATCTAAGCAATATAAATATCACAGAAGAGGAGATTTAATGTTACATTGTAATATAAACAAAAAAATGCAAGATTTGATGAGATCAGATAAATTGTACGACAAAGTTGTATTTCAAAAAATAAAGGATGTCGACTGTGTTATCCGCAATCATCAAATTTGATAAAGCTTGTTCAAGAGAAGCATAATAATATTTGTTTCATTTTGAATGGACCTCATTTCAAATTATAGTGAAATAAAAAAATTTAAAAAAATAATAATGATAGTATTTTATTAATATTATGTAAATATTATTTTGATCAATAAATTAGATAAAGTCAATCAATATAAGATACTCAAATGAAAGTGATATAAATATCACATTAAAAGAGATTTAGAGTTACATAGTAATATATCCAAATCAAAGTAAAATATAAATAGAAATTAGATAAATTACATGAGAGCATTTTCATCAAATCAAATAAAGAGATCAGGTGTGACGTCCTTAATCATTAAATCAAGTTTGAATAAAAATATCTTACGAAGCATGCAAAACTAAAAAAATAAAGTTTTTAAAAAATTAAAGAAATTAATATTTTTTTATGGAGGCCAGGTAGAGTTGTCCAATAATGCTTCTTTATTGATGAATAGGTCTCATATTAAATTTTTCTTTGACCTATTAAAATAAATAAGCCTAAAGGTTAATTAATTATTATTTTAATTATAAGTAAATAAGCATAAGTAATGATAAATTCTAGTTTTTTAGTTAATGAAATAAACATTAGAATTTAAATTGTATAAACTAAACTCAACTCATATAGACAAATAACTGTTGTGTAAAGGACACTTGAGAGGGAAAGTAAAGTTACATAATAAATTACGTGAAAAGGTTGAACTCAATGATAATAAAGAGATGAAGTGTATTATTCTATATTGTCAAATAATGTACAAATCAAAATCACTAAAAACTCATATCAAAACTCATGAAAGAAAAAAACTTAAAAATATAGAGTTGAAATAATAAATTTAATGATACAAAAAATAGCATTCTAAAATACTAAAGAAATTGGGTGTAACATCCACGATTATCAAATTAGCTACATGTCAAAATAGTTCATAAAACATAAGTAAACTATTAAATTTTTTTGAAATATATAAAATGAATATTTTTTGGATAGAGTTTATCAAGAAGAGTCTAAGAAAAAAATTTGTCTAAATCATAACACTTTTGGAATTATAATGATTTAGCAAAGTAAATAAGCATGAATAGTAATAAATTACTTTTTAAATGTCAAGAAATGCAGTTAAAGCTTAAATAAAGTAAATAAAAGAAATTTAATTTACTAAAACAAAGAAAAGATCGTAAAATGTGATAAACTATATGAGAATTTGCAAACCATGATACTAAGGAGTTCGTGTGTAGCATACTTTATCATCAAATAAAATAGAAAGAAAAATGACTCAAATGTACCAAAAACCTAAAAATTAAATATTTACAAATTTTTTAAAAAATATTTAATAGGATATAGCTTATCATGAAGAGTCCAATGACGTTTTCTTCATCTCGATGGGACATTATTCAAAATTAAGAGGATTTAAGTAAGTAAATAACCATGAATAACAATACATTACTCTTTCAAAATTAAATAAATATATTTTAATACTAAAAAGAAATAAACTATAGAAATAGTAAAATAAATTAAAAATAAAGTAAAGTTCACATAAGACATGATTTAGAGTAACATTGTCATTTAATCAAATTAATTAAAAAAATTTGAAGAATTGACAAAAATTGTAGTCAAAAGTTACAATCCACGTTGAAAGGGATGTCAAGTGTCACATACTCGATCAACAAATTAAGTACGAATCATAATATCTCTTGAAAAATATAGAAAACCCTTTAAAAAGAATAACTTTAAAAATATATAAATGAATATATATTTCATAAAGCTCATCTAGAGGAGTCAAAGGACATTTTTTCATCATGATTAGAGCTCGTTTAAAATTATTATAAATTATAAATGTAAACTAGTTTAAATAACAACCAATTAGTATTTTTAATTTTTTGTAAAAAATAAATTATAGTAGAAAGATGATAATTCGAAGCAATGTAATGTAACAAAATCAAACTAATATAATTGTGAAATAATATATGAATCATAATTATATTGTAATATATTCAAAGCAAAGCAAAAATTTTGAAAACATGAAATAAATTGCATGGCAAAGTTACATTCTAGGATACAAATCAAAATATCTTGTAAAAAATGCTAAAACCATAGAAAATAAAGTTTTAAAAATTTATAAAAAAAATTTTATTTTATAGAGCTCTTCATCATGAGTCCAATGATTATTTTTTCATCTCGATCAGTTCTCGTTCAAAATTAGAATGAATTACTAATTTAAATAAGCTAAAAAGGATAAAAAAATTATTATTTTATTATTAAGAAAATATGTATTAAATCTAAAATTTGTTAAGTAAAAACAATTTAATATAACCAAATTAAAGTCATATAAGGGTCACATGAGTGGAGACATAGAGTTATATAGTAATACAACCAAATCAACACAAATATTTTTAAGTGATGAGATAAATTATAATATTAAGTTATATTTCCAAGAGAATGAATGAATCTTTTATAATATCCTCTATCATTAGATACGATACAAATATAAAATGTATCATGAAGTGCTCAAAAACCTTGGAAAAATCAAATTTTTTAATGTATAGAATTGTTTATTTATTGGAATAGTGCTCATCGAGACTAGTCAAATGACTCTTTTTTCTATTTGACTACAACTCATTTGAAAAATTATTATAACAAAGTAAATTTGATGTAAATGTCAAAAGGGTGGTGAAATAGATTTTTATAGTTCTATAACAAATCAATACAAACAAATGAATAAATAAAAAATTGTTTGTGAAAATGTTGTATTCTAATAAATTAAGGGGTTCTAGAGATTAATATATATATATATATATATTTTTTCTTTCAATATTTTGGATACACTTTATGAGATATTTTGATTTAATAAATGATTTGTTGATCTATGATGTTATAATCAATGTTCTAAATCTCTTTAAATGAATCTTTACTAAACAATTTATTTAATTTTTCTCAAAATTTTCATTTGAAGTATAACATTGGTTCAATTATTTTATTTAATTTTATTATTTATTTACTAAAAATTAAAAATTAATTTAATCATTCTAATGATTTTTTAATTTGGTAACATGTGATAATTCTAAATGTGGTCTCATTGAGACAAAACAAATGATGTTGAATATGTCTCAATGAGCTCTATCCAATTAAATATTTAATTTTAAAATATTTTATTTTCTAATATTTTGCCACTCTTATCCCTAAAATTTGTCTCATTTATTATATTTTTTTATTTATTTTCTATTATTACACAACTCTAATTTTTGTATCAAGTGACCATTACATGTCAATGATTTTGTTGTACTCAATTATTTAAATTTAAATTATTTTAGCCTTAATATACATTATCTTAACTTCAAAAATATAGTTTACTATCATTTAGGCTTACTTACATGAATAATTTATGGTAATTTAAAATGAAGCCTAACTCCGATGAAAAAAGTTATTAAATTCATCTTAACGAGCTTTATGAAATTAAATATTAATTTATATATTTCTAAATTTTTTATTTTTATTATTTTACTAACTATTGTTAGAAATATAATTTTATAGCTGATTTTGTTGTCAAGGTTATTCAATTTGATCTACTTAATATCCTAGAAAGAAACTTTCTTGAAAAATTTCTTAGATCTTTAAGAGTTTGGTTTTGATTTTGTTATGTTACTATATAACTCTAAATCTCTTAAAAGGTGACAATTAGATCTCTTAGATTTAGCTATATTAAAGTGCTTCACTTTATCTTATTTTAACTTTAGTATATATGTTTTAACACTAGAAATAATAAATAATTATTTGTTATGTTTATTTAATTGGTTAATTTGCAACGATTCTAAACGTGGTTCGATCTAGATGAAATAAATATCGATGGCCTCGTTTCATTGAGCTCTATCAAATTAAAAGTTATTTTATATATTTTTAAAATTTTTAATTTTTTAGTTTTTTGGCATGTTTTATGAGTCTCTTTGATTCATATCTCACTTGACATTAAAGAATTTTACCTTTAAACTTTTTAGTTTCTTAGAGTTCAACTTTTGTACAAAATGTTTGATATTTGCCCAACTTTTTCACTTTGACTTGGTTGAATTACTATGAAACTATAATTCTCCTCTCCTTTTACCCTTACATCGATTTTATTAGTTTATATTATATCTTTTCAACTTACATCATTTCACTTTTAGTATATTTTTACTTGATATTAATATTATTATTATTATTATTTATGCTTACATTTTTTGTTATTATGTTTTAATTAAAAAAAATTGTCTATCCAATGTAATGCAAACATCAAGGGACAACTCTCAATGAGCCATATCCAATTACAAATTCAATTTGATATGTTCAAATATTTTATTTTCAAAAGACTTCAAATGCTTTGTGATTAATTTGATTCATACATGATCTTACAATCGAGGATGCTACACTTGATGACCTTAGTATTTTTTAATGCATCTTTCTCATAAAATATATCTCATTCTTCAAATGTTTCACTTTGATTTTGTTATATTATCATGTAACTCTAAGTCTCCACTTCTATGACCTCTCACTCACATTGATTTTGTTGTATTATATTATTTTTCTTTAACTCATTTTTTCTTTAATATATATATAAATATATTATTAAAATAATCCTTTATTATTATTTTTTTCTTCATTTTTAGTAATTTATAATAACTCCATACAAGGTTCGATCAAGACTCCCCAAATGTTTTTAGACTCATCTGTGTGAGCTCTATCTAATTAAATATTTATTTTTATATCATTAATTTTTTTATTTTAAAGGTTTTGTCATGTTTTATACATTTTATTTATATCTGATTTCGTGTTAGTGATATTACACTTGATCACCCTAGTATCGTGGCATGTTGTATTAATGTATAATTTATGAAATATCTTTAAATTTTTTAATTCGATTTTGTTATATTACTATGAAACTCTAATTCACTTCTCATATAAATTTTACACCTCTTTAATTTGGTTATATTACAATACTACAAGTTATCTAATTTTATGTTTTCTATATATATTCAATGAATATTTAAGTAATATTTATTATTATTTATGACTAATTAATTTTATAATTCACATCAATTTTAAAGATGTCCAATTGAGACAAAACAATGTCATTTGACTTATCTCAAAAGGCTCTACCATATTAAATTGTCCTTTTATGTATAATTTTTAACATTTTATCTTTTAGGATTTTGACATGGTTCACAAGATATGTCAGTTTATGCTTGATTTGATGATCAAGGATATTACACTCATTCTCCTCAATATCTTGTAATGTATCTTTTTCACATAATTTATCTTTTTATTAAATATTTCAATTTGAATTATTTATATTGCTAATAACTCTAAATCTCCCTTATGTGATCATTATATTGTCTTAATTTATTTGCATTATATTGCTTCAATTTATCTCATTTTGGCTTCAATATATGTTTACATGATATTAAAGTAGTAATTTGTTATTAGTTTTTTATATTCTTCTATAATTTAGAGTAAGTCAAATCCAGGTTTATTGGAGATGAAATAAATGTCATTGGACTAGTCTATATATGATCTACTTAATGAAACACTTATTTTTATTATTTTTTAAATATTTTATTTTTTGGGGGTTTTTTTATTCTTTGTGAAATATTTTGATTTGGGCTTGAATTGACCATCGAATACGTTACCCTCAGTATCCTTAATTTATTGGAATGCAACCTTCCAGTACATTTAATTCATTTCTTAAAAATGTTTACCTTAAATTGGTTTTATTACTATGCAATTCTTGTTTTCATCACAAATATAACTTTACATGTCTTTGAATTGGTTATATTATATTATTTAAATTTATCTCTTTTTAACTTTAATATATATTTGCTTTGTACTAAAATAATAATTTATAATTATTTATGTTAATTTAAATTAGTAAGTTTATTTAATTAAAAACTTGGTCAAAACTACATGAAAAAATGTTATTAGACTTGTCTTCATATGCTTTATCCAATAAGAGAAGTATTTTTTTTTATATTTTTTAAATATTTTTTAAATATTTTATTTTCTATAGTTTTAAGGCTTGAATATGTGGCATTCAATCTCCTTATAGTCTTTGAAAGTACTTTTCCAAAACAATATATCTCATTTTCTTAAATGTTTTACTTTAATTTAGTAAATTATGAAATAACTCTATATGTCTTATGGTGTGACATTCAAATTTCTTTACTTTGTTTATATTACATTACTATAATTTAACTAGTTTCAACTTTAAAATATATGTTCTTAAAATTAAAAAAAATATTAATTTATAATTATTTATGCTTGTTTACTTTTCTAATTTCAAGTTGTTTCAATCGTGGCTAGCTGGAGATAAATCAAACATCGTTAGACTGAACTTAGCGAGTTATTTTCAATTAAATGTTCCTTTTAATATTATTAAATATAGTTTTTATAGAATTTTTTTAATAATTTATAAGACATTTTGATTCTTACCCAATTTGACAAATGAGAATGTTACAATGAAACCCCTTAGTAGCTTGTAATGCAATTTTTCTATACAAATTAATTAATTTCTTCAAATGTTTTACCATGATTAGGTTACAGTAGTATGAAACTCTTGTTCGCCTTATAGTTGACATTTACATCACTTTAAGTTTATTATATTACATTGCTTCAATAAATATTTACTTATTATTATTATTATTATTATTTATACTTATTTACTTAATAATTCATAAAAAGTCCAAACCACATCCTTTAATTTGGTTATAGTCTTTTGTGGAAATTTTGATTTGTACTTACTTCTACTATAGTGGATATTATACTTGATCTTTTTAGTATATTGGAATACAACTTTCTTACATAATTTGTGTTATTTGTAAAAATTTTTTGTTTTGATTTGATTGTATTTCTATGCAACTCAAAAAACCTTCTAATGTGCCCTTCACATTATTTTTATTTTCTAATATTTCATTGTTTGAAATTATCTTATTTCAACTTTAACATATATTTACTTAATATTGAAAAATAATAATTTAGTATTTTTTTATGCTTATTTCATTTACAGATTCATAAAAATTCTATATAAGATATCATTTAGATGAAACAAATGTTACATCACTAGTATTGATAAACTCTATCTAATTAAGTCTTAATTTTAAGGTTGTTAAATTTTTTATTTTTTATCGGTTTGTGCATTTTGTGAAATACTATTATTTTTAATAAGTTTGATGTTCTGCAGTTTTACTATTTATTACCATATTATGTTGGAATCCTAATTTTGAATGAAATTTATCCCATTTAAAAAGAAAATTTACCTAAACTTTTTTTATACTACAATAATGCTCCAATTCCTCTCTCTGTTACCTTTACATCACCTTTTCTCTATTATGTTGTACTACTGTAATTTATCAAATTTTAGCTTTAATATATATTTACTTAATATTGGATTATATTTTATTATTGTTTATGTTTTATTAGTTATTTAATTTTTTTTAATTTTAATTGATTTTTGATGGAGATGAAAAAAGCCTCATTAGACTCGTGTTAATGAGCTCTATCTAATTAAAAAATTCATTTCTTTATTTATAAATATTTTATTTTCTAAAAATTTTGTCACATTTTATAAGATATTTCTATCCATATATCATTTGGCATTTGAGCATGTTACATTCATGTTTTTAGTGCCTTGGAATGAAATTTTGTCGGGTAATTATCTTATTTCTTGAAATATTTTGCTTAAAATTGGTTATGTTATGATGTAACTCTAAATCTCCTCTCATGTGACTTTTACATTAATTTTATTTTGTTATATCTTATTTTTTTAATTTATCACATTTGTTTTTTAATATATATTTCATTAATATTAACGTAGTATTTTATTATTATTTATGCTTAATTTTTTTTGGAAATTAATAGAAATTTTAAATAAGGTCTAATAGAAACATAGCAGACATCATGACATTCATCTAGATAAACTCAATCATATTAAATGTTCAACTTTATAATTTTTCAATATTTTGTTTTCTTATGTTTTGGCACATTTTACATAAAAGTTTAATTCATATCTAATTTGAAAGTTAAGACTGTTACATTTGATCTAATTAGTATCCTAAATACAACTTTATTGTACTATTTGCCTCATATTTTTAAATTGTTTTATTGGACATTTATTATACGATCATGAAACTTTATTCTCCTCTTATTGGACATTTATTCCACCTTGATTTCTTAATATTTTTTTGCATTAAGTTATCATATTTAAGCTTATATGCATTTTTTTATTTACGTGAAAATAATTCTTTATTATTATTTATATTTATTTGGCTTGGTAATTTATAGTAATTCCAAGCATGGTTTGATGGCTATGAAACACAAGTTATTAAATGCAATCAAGCAAACTCTATACAATTAGTATTTCATTTTTAATTTTATTTTAGAATGTTTTTACACAATTTGTAACACATTTAGTGTTATACTTGATTTTATGATCGAGGATGTTGCAGTTTATCTTTGTAGTATTTTGTGGTGTATTTTTCCTATACTAATCTAATTTCTTTAAAATTTTTAATTTAGTTTTGTTACTTAAATTTTGAAATAATAATTCTTCTCTCTTGTGATCTTTATATTACTTTTAGTTTAGATTATGTTTCTTCAATTTATCTAATTATTTCATTAAAAATTTAAAAATAAATATTTCAACAGATAAATTTAAACTATATGAGTCCAATGATGTTTGTTTTCTCTCAATTGATCCTGATTTAAAACAATTGTTAATTACCAAATTAAGTGAGAATAAAAGAAATCATAAAATTTATTTTAATAAAAAATAATAAATAAAGTTAAAATGCCATAAATAATGCAATATAACAAAATCAATGTATTATAAATGTCATTTGAGAAGTGATTTGGTGTTACATAGTTTTAGAAATTAATTAAAAAAAATGAAAAAAAAAACACATTTTAAGAGAAGTTTTCATTCTAAGATACCACGAAGATTGAGTGCGACATTCACAATCATCAAATCAGGTACAAATGAAATATTGCTTAAACATGCAAAAATGCTAGAAACAACATTTCAAAATATAAAAATGAACATTAACTACATTGAGTCTATCTTGATAAGTCCAATAATGTTTTGTTTATCTCCATTAGACATCATTTGTAATTTTTATGAATTATCAGTTTAAAGAAACATAAATAATAAATAATTAATTTTTATATGTTAGTATATATCAAAGTTCAAATGAGATAAGTTAAAAAATATAATATAACAAAATCTAAGTGATGTAATGGTCTCACAAGAGGAGAGTAAGAGATTCATTATAATATAATTAATGCTAACTAAAAGCTTTATATATAAAAAATAATTTTACAATATAGCTTCTTTCCAAAATACAAAGAAGCTTTACAATAACTTCCTGGATAATCAAATCTTGTACAAGTAAAAATGGTTCATAAATAATGTTAGAATACTATATTATATATATATATATATATATATATATATATATATATATATATATATATATATATATATATATATATATTTATCAATGAATATTTAATTTTACAAAGATGATAGAGAAGAGTTTAGTGATGTTTGTTTCATCTTTATCAAATCTAAAATGGAACTATGGGGGATTACCAAAGTAAAGAAAAATAAATATATGAAATATGATATAGCAAAAAAAAATCGATTTAATGGTCAACTAAATGGAGATTTTGTGTTTCACTGTAATATATCCAAATCTAAGCCAATAATTTGAAAACAATGAGATAAATTACTCATTGAAGTTGCATTCTTTGATAGCAAGAAGGTAGAGTGTAATATTCTTGACCATTAGAAAAGGTACAAATATAAATGTTTCATAACATTTTAAAAATCTAAGAAAATAAAACATTTAAAAAGTTAAAAATTAATATTTCGGTAGATAGACCTTTTCAAATAAGTCTAACAAGGTCTGTTTCATTTTGATCAAACCCAATTGATAATAATTGTGAATTAAAAAATTGAATTAAAAAAATTAATAATAAAATTTCACTTTAATATGTAGGAAACATATGTTCAAGCTAAAATGAGATAAACTTAAAAAATATAAAATAAAAAAATTAAAGCATTGTAAATGAAAAAGGAGAGGAGATTAAGTGTAACATAGTTTTATAAATAAGTCAATGTATAACTTTTGAAAAAATGAAAAAAAATTTTTACGAGAACATTGCATCTGAAGATATTAAGGAGATTGAGTTTAATGTCCTTTGGTGTTAAATTGGGCATAAGATGTAACACTTCTTAAAGAATGCTAAAATACTAGAAGTAATTTTTAAATAAAATAAAAAAAATTATTTGTTCTGAGTGTAACTCGATGAGTCAAATGACATTTATTTTATCTATATTGAACCTCATTTTAAATTACTATGAAATATCAAATTAAATATGTACAAATAACAAATAAATTTAATTTTAATACTGACAAGATTTATATATTAAAAAATTAGAAAACTTTAAGCCATATAATATAACAAGTTAAGGTACTGCAGTGATTATGAGTGTTAGAATTACAGTTTCCTTGTAATATAACTAGATGAAAGTGAACAATTTAATAAATAAGATATGTTATATTGACAACTACAATTCAAGTTTCTCGATAGATTGATTGGAATATCTTCGATCATCAAATAAAGCCTGAGTCAAAATGTTAAACAAATCATTTAAAAATTGTCAAAAGTAAAACTTTTAAAAAATATTTTAAAAAAATATTTAATTAGATTAAGTTTTTTCGAGCAAGTCTAACAATGTTTGTTTCATTTGATCAAAAAATGTTAGGAATGACTGTGACTTACGAATGTAAATAAGTGTAAGTTGACTTGTATAGGAATGTTACATTCTAAGATACTAAGAAGACCAAGCATAATATCCTTAAAGAACAAATCATTCATATATAAAAATATCTATGATTCATGTAATAAGTCTAGAAAATAAAATTTTTAAAAAATAAAAAATCAATATTTAATTTTATAAAGTACATTGTGACAACTCTTATAACAGTTATTTTATGTTGATAAGATCTTATTTGTAATTGTTACAAATTATCAAGCTAAATAAGAACTAAAAAAAATTATTTTAATATTAATGAAATGTGATAAATTATTTTTTATTGTTAAAAAGAACTGTATTTTTGTTTGTTTGGCACACTTTCCAAGTCCTTTCGATGCAAACCTAGCTAGATGATCAAGGATTTTACCTTTCATTTACTTAATATCGTGGAATACAACTTTTATGTATTATGTATATCATTTATTAAAATTTATTACTTTTATTTGGTTATAACATTTTAAAACTCTAAATCTTCTACTGTATGACCTTGACATCATATTAATTTTGTTATATTATTTGCATCAATTTATGTCTTTTTAGTTTTAATAACTATTTGCATAGTATTGAGCTAATAATTTATTTCTTAGCTATAGTTATTTGTTCAACAACGTTTTACTATTCTAGTACTATAGTTTAATTGCATTATAAGATAATTCAAATCCATTTTTTTATTAACAATTCCTTAGATCTTAATTATGTGATCTAATATTCATACAAGTATCACCAAAATCACCTATTATTATGTAATTAATCGAATGTCCAATGTTTCACTTAGCTTAATCATACTTATTCAATTGTGCTTACCATATCATATCATGTACAAGGTCTCATGAGTTAACTAAACAATGAATACTTCTCTCATCTCTGAATATATTTATTCTCTTATTCAATTACCATCTTAGCAGTGTGATTAGACTTATATGATCATTAAATAAGTTTTGTGTCCAACATCAATCTCTTTCGTGATGATATACTATTCTATGTGCCAATATTAAAATTGTATGATTCCAAAAGTTCATCTTTAGGTTATAAGACACAATTAAGTACTTATATCTACAACACCAATACACTTATACAACAACAAGTCATAGTCATATGACAATATTTGGAATTATTGCATTTGTACCCCTAGTGGTTCTTTTGCTTCATAATATAGTAATATCATTTAATATTATTCCATGAAATAGTCATTGCTAAACTTTCAACCTAATTTCTTTCCTCATCATACTATACGATCATTACCATCACAATATATAGTTCTTATTAATAACATAATTTAGAAAAGTAAATTTAAAACATTGCAAGTATAAACTTAATAAAATCAAGATGTAATTAATGTAAGAAAATAGGCTTGGTCATTTGTATTTAACCTTTCTTTTCTCCTCTCAAGTAGCCTTTCATCAATCATAGTTGTTCCAAAGAACTTTGATCATAGGTAGACTTTGATTTATTGAAGGCCTACTAATAAACTCAACTAGGTACCATTGATTGGACTCATCTAATCATAATTAAATAAACTTAGGCTTCTTTTAAAGGAGTTGAGATTGCTTTAGTCCTTATTCTTCAAATTTGATATATGGAAAACATAATGTATCCCAACTGTAGTTTCTTGAAACAAAATTGTACGTACCATAGATAGTCATTTCCATATTTTTATAATATCCAATGCACCTAAGTTTTAATTTGGAATACATTTTAAAAGTAAATAATCATCAAATTGGGTTGATCTTATGCACCTTATCTCCAATTTCTAAATGTTGTTTATATGCTTGCCTATATTCTTATAAAACCTTATATAGTGTCATGCTAATGGCCTATACCAGTTGTTTTATAGAAATTTTAGGAAAGGAAAAAATGTCTAAACTAATATCTAGAGTTAGACTATACACTAAGTTTCTAAAGATGATCTAAAGTGTTTATTACACTCTCTAGATGTTTAACAGTCCAAGGATGGAATGCCATGCAAAATAAATGAGTGGTACTCATTCTTTTATGCAAATTCTATAAATATTTGAATGTGAATATTTCCAAACCTTCAAGCACCTTTAATAGGCTCTTTCTCAATCCTTGATATTTAGGGACACACTATCTAATACAATAAATCCTAATACAAATCATGAGCTAGGTAATTGGTGCGTTAGATATGTCAAAATTTAAAAATGCAACTAATGTCTAAATCAAGTCTTGAAACTTTTATTAGGGTCGTCCTCTTCTCTAATTCTTATTTGATGAAACCCATATTGAAGATTATTGTTTAAAAGGGATTATGCACCTTATTATTGGTTACATAAGTCATCTATGTATGATAGTGGATAAGAGTCACCTTTTTAAATTCTTGGTATATGGTTAAACATTCTAAGGAGGGAATAGAAACTCCACTTGGTGAAGAACTAAAGCTAATCAATCTGTTACATCCACACTGTAGAATGGGACATTGAAATCATGAAGTCCATTTAGAGCCTTGCAATATGGTGCCTTTGTAATGAGAATGGCTCCTTGCTTCAAGTTAATAAAAAACTCTTAAGAATTTTACTACTGGTAAACCAAAAAATTCTTATAGAAAATGTTGGGATAATCCTTAACTAGAAGGGTAACCTATAGCATTTGTGTCATATGTAAGGAATCCAATATTAATTCCAACCAACCAACATAGCCTTTATAAATTAAAGCTAAATTCTACTGGGTTGACAATATCAAAATGTAGTAGTTAAAAAAAATTATAGAAGATCAACTAAATTTGTCATTTTGATGTGAACCTTTGCCTCCTAGAAATTGATCACCACACTGTTAGGTTATTATTTCCATTCCAACATGATTTTAAATTCCATAAGAATGATTAAATAAGTTCATCAAAAATAATTGAGAACAACATGATCACTTATGACTAAAAGAGTAGATAGAATCTACATTGAGGACAACCTCACCATCAAAGCAAAATGCAATTGGCCTTTATCACCACTAACTCTCTCCTATGCAATTTCATACATAAATTAATAAAAGCATTTGAGTAATGACATTGATGACTCCATGGCCTACTACTAAGTGAGTGCATATATTAGAAGCTATTCTCCTTTTATGGGTCGTGCCTTACAATTTCCACAAATAATTCTTTGATCCTCTAAAAAAATCTACTTTCTTATGTATAGGCTTCAAAAAAAAGGTAGACATTCTCTTAATATGTACTAGCACATTTTTGCCTTCTATCACATTGTTAACATTTTTGGGTCTTTTTTTTGAGATGGTTGATTTCCTATCACTAATAGGTTTAGCAAGAAAAGCATCAAACTAGCAAATTCCTTTAGATTTCTTCTTTCTTTTCCTTTCATGTGGCTTTCTAAATCTCTTGGTTTTTATGAATCAATACTTTTCATTGTTTTTTTAGACTCATGTTGACCCTTCATGGGATGCTTATCCTAGTCTACTAGCTTGGGTGGCTCCATCTTATAAAAAAACTATAGAGAATCTATTCAACACCAAATGTTTTCAAAGTGATGATCTATATGTACATCCAAGAAGAAAATATAACGATGCCATTCTAGTTGCGTAAGAACATATCCATATTGTTACACCTATAAAATTTATAGCTAGAGAATATTATTTTCATTTTATTCTATCAATAAATGTTTGTAAAATTCAAGTAAAAAAGTTAGAGTGTTGCTGGCTATGTTTTATTAGAGTCATGTAATATGAAAGTCGAATTACATGATATGATGATTTAAGAAACTAGTATAAAGTCTCTATTACAAAAATTAATCATCATGTCTTTAATCAAATGTATTGTAGAATCTTACAATAATAGTAATTGGGATGCATTTGTGAAAAGGCTAAAATAGTAAATCATTTTTGTACAAGTACAACTTGGTTAACATTTAAGCATAATAGTTGTGTGAACATTAAGTTTGGCTCCATTAGATAGTGAATTGAAATAATAAAGTTTGACCACCATACATAAGGTGATGTGATTTACTACAAAAATATAAGTTGTGAATAGGAACAGAACAGGCTAGTAATCGCACTAAGGTACATGGACAATAGTATCAAAAATAGAGAGTTCATTCAAGTAACATTTGATGGTACTGCCACCAATGACATCTATTGTATAAGTACAATAACAAGAGAAGGAAAAAGTACTATGTTTAGAGAGAAACATAGGGTATTTTGAGAATCGTATAGTGTAAATTACCAAAGTAAATAAGGATAATAATAATAAGTTAATATTTTTATATTAAGTAAATAAATATTAAAGTTTAAAGGAGGCAAATTGATGTAATGTTATATGATTAAATTAAAATAATGTAAAGTCAATATAAGAGAATATTTTGTGTGGCATAGTAATATAACTAAATCGAAGTAAAAAAGTTTAAATAAGATAAATTATATGGGAAAATAATATTTCAAGAACCTAAGGAATGTAAAGTAACTTCCTCAATAGCTGGATCAAGTACAAATTGAAATAGTTCTTACCAAGGTTATAGAAAATAAATTATTTGAAAGTTTAAAATGAGATTTGATTAGATAGAGCACATTAAGACAAGTTCAACAATGATTGTTTTATACCAACTAAACCTCGTTTAGGGTTACCACAAAATACAAAAGTAGATAAATAAAAATAATAATAAAGAATTATTTTAACATTATGTGATTATATCTTAAAGCTTAAATGTGTTATATTGAAGTGGCATAACATAACTAAAAAAGACAATTTAGAGATCACATGAGAAGAGAATAAGAGTTGCATAGAAATATGACCAAATCAAAACAAAAATATTGAAGAAAAAAGATAAATTATACAAGAATTTTTTATTCAAAGATACTAAGAGTAACATTTTAGAAAATAAAATTAGGTATGAATTAAAATGTCTAATAAAACATACCAAATATATAGTGAATAAAATATTACAAAATTTAGAAATGAACATTTAACTATATGGAGCACATCTTGACGAGTGTAATGATGTATGTATTATCTCAACCAAATCTTATTTGGAATTTCTAAAAATTGCAAAAAAAAGCAAAAATAATAAAAATATATTATTTAAAAATTGAGTAAATATATATAACGATGTTGAAATATGATAGACTAAAGAAATTTAATACAACCAAATCAATGTAATGTAAAGGTTATATGAGAGAAGAATTAGAGTTTCATTATAATATAACGAAATAAATGTGAAAAAGTTGAACAAATTAGATAAATTTTAAGGCAAAGTTGCATCCGACGTTACTAAGGAGATTTATTGTAACATCCTCGACTGTTCAATGATGTAGAAATCCTAATATCTCATAAAGTATGAAAACATCATAGATAATAAATTATTTAAAATTTTAAAAAACTAAATTTGATTACATAGATCTTTTCAACGCAATTCTAATGACATTTTTTTTCATCTTGATGAGACAACATTGGGAATTACAACTAATTATCATTATAAATAAGAATAAAAAAAAGAAACTATTATTTTTATCTTAATTAAAGATAATTAGAGCTAAAATAAGTTAAATTGAATCATTATAATATAACTAAATGAAGGTGATGTATAGGTCACATGAGTTCAAATTTAGAATTAAATAATAGTACAACTAAATCATACCAAAAAACATGAAGAAATTACAAAAAAACTAAATGGGAAAGTATTACACTCAGATATTAAAGGGATCAAGTCTAGGATCCTCACTCGTCAAAGTAGGATACCAACAAAATTTCACAGTAATGTATGCTACACATTAGAAAATAAAGTATCTAAATATTTATAAAAAGAAATTTAATTGGATACAGCTCATCGAGACATGCCCAATGATGTTTGTTTCATCTTGATTAGACCACTTTTAAAGTACTCCAAATTACCAAAGTAAATAACAAAAAATTAAAAGGAAATTATTATTCAAATTTGTAGTAAACAAAAATTAAATGTGAAAGGAGAACTATTGAAATAATCTAATATAGTAAGTCAAAATAATGTAAAGGCCAAATGATGGGATATTTAAAGTTGCATTGTAATATAATAAAATAAAGGAAAAAGTTTAATGGAATGAGATAAAATTTTTAAGGTACCATTAAAGGGTGTTAGTAAGAGCTATTGTAACATCATTGCTAGGTAAATTAGGTACAAATCAAAATAAACTTAAAACATGACAAAGTCTTACAAATAAAATATTAAAATGCATAAAAAAATGGATTAAACATCTCTTTGAATTACTATGAATTACCAAGTTAAATATTCATAAATATTTAATAAATATATAGAGCAACTAAACATCTCTTTGAATTACTATGAATTACCAAGTTAAATATTCATAAATATTTAATAAATATCATATCATTAAGCACATATATATTTAAGCTTAAATGAGAAAAATTGAGAAAATATAATATAAGTCTAATGACATTTGTGTTGTCTTTATCAAGCCTTGTTGGGAATTTCTATGTATTACTAAAAAACTATCATCATAAATAATTATGAAATATTAATTAAATATTAATTTAATATATGAAAAAGCTAAACTTAGGCGAATTGGAATAATAAATATAACCTAATGAAAGTAATGGAAAGACAACATTATAAGACAATTAGAGTTTCATAATAATAAAATATAATGAAAAAAATAGCAAAAAAAGAGATAAATTGTATGAAAAAGATGCATTAATGATATTAAGGAGATCAAGTATAATTCATTGAATCATCAAATAAAAATGAAATAAGGTTTCTTAAAAATTGTACAATACCCTAAAATGTAAAATATTTAAAAATAGAAAATTAATTTAGTATAGGGCATATTGAGGAGGGCCTCTTGTTTCGTTACAATTGGGCAACCCTTGGAATTTTTTCTAATTATAAATTAAGTGATTACAAAAATAAAAAATTATTATCTAAATATTTAAAAATAATATTAAAGCTGAAATGTAATTAATTTAAGCAAGACAATATAACAAAATTAAAAAGATGTAATTATCACACGAGACAAGATTTACAATAACTTTTTAAAATAACCATATCAAAATGAAAAAATTTGAACTAACATAAATCATATAAGAAAGTTACATTATAAGATTCTTGGGAGATTTAGTGCAGCATTCTTAATCTTTAAATATGACATAAATCAAAATATCTAATAAAGCATACCAAAACCTTAGAAAATAAGATATTTTAAAAAATAAAAAAAGTTAACTTGCAGAGCTCATTGGGATGATTCTAAATAAATTTTTTTCATCTCAATTGGATTTGATTTGAAATTATTATGAATTACGAAAATAAATTAGACGAAATATTATTAAATTATTATTTTAATATTAGGTAAATATAACTTAAAGTTAAAATGACATAAATAGAAACAATGTAATGTAATAAAAAATGATATTCAAATGTTATATGACTAAAGTTTTAGAGTTAAGAAGAAATACATCCAAATCAAATGAGAAAAACTATAGTGAATGTTGTTTTTTGAAATGCTAAATAAATTGAGTGTAACATCCTTGATTTTTGAATAATGTACAAGTCAAAGTATCATCCAAAGAATACCAAAATGCTATAAAATACCTTGATTTAAAATATGAAATTATTTACTTAATTGGATAGAGGTCATCTAGACGAGTCCAACAACATATGTTTCATCTCAATCAGAAAATATTCATAACTATGGAATTGACCAAAAGTATGCATAATTAAAAAATGTTTTTTTAAAGTTAAATAAATATATGTTAATGATAAAATGAGATAAATTGAAACAAATAAATGTAATTGAATCAAAGTGATATAAGGGCCACACAATGTAACATAATAATATAACAAAATTAAAGTAAAGAATTTGAAAAAAGGGACAAAATATATGAAAAATTGCATTTTAAGTAGTCCAACGATGTTTGTTTTGCATTATTAGACATCACTTGGAATTACTAAGGATTATTGAATTAATAAGAACAAACAATATTAAATTATTTTTTAAAACATTAAAAAAAAAAAAAAATATATATATATATATATATATATATATATATATATATATATATATAACCAAATGAATTCATTATAAAAGTCATATAAAAAGAGTTTATGTGTTATATAGTAATCTAATCGAATCATTGCAAACTATTTAAACAAATGTTAGTAAATTTATGGGATAATTCAATTCTACAATATTAACAAGATTGGGTGCAACCACCTTAATTGCTAAAACAAGTACAAATAAAAATGAATTGCAAAGCATGCAAAAACCCTAAAACATAAAATATCTAGAAGTATAAAAAATAAATATTTAATTATATGGAGATTGTTTAGATGATTCCAATGAAATCTATTTCATCTTAATCAAATATGATTTGGAATTATTATAAATTACTAATGAAAATAAGCATAAATAATGATAACTTTCTATTTTGATATTAAACATATTTTAACATTAAAATGAGCAATATTGAAGTAATGTAACATAACAAAATAGAAGCAATGTACAAGTAACATGATATGAGGTTTAGAGTTAGATAGTAGGGTAACCAAACTTAAACCATAAATTTGAAGTAATGAAATAAATTATATAAGAAAGTTCCTTTACAAGATACTCAGGAGGTCACAGGTAATATACTTAATAGTCAAATCTTGTAAGACTCAAAGTGGCACTAAAGAATGCAAATACCCAAGAAAATAAAATATTTACAAATTAAAAAATTAATATAAAACTAGTTAGAGAAGATCAAGATGACTCAAAAGATGTTTATTTCTTCTTAATCAAAGATTTTTTGGAATTACTACCAATTATCAAAGTTAAAAAAAATTAAAAAATTAATAAATAATTATTTAAATATTTTGTAAATATATGTTGAAGCAGAAATGAAATAAATTAAAGAAATCTAATAAAATCTCATCAAAGTGATTTAATGATGTCATGCATGAATATTTAGATTTTTATATTATTACAAGACAACCAAAGCTAAAATTTTTAAGAAATGGGATAAAATATATTATGAAGTTCATTCCTTGACACTAAAGTAATCAAATGTAACATCCTCGATCATCAAATCAAGTGTTAATGAAAATGTCTCAAAAGAGATAAACATTATAAAAGAAATCATTAAAAATATGTAAATTATTATTTAATTTGTTTGACCACATAAGCATATGTTCAATGACATTTATTTCATCTTTATTATATATTATTTGATTAAAGTTGAATAAAGCAAGTAGAATGATGTCTATTTTTTTCCCAAAAAAATGTTTTGAATAACTATGAGTTTTTTAAATAAATAAACATAAATAGTAATAAATTATTAGTTTAATATTAAAAACATATATTAAAAAAATGAGTTGAAAAAATTGATGTATTATAATATAACAAAATCATTATGATATAAAGCCCACAGTTAAGGAAAATGATAGTTTCATAACAATATAAAAAAAATTGATGCAAAACATTTGATGAAATATGGCAAACTACATGGCATTCCAAGATACTAAGGAGATTAAATGTAACATCAAGAGTTATTTAATCATGTACAAATCAAAATGACTAATAAAATATGCTAAAATCACAAAAAATAAAGAAAGTAAAATATAAAATTGAATATTTAATTTCATAACACTCATCTAGATGGCTTTAATAAGGTTTTTTTTATCTTGATCAAAACTTATTTGGGCTTATAGTGGATTAAAAAATAATAAATAAATTATTATTTTAAAATTATAAAATTAATGTTAATTAAAAAATGAAATAAATTAAAAAAAATATAACATAGCATAATAAATAACTTATAAATTAAAAAAAGAGATGATTTAGAGTTACATAAAAACATAAGAACATCAAAGAAAATTACTTTATAAAGTTAGATAAATTTTTGGGAAAGTTGTTGTCTAAGATGCGAAGTAGATCAAGAATAGTATTCTTAATCTTCAAATAAAGTATCAATCTAAATGTCCTGTAATGTATGCCAAATCCTTATAAAATAAAAAAGAAAAAAATAAAAATAATGGCATAATTGGTAGTTCTCGTCCAGTTGAGTCCAAAAAAATTTGTATCTTCTCACTCGAACCTTTGATATAGTTACTACAAAAAAAAGAAAAATATAACAAAGCTAAAATGAGATAAACTCCTGAATATAACATAAACAATTTGTAGTGATTTTAAGGTTATCCAACAAAAGAGTTATTTTTTAATGGGAAATTTTTAATCAATTTGTAGTGTATTTTAGAAATGACACTAATTTAATGGGAAATTTTTAATCAAAGATACTAAGGACAATAAGTGTAACATTGTCAATTATTAAGTACTAATAAAAATGTCGAGTAAAGAATGCAAAAATACTAAAAAATATTTAAAATTTTTTAAAATTAATATTTAATGAGATACAACTCATTGTGATATGTGAAACAAGATTTGCTTAACATTTATCAAACCTTGTTCTTAATAACCACAAATCACAAAACTAAATAAGCCAAAAAACTATTAAACTATTTTTTATATGAAGAAAAATAATATTAAAATTTAAAATAGCAAAAATTGAAAAATGTAATGCAACAAAATTATACTTCTTTAAAGGTCTTTTTATAGTAAATTTGAAGTTGCATAACAATATCACAAAATAAAAAATTGAAGAAATGAAATGAATTTTTATGAAAATTTACCTTCCAAGATACTAAGAGGAACAAGCATAACATCTATGATGAGCAAATCAGTCATGGAACCAAATTTCTAGTAAAGTATCTGAAAATCCCAAAAAATGGAAACATTTAAAATAATAAAAATTAATATATAATTGGTCGAGCTCATTTTCATGAGTTTAATGACCATTTTCTTTAATCAAAGCTCATCTAGAATTTCATCCAAATACTAAAGTTAAAAGAGCCTAATTAATTAAAAAATATTTTGTAATATTACGAAAAGATATGTTAAATTTTAAATTAGATGAATGGAAGAAATGTAATATAACCAAATCAAAATGTCGTAATGGTCTTTGAAGAGAGGAATTAGAGCTTCGTAACCATATGACCAAATCAAAGAAAAACATTTCAAGGAATAAAATAAATTGTATAAGAAAGTTACATTTCAATATACTGAGGAGATTGATTGTATCACCCTCAGTCAATAAATTAGTTACAAATAGAAATTAACTCATTGGAGTGCTAATAACATAGAAAATAAAAAATTTAATAATATAAACATAAATATTTCATATATATCTTGGTAAGATAAGTCCATGACATTCATTTAATATTGACCATATTTGTTTTGGAATTATTCAAAATTACAAAAGTTAACAAGAATAAATAATAATATTTTATTAATTAAATATTAAATAAGTATATTTTAAAAGTCAAATAAGATAAATTAAAGCAATGTAACACAACAAAACTATAGACATATATGGGTCGTGCAACAAATGATTTAGAATTAGAATGAAATATAAACTTCAAAACAAAAAATTTGAAGAAATGAGAAAAATTGCATTTGAAAGTTGAATTCTAAGATATTAATGGGATAATGACTAACAATCTCGATCATCAAATAATTTATGAATTGAAATACCTTGTAATGCATGTCAACACCTCAAAGAAAAATTGTTTAAAAATATAACAATGTTATTTAACTAAATAAAGCACTTTAATAAAACTTAAAAGGCATCATCTCAACTTAAAATCTATTGTAATAACTTTAAACTAGCATAGTAAAGAAGCATAAATAATAATAAAATATTTTTTTGATGTTAAAAAATAAATATTACTAAAATAAGAAAAATAGAAATAATATATTATAATCGAATCAAAGTAATGTTAATACTATTAGAGAAGATGTTTGGATTTATATTGTAATATAGGCAAATCAAGGGAAAAACCTTTAATAAATAAGATAAATTGATTGAAAAATTTGTATCCATGACACTAAGGAGATCAAGTATAATATTCTTTATCATCAAATAATGTATAAATCAAGTCATACTAAAAAGCATGTCAAAACCTTTTTAGATAAAATATTTAAAATTATAAAAATAAATATTTATTTTGATGGAGATCATCAAGACTAGCCCTTCAATCCTTCTTTCATCCTTACTGAATCTCATTTGGAATTATTATGATATACAAAATTTTAAAAAATAAATAATAAAAAACAATTAAGTTAAGATTATGTAAAAATATATTAAAACTAAAAAGTGATAAATTAAAATAATATAAATATAACCAAAGAAAGTGATATAAAAGAAACATGATAAAAGATATAACATTTTATACTAATATAATAGAATAAAAAATATTTTAAGAAATGAGATAAATTATGTTTAAAAAGTACATTGCTAGAAATATGAACAATGAGTATAACATAATTGATCATCAAATCAAGCACATGTCTAAATGACTCATAAAACAAGAGAAAATTATAAAAAAAAAATATTTAAAAAATTTGGAAAAAAATATATAGTTTGATAGATCTCATCAAGGCTAAGTCATTGACATATTTTTTTTTCCATCACACCTCATTTAGAAATAGAAAAAATCACTAAAATAAATAAGAAAAAATTAGTATTTTAGTTTAAGTGAATGTATATTAAATTTAAAATATGATAAATCAAAATAACATATTATAAAAAAAATCAAAGGAATGTACACAATATTAATAAACCAAAATGAAAGAAAACATTTCAAAAATTGACATAAGTTTTATGATAAAGTTTCATTGCTAGATATTAGGGATATTGAGCATAACAATTTTGATTAGCAAGTCATGTACAAATTTCAATGACACATAAAAGTTGATAAAACCCTGTAGTAAAATATTAAAAAAACATTATTTGATAGAATTCATTGAGAAAATTTAAATGGTATCGATTTCATTTCAATCAAATTTCAAAAAGAATTTTTGCTAAATAAAAAACTAAAAAAAATATATTGTAAAAAATATTTTAACATTATGAAAATATTTATTAAAGTTAAAATGGGACAAATTCAAGTGATCTACTTAATTTATTCAAGCCTAGGTGATATAAGTGTCAAAAGAAAAGAGAATTAGAGTTTCATAATAATATAATGAAATCAAAGTAAAATATTTAAAAGATATGATAAATTATGCGGAAAAGATATATTTTAAGATACTAAGAAAATCAAGAGAAATGTTGACAATTATAAAATAAGAAAACAAATTGAAATATCTTTAAAAGAATGCTAAAACCTTAGAAAATAAAAAATTAAAAAAATATTTAAAAAATAATATCTTATTTAATAGAACACATCGAGAGGAATTAATGACGCTTGTTACCTCTTTATTTGGCCTTACTTAGAATATCTATCAATTACTAAAATAAATAAGCATAAAAAATAAAAAATAATTATTTTAATATTAAGGAAATATACTCCAAAGCTAAAATGTGATAAATAGGAACAATGTAGTACAACCAAACAAAAGTGATGTAATTATGACATGAGAAGAGATTTAGAGTTACTTAGAAAATAACAAAAATAAAGCCAAACTATTTTTTAGTTAAGATAATTTCTTTGAGAAAGTTGTATTCAAAAAGAGTCTAAGGAGATCGAGTCTACTACCATTCTTCACAAATTTGTTACAAATCAAAATGTCTCACTATGCTGCAATAGTTTTAGTAAATAAAGTATTTAAAAATATAGAATAAATTTTTAGTTTAATAAAGCTCATCGAAATGTGTCCAACAATATTTATTTCATCTTGATCTTAGCTCATTTTTAATAACTATGAATTATCAAAGTAAATAAAAAAATATGAACAAATTGTTATTTTAATACTAAGAAAATATATAATAAAGTTAAAATAAGATAAATTGTAGTAGTGTAATGTAACCAAATAAAAGGAAATCAAAGGATGTTATGGTCATAGTAAATGAGAATTTGAGTTTCATCAAAATATAAACAAATCAAAGAAAAAAATTAAGGAAATAAGATAAATTAAATGAGAAATTCACATTCTAATCGATTGCCAAATCATGTATAAATAATAATGAATAAAAAGCATGAAAAAAAACTAAAAAGTATTTATAAGTAGAGAATGAATTTTTAGTTTGAAAAGTTCATAAAAAAAGTAAAATGACAATAGTTACGTCTCAATCGAATCTCATTTAAAATGCAACTCTTCTACATAATTTATCACATTACTTAATTTTTTTATTTTGATTTGGTTATTTTACTTTTTAACTCTAATTCTCCTCTAGTATTAACAATGAAATTTTTTTGATTTGGTTACATTATATTGACTATCTTAGTTAGCTTAATATATAATTACTTAGCATTATTGTAATAATTTATCATTATTTATGTTTAATTACTTGTTAATTTATAGTAATTCCAAACGAGTGATAGAGATGAAATAAAAAACATTTAACATGTCTTAATGAGATCTATCTAATTAAATACCTTTTTTTTATTTTTAAAATTTTATTTTCTTGTATTTTAGTACATTTTATAGGAAAATTTGATTCGCACCTAATATAAATATTGATGGTATTATGGTCGTTCTCGTTGGCATCTTAGAAAAGAACTTTGCCTTCGAATTGATTGTTTTTCTTCAAATGTTTTAAATTTATTTGTTTATATTACTATAAAAATTAATTCACCATGATTTGATTTGTTATATTTAAGTGTTTCATTTTATATCATTTAAATTATAAAATATGTTTATTTTATATTGAAATAATAATTTATGATTAGTTATGGCTATTTATTTTTGTAAGTTACCATAATTCCAAATGAGATTTAATAGAAACAAAATAAACATCATTGTACACAACAAAATGAGCTTTATCATATTAAATAGTTTTTTTTTATATTTTGAAATACTTTTTTTTGTATTTTTTTTCATCATTAACTAGACTTTTCAATTTATACTTGATTTGATAGTCAATGATGTTACCCTCAATCTTTTTAACATTATAGAATGATAATTTACCATACAATTTACCTCACTTGAACTTTTTGTATTTGATTTGGATACATTATGATAAGGCTCTTATTCTCATTTTATGTGACCTTTAATTCACCATAATTTGGTTATATAGGATAAGATTAATTACTCTAATTTTAGCTTTAAAATATAATTGTTTAATATTTAAATAATAATTTATTATTAATTATATCAATTTTCTATTATAAGTCACATTTATTCAAAATGAAGTTCTAGCAAGATGAAACAAGCATTGTTGGACTCATCTAAAAATAAAATTATTTTTAAAGGTTTTATGTATTATAATTTAGGAAACTTCTTCAAATAGTTCATTAGTTTTAAAAATAATCACACAAATATGATTTTCTAGTTTTGTATGCATGTGTAACCACACCAAAACTGTAGCATTGGGCCTCATTTGAATGCCAAATATAAGTATGCCTGGGTGAAAATAGCATTTGGATGGGTGTCCTCTTATAAAGTCATGTTAAATATGTTTGTTCACAACATTCCTTTTCTAGTGAACGATAGATGATTCTAACAATATGTTAGCATTAAAAACTTAGATTATTATTATTAATGTTATTTTATAATTTTTTTTTCTTATTTCTTGACAATATGAGTGCTATGACATCATTATCATTTTCATAAAGTATTAATTATACCATTTATTATAATCTAGTCAAGTAATAAATTAAACATAGTTTAATGTTAGGCAACATAGGTTATATAAATGATAATAAAGTATAATTAATATAAATTTATAATTGTATATACATGCTTTGAATAAAATGATTTTGAATGTATCAATAATATATTATTGAACATAAAATCCCTAAAATATATTATTAATATTAAATATAAGTTATGTTTGTTACTTTATTTTTTGAAATGAAGATACAATGTTGGAATAATGTTATTACTTTATATGTAATTAAAATTTTAAATTATTCAAATGAATAAAATAATATTAAATTAATAATAAATAGATAATTTAGATATTTGCAATATATTAATACTACAAACTGTTTAACAACATAGATGTTTATTAAGTTTATATTGCTTGATATTTTATTTGAAATTATTGCGATATAACTTTTATTTTTTTATTATTCCCTTATTTGTCTCTCCTCTACCTCTTCATTTTCTATCACCCAATCTCTCCTCTATCTCTCTCTTTCAATTTTGCTCACCCTTTCATATTTTTGTTTATTCTCTTTATCTTCATTGTGTTCTGTTTATTCTCTCTCTTTATACAATCATCTCTTTATTCACTATATCCTATTATTTTCCTCATTTTTGCTCCACTATTTATCCATGACACTCCCTTCTAATATACCTATCTTGATCACTATGATTTCTTTCTTATCTCTTTTAATAAACTTTAATTATGAGTTCATCTATTTTATGTAATTTAATATTCATTTTTAATAAAACATATATTCATTATTTGTAATAAAAAAAATAAAGTTTTTACTTATAAGAACTATAATTTATTTAAAATAATTTTTTGTTTGAAGATTTAATTTGAAAGGAATAATATTGTACATAATGTATTATTAATTTAATATACTCAAAGTATTAAAATTTTATTGTATTACAATATTATAGTAAAGTTTAAGATATTTGTGAAAGAGGGTATAGATGATAATTTATAAATTGATGAATAGTTCATTTTTTGGAAAAATAATAAACAAGTATGTTTTTCTAGCTCTTGCATGCATATGCTAGCACACCTGAATTATAGCATTGAATCTCATTAAGGCTTAAAAGTTACTCGTGCTTCGAAAAGAGTAACATTGGGATGGGTGATCCATGAATAGTTCCTCAATGTTGACATATTGGTTTTGTTATATTAGTTTCTACATTAAATGGAACTTGAATGAAGTAAAATAAAAATATTTAAAATTAACAAAATTATAAACGATATTTTAGTATTTCAATTTTAGTTATTATTTATTATTAATAAATTTGAAATATAATTATCGTTTCAATTTAGCACTAAATACATCACTTCATGACATAAAATATTATAATAGATATATTATTGTTTTACTATCAATAAGATAACTTTTATTAATTATAAGAAGTAGAAACTATAAATATTTATAATAGCATATACATGCTATGTGTAAAATATTTTTAATATATTAATAATATATGATATTTAAAAAACTATATAAATTTATATAATAAATATGAAATATTACTTATATTTATTATTTATATTGCTATATATGGATAACATCTCGAATTAATGTTTTTATTCTATTTTTATTTAATGAACATTTTAAAAAAATAAAAATATATAAAAGACATGTTAAATTAATAGCTAAAAATATTTAAATTATAATATTCTACAATATATATATATATATATATATATATATATATATATATATATATATATATATATATATATATATATATATATATATATTTAATATGTTAATATTAACAAATAGTATTAGCTAAATTTTTGAGATATAATTTTTGTCTAATGATTTCTCTTAGTTCTTTCTTTTAATCTTAATAGGTGTAACATTCTCTAAGTTTCGTTTCACTTCTATATATCAGCTATTTATCTCCCTCTTCAATTTCTCAATGCTGTCCTCACCCTCTCTCGTATTTATGTCTCCTCTCTCATAAATCATATATATATATATATATATATATATATATATATATATATATATATATATATATATATCATATTATTTCTCTTTGTTGCTCTGTCGATTAATATTAACAAGGAAATCTCTCTTGTTATACAATTTAACATTTATTATTATTTTCTTATAACCAATAATTAATTTTATTTTATTTTATGAATGTAATATTTCAGTTAAAAGAATTGCTTTTGTTTAAATTTTTTCATTAAAGAAAATTATAATTTAAATTTTTTATTATTAATTAGATATTAAAGTATTAATATTAGAATGTATTACAAAAAATTAAAATAAATTATAATTGGACATACATTCATAGAAGTTTAGAAAATGCCTTATTAAGATAATTATTTTTGTATAATAATCAAGATAATATGATTTTCTACCATTTTATGCATAGTAAAAAAAACATTATTGCACTAGATCTCAATGGAACACCAAAGTAGACTTTGGTAAGAGAAGTATTAGGATGGATGACATATTAAGAAATTGTATTGCACATATGTTGTTATAGCATTGATTTTTCTAATTAACCAAAGAAAATTTTAATAATTTATTAATATCCATAAGTAACATTATTATGAATGATATTTTTTTGTTGTTATTTAATAATCTTAACTTTACAGCATCATTGTATTTTTCATATACTATTTAATAAAGTACTTCAAATGATATAATAAAATTATAAGTATGTTACAATTTAATGTTTGACAATATAACCTACATCAACAACAATAAAAAATAATTAAAATATTTAGAATAGTAAAAGAGTTCTTTAATATAATAAAAATTATTGCATACATAAAATACCTCAAAACATGCAACGAATATAGAATATTACTTATATTAATTTTTTGAATTATATTATAAGATGAATATATCATACATTAATGATATTATCTATTAATTAGTTATTTTTAAAAATTAATTTTACATTGCTATTTGTTCTCGTTATTTCCACTTCTCTCTATTTGCTATCTTTTTTCCTTTGCCTTCACTTTGTCACCTATTTTTTCTCTTTCTATTATTATTTGCCTTTCTATCTCTCTTACATATTCATGATTCTCTAAGTCTTCCAATATATTTATGTCTATCTCTATTATCTCTTTTTTTTAACTTAGCCAATTAGTATCAATCAGGAAATCACTTAAGCTACCAATCTAATGTATATTTTAAATAATTATAATATATATTATTATTATTTATAATTAATAAAAAATTTAATGGTTTTTATTTATTAGAATTGTAATTTGAGGAAATAATTTTTATGTAGGAATATTTACCTTAATGGAAATAATACATTAATAATAACATATTAATTCAATATAATTAAAGTGTTAATATTAGAATATAATATAACATGTATAATAAAAGTAAAATAATTTTTCAATGTATATAATCATGATAATTTATAAAATTTCTAGAATAGTTCATTACTTTCATTATAATAATGAGGAAAGTATGATGTTTTTGTTTTGTATGCATGTCTGGCCACAATAGTGATATACCATATAATATCATTAGAATGCTAAAGTTAAGCATGCTATGGTGAGAGTATTACTGGGATTGATGACAACTTAAGAAGTTCACATGTAGTACAGTTTTTTTAAAGCATTGGTTTTTCTAGCAAATGGATGTCCATTTTTGTAATAAGTTAATATTTATAAATAATATAATTTTAAATGATATTTTATTATGTCCGTTTTAGCTACTAATTATTAATATCAACTTTATAAGATAGTTATCATTTTTGTATTATATTAAATACAACATAACGAGTCATATAATAAAATAATAACTAACATAATTTAATTTCGGGAAGCATAAAGAATATCATCTATAATAAACTATAATTAGAATATATTTATAATAGAATATACATATTATGTTTATTGGTGTTTCAAAACAATAATAAATTATATAACATAAACAAGATAAAATTATTTTATGAGCACTAAATACTATTTGTATTGTATCATATCTTTATAATATGTTTGAATAATGTTACTTTTTTATTGTTTATTATTTAATTAGCTTTTCAAAACACATATAGTAAAAATAATACTAAATTTCGTAGTCAATATGTGCTTTAAATTTGTGTAATAAACTAGAAAATAAAATGCTAGATTTTTGTTATCTTTTGACATAATTTAATTTTATTCAAATTTAATACGTTAATATTAATAAATATTATAAGTTAAACTATTGAGATTTAATTCTTATTTACTTTTTTCTCACACTTCTTTCTTTTTATATCCATAGCTCACACATTCTCTCATTTTTTTCTCTCTATGACAATCATTCCTTCTTTTGACATCATGTTGCATGCATTAGTGAGAGTTGTATATGGTTGGATAATATCATCGGAAGTCCTCATGTTGCACTTATTGTTTCACTTCATTAATTTTTTAATAAATAATAGTTAATTTTATAAAATATTAATTATAAATAAAATATATAATAATGTTATTTTATAGTTTTTATTTTAGTTATTTCATATTAAGTTACACTTTATACATTAATATCATTTTCATATAATAATAGACATAACACTATATAAAATAAAATAAAATAATTATTTTTATTTAATTTAATATTTCTTAACATGACATATATTAATATAATTATTTTAAATCAATATATATTAATTATTATGCATAAATATTACGTATAAAAATTATTTAATATTACAATAATATATTAAAGAACTTAATCTACCTAAAATTATATTTTGAATATGAAATATTATTTATAATAATTATACTAAAATGAGAGAAAGCCATGGAGATGATTGATTAAAGAAAAAACAAAAAGAGAGAAGGAAGAGAGAGAAGATAAAATTGTTAGAGAGGATATATAATAATGTAAATGGAACAAAAAATAAGAAAATAAAGATAAAGTTGAGAAAAGGTGATGAGATGTCTAAAAGATAGTGAAAGATAAATAAATGAGAGAATCTTAAAAGAAAAGATGAGAAAGTTAGTGCTATTGAGATGAAGAGAAAGAAGTAAGAGTAGTTAAGTAGAATTTATATCTTAATAATTTAAGTTATAATATTTATTAATTTTAACATATTGAATACCTAGTTTTAAATATTATTAAATGCAACTTAAATTTTTTTTTTTGTAGTATGTTGGTACATAAGTATGTTTAAAATATATGTTTATTATTAATTTAATACTTCCTCTAACTTCACTTATACAAATCTCTATCTCCAATATTTTTCATTTGGTACATCAGATAATACTAATTTAAAACATGAGTTGCATTACACACTTTAATGAATATTTTAAATATTAAATATTTATTTTGTTATTTACTTTTAAAAATTATTTATTTTTTATTTTGAATTACTATAATATTGTGAAAATAATTCTTATGTATGAATATATATACATAGTTTCTTAATTATTTAATATAAATAAAATTTTAATATAAGTATATATTATGAAATTTATAAAAAAAATAAATTGTTTTTGAAAGTGTCTATGCATGATCATTTAAAAACTTTGTTGAAGAGTTTTTTTATTGAAAATAATAATTTTGCTAGGGCAATTTTCTTGATTTTTTATGCAAGTTTCCACAAGAGCATTCAAGCGTTATATCTCATTAGAATTAAAACATTAAGTATAATAATGGAGATTAGTATTGTGATGAATTCCTTTTGAGAATACCTCATGCTACACTAACATCTACATATTATTCATCTTATTAATAAATAATAATTGATTTTAATAAGATGCTATCGCATATAAATAAAATAATTGTGAACAATAATTTATAATTTCTATTAGTAATTATTTATTAAAATTAACTTGACAACATTTTTATTATTTTCATTTAAAATTAAATTAGCTGTTCTTGAAATATAACAAAAAAAAATTAATATAATTTAATATTTGAAATGTAGTTTTCTTTCTCTTGTAGTCATTCATGAAGTCAACATTATTATAGGACTAGAACTCATTAGGATACAAAAGTTAGGCATCTTTCGATGAGAGAAGTGTTGGGATGAGTCACCTCTTGAGATGTCATGTTAGACATAATGTTTCAAAACTCTCATTTTGTAATGAAAAAAAGCATATTTTAATAATACATTAATATTCATAAAAATATAATTATGAATGATATTTTATAACTTTTATTTTAGTTACAATTAATATTATTAACATTATTGCCTCATTATTATTTCATAAAGGATTAAATAAAGCATCTCAATTGATAAAATATAATATTAACTATAATATAATTTAATTATAAAAAAGGAATATAAACTATTAAAAAGTAAAATTAATATATTTTTTAATTTTACGCGCCTTCTATATATAATCATTTTTTAATACAATAACAATATATGATATGAAATAGGCTATGTAAACTTATATCATTAAAAAGAAATTTTTTAGTTCTTTAAGTTATTATTAAATAAGAAATCTCTCATGTTGCACACTTTAATATACATTTTAAATTATGTGAAATATATATATACATACATACATATATATATATATATATATATATATATGGATGGATTAAAAAATTTAATTTTCATTTAAAAGAACTATGATTTAGTGAAACTAGCTCTTAGGTATGAATGTTTACTTTAACAAAAACAATGCAACAATTAATTTCTTATTAATTAAACATAGGAAAGAGACTATTGTTTAAATATATTAAACTTATACAAAAAAACTAAAATATTACTTGAACATTTTATTCATGATAATTTTGCAAATTTCTTCAAAAGATAATAATTTTTGGGTCAAAAATCACACAAGCACGTTGTCCCACAATTATATGAAATTGTAATCACCCCAATATTAAAACATTGGATGGTTCTAGACTCCAAAGTTAAGATTGCTAATGTAAGAGCAGTATTAACATGGAGGACATTTTTAGAAGTCCTTGTGTAGCACCTATTGTTTTCATTGAATTCATTTTATTAATTAGTGAGTACTAATTTTTAAAATATTTTAATATTTATAAATAACACATTTATGAATGATAAATTCTATTTTTCATTTTAATTGTCTTATTAAAATGACCTTTATAAGATTGCCATCATTTTCATATAATATTAAATAATTAAACTTGAAAGAATATAATAAAATATTACCATTAAGATAATTTAATGTTGGGCATGATAAATTAAGTAGAATTAATATATATTTATAATAGTATATACAAACTACATAAAAGTTTTAAAATATTATAATAATATACTACAAAAATAAAATTACCTTAAATTATTCAAAAAATATAAAATATTATTTATATTTACTCTCAAGATTATGTTAAATGATGTTAATTTCTTAAACTAATGATAATATTTATTATTTAATTATAATTTTAAATTATAATATTTATAAAATGTTACTAAATTTATTATTAGCATATACTTTAAACATTTGTAAAATGCTAAATTACAACAAAACTTTTAATATTTGTTGTGTTTAATCAATATTGAATATTACATGTGTATAACATGTTAATATTAATAAATATTATAAGTTACACTATTAAAATATAGTTTCTTTTTAATTATTTGTCACACTTCTTTCTCTTTATTTAAAAAAGTCCAACTTTCTCCTACTTTCTTCTCTTTATCATTATTATTTTCATATCTATCTCCCCTACCTCTATCACTTTTTCCCATCACCTCCCTCTCCTCTATAACTCTCCATTTTCTAATTTCTTTACCTATAACATTTGTTATTTATTCTCCTTATCACCTCTAACTTTTGTCTCCTCTCACTTCTTCTCTTTCTCTTTATTTAATCATCTATCTCTTAATATTCTTTTACTATTTTCATCTTTATCTCTCATATCTACTAATCACTACTTTTACCTTAGTATATACTTATCTCCATAATATTATATATTTTTAGCAACATTAATTAAGATTAGTTGAGAAATTTCTTGCGTTACACACTTTAATATATTTTTAATGTTACGTGTACCTATTAATATTTATAATTAAAAAATAAATTAATTTTTGTATTTATAATATCAATAATGTTATGGAAATAATTCTTATGAATATTTGTCATAAAAGAATAGTAAATAAATAATTTTCTTAATAATTTAGTGTAATTAAAGTCATAATATTGGAATGTATTATGACATATAGGATAAAATTGAAGTGTTTTTTTAAATTATATATTCATTAAAATTTAAAAAATTACTTCAATAGTTAAATTTTTTTAGGTAACAATCACATAAATATGATTATATACCTTTCCTATGATCTAATATAGTATAATAGCATCTATAATATAATTTAATTATGAAAAATAAAACTTATATAAAAAATAACAAAGTAGAATTTTTTTATATTTATAATAATGAGAACATATTATATGTAAATGTTAAATATAATAACAATATATTATATATGAGAGACTAAAAAATTATATTATGAATTCTAAATATTAATTATACTTCGTATAATATGTCATATGAAGATATTATCTTAAAACATTGTTATGATTTATAACTTAATTAACTGCTTAAATTTTTAACTATTAATAATTAATCTTAATTAATAGCCAATATATATTTAGCTTCGCAATAGACTAAAATACTATAAAACTTTATTTTTTTAATTTAATAGTACCTAATATTACATATATTTAACGGTTAATATTTCTAAAAGCTATAAGTTAAATTATTATGATATAACTTTAACTTAATCAATTCTTTCTTCTTTATATCTTAGTAGCTCTAATGTTTTCTCACTTTCTTCTCTCTTGTATTATCATTCTTTTATTTGTCTCCCCATTCACTATCTGTTTGCCTTCGTATCACCCTCACCATTTACCTCCTCTTTCTTCTCTATATTCTTATTTCTCTCCCTAGTTATTTCGTTATTTATTCTATCTCATTTTTTCTATTTTTTTCTTTTCATTCAAACATGTCTCTTTTCCCTCGTTATTTTTTCTTTTCTATCACTCGGTTATCTATCCATGATTGTTCTCTTCTAGTAGAATTATCTACTAAACCATCTGTTTATTTATTTTTTATTATAAATTATAAAATAAATATTTATTTTTTAAAATACATTTTAATGTGCACGATATGATGTATTTCTTAATTAAGTACACCACATGAGAAAGAGTGAGTCATTGATTGATAAGTGAGTGATAGAGTAGAAAATAATAATATAGAGAGAGTAGAATGAAGATTGAAAGAGGAGAAAGTGTAAAGAAGAGAGTAAAGAAAGAGAAGACAAAGGTTATAGAGAGAATAAAAGAGAATGTGAAAGTTAAAGAAATGAGATAATTGAGGTGAATAAAGAAGCGACACAGAGAGGGGAAGACAAGACATTAAGATGAGTAACACAAAAAAGAGAAAGATAATGGTACAAAGTTGGAAGGGCGAAAGTATAAGTGCTATAAAGATAACGATAAAGAAATGAGGAAAATAATTAAATATTAGTTATGTGTTAACAAAATAACTTATAGTATTTATTAATTTTGACAAGTTAGATGATTATAATGTTCAATATAATTTAAATTAAAAATAAAAACTTTGTAGTTTTTTGTGTACATAAATAATATTTAGAGCATATGTTGACTACATATTTAATATTATATTATGAATTACATTATCTTAAACTTTAATTAACAAATAAATAGTGTCACTTATTTTAATATACTATTATCTTGTGACATAATATAGATAAAAAATATAAAAAACATTTCATATTAGTCATTTAATTTTAAGTTGTTTTTTAATAATATATGATTATATTAAGAACTTTTGTTAAAATCTTGTGTACATTATTATGAATATATATTATGTGTGCCTTATAATAGCTAATCAAACTAATCTCACATGTAATTAAAATATATTTAAATAAATATTTTATTATATTATGTAAAGAATTATATTATATAAGTAATATTAACATAAAAGAACTAAAACAAAAAATTTAAAACATATTACATAAAAAATTGTTATTTTTTAGTAAATATTAACATATTATTAAATATAATTGACATTTATTAAAGAAATGAATGTTATTTATTAATGTGTGAAAAAAAGACTTCTCAAGAGGTCACCTATACCAATTATGCAGCAAACTGAGGTCATTAATTATATCTTGACCTCATAATTATGTATACAAACTCTAATATAGATATATCATAATATAATATGTGCACAAGATTTAAGCAATCTTGCTACGAAATATAGAAAATAAAACATAATGAAATGTGCTAAATATCATATTAAGGTGGGCAACAAGAAAGATTTGTTAATTTATTTTAATTGATTGAACTAAAAAAGTGATAGTGGAGATGGAGATAAGTACAGCAGAATGAGAGTGAGCCATTGAGAGGTAAGAGTGTTAAACATAAAATAGTGACACATAGAGAAGAGAGAGATGATGGAAACAATAGAAATATTTTTATTTTAAACTACATATATTATAAGTTTTTAAAAAATAGCATTGAATAATAACCATTTTTATTATGTTACAATGTTTTATTAAAAAAATAAATTCTTAACATAAATTATAAAATAAGACATAAAAATAAATTAATGCACATTAATTATTATAAAACTTTCATATTATATCTATATAAGATCTCAAATAAGATTCAAATTTATTTTAAAAATTAAAAGTTTAACGATAATTAAGAAAATTATTTATTAGTTAAGAAAAAACCATATAATAAATTTTCTTAAAATTTAGATCAATGGCAAATTATATATTTATCAAAATTAGCATAATATAATAAATGTTGTAGGAATGCATTTCCAACAATTCTAATGCATTAACATAAAAATTATATAAAAAATAACAAAGTAACTCAAAAAATAGTACGCTAAAATCTGTTATAAATCAAAATATCCTAATTAATTTTTGAAGACATAGTGACAAAAAGTGACTGAGGAGAAGGAGACAAGAAACTAAATTAAGGGAGAGAAAGAAAGTAGGGAGATAAAGAGATAAATGGAGAGTGAGATAGAAAAAGGAATGATTGACATAAAGATGGTAATAATTTTAAAAAGTTATTGTTAATAAATAATAGCTAAACTCTAAATTATAAAAATCAATGCTATGAATTAACATAAAATTTAAACCAACTCTTGTGCATTACATAAATAAATGTTATGAAAAAAATATGTGCAACATGACGTCCTCGCAAAAATCACCCAACAAAACACTACCCGCACCTAAGCATGCTTAACTTTTGAGTTGTAACGAGATGTATTACTAATGTGGCTACTATCCTAAAGATAACAAATAATGTTGGAAAATTTTAAGTTTCTCATGTGTATATATTTTCAAAAATTATTTTTACTTTATTTTGTTTGTCATAATATCATCTGATGTTAATAAGTTTTTTTTATTGAACTAATGTGAAATTAAATATATTATTCCTTCTTTTGAATTAGACATTCATGCATAAATTTGTTTGAAACAAATTATAGCTACTAAAAAAAATTAATTATGTATTAATAAATAATAAAATCGAAAATAAATACTATTATTATTATTATTATTGCTATTTATATCATTTATTTGTAGTACGTTTATATTACAAATTATTATAATTTTGAATTTAAATTTATATTTTTAAAATTAATATCGAAAATTATAATTTATTTTAAGACAAATATGTAATTATCTATGTGAATTTTAGCATTAAAATAATAATATAGTTATACGTATCATTTTATCTATTACATAATAAGATAAATAATTTAAATAGCAATGCCATGCATGAAATATTAGAATAAAGTGCACAACGTAAGAGATTTCTTAATTTATATCGATTGATGGAGCTAGAGAAATAGATACTAGAGAGAAAAGATAGGTATAATGAATAGAAGGAGGTAGACATGAAAGGTAAGAGAGATATTGAATAAAATAATGATAGAGAGAAAGAATAGAATGAAAATGGAATATTTGTAACTTAAGCTATAGTAAATAATTTCTTTAAATATATTTTAATTCAAAATAATTATATTTATGACAATGGATTTTAAATGAAAAACAATAAAATTTCTTATATTTTTAGAATAGAAGATGTCTGAAGTAACTTATTATATAGTAATTGTTATAAATAACATTGATCATTATTATATATGAGTCCAAATATAATCAAATTTATATTATAAACTTATAACGTTATGAAAACTAAAACATATGTTTATTGAAATAATGTTAAGTAAAAAATTAATATTTTTAGCTTTATTTATAATTTTAAACATAAAAAAATTATATTCATATTAATAAAGCATATTATAACATATTTTAGAACCATGTGTTTCTAATAATTCTACTAAATTAAGTAAATGTTATTATAGTAATAAAAAGGTTATGGACGAAATATTCTACTAGAATGTATTATATACAAATATTTAATTTATATTTGAAGAAAGTGTGATAGAAAGTGAGGGAAGAAAGATGAAACAAACAATGTGATGAGAGTTACTAAGAAGAGAGGGGTAGAGAAGGGAATAAGAAAAATTACAAGAGAAGAGGGAGAGGAGTCTCAAAGTTGTTTGACAAAATAATTTTGAGAGAAAATAAAGATAAATTTGTGTAAATATGTAGAAAGAGAAAGATAAAGGGAGTGAGGGAGAACAAAGGGAAGCTTATAGTGCCACAAAGAGTAGAGAAAGTGAGATAAAAGGATTTGAAAGAAAGAGATAGTGAGAGGTGGAATGAAAAAATACACTATAAAGATAAAACTACGATAGAGAAGACAGAGAAAAAGAGAAACAAAGAGGTAGGAAAAGATATAAAGAAAACAATAAAGAGAGATAAGCAGCTTGAAGGAAAGTGGAGAGAGGGGAGAGAAGATAGATGACATAAAAGGAATAAATAAGAATATGAAAGAGAGAAATGAGAGAAGAGAGAGGGATAGTAAAGGGAGATGGTAATGAGAAGATTAAGAGATAATAATGGTATAGATAAATAAGACAATGATAATTGAATAGAGAAAGAAATGTGATTGAGTCAAAGCTAAAGAAGTAAAACCAATGGAGTAAAAGAAATAATTAAATAAAATTTATAACCTAATCATATAATTAAAAATATTTATTAATATTAATATTATATTCTCATTTAATATTAAATATTATATAAGTAAGAAAGTATTGTAATAGTTATTTGATTTTGCTAAATTTTAGAGTTTTTGTTGCTATTAATTCAATATCATTCTATTGCTATGTATATTCATAAAAGTTCATTAAATACTTAGAACACTTATTCTAATATATTAACCATATACACATAACATATATAATAAATGTAAATAATATTTCACATTAACAATAAAATTTTAGATTGTTTATGTTATACATTATATAATTATATTAAAAACGTTTTTGCACATAATAAGTACATGATTGTAAGTATATATTAGTTCTAGTTTAACATAAGTAATATAAGTAATATTATGGATAATTAAAGCATATAAAAATATTTTTTTAATTATATCATATTTAGGGCGATATTTAATACTACTTTAAAATAATAATTGTTTTATAATTAAAATAATTAAAAAATAAAATTATAGAATATCATAAATAATAGTTTTATTTGATAATAAGAATTAATATATAATTAAAACTAACTCACATTCATTAAAAAAACAAATTCTATGGAAAAACAAGTGTAACATGTTGACTTCTTAACATGCCAACGAATCCTAATAGTACTCCTACCTTAGCTTGGTTAATATTTGAATCATATTGTAATCAACTACTATAAAGCTTATGTGGTAACACACACCTACAAGATCTAGAAAAACATACTTTTATGACTATTTCTTTAGAGATAATGTACTATCTCATAAATCTTATTAACTATCATGTGCATATACATTAAAAAATAATTTAATTCTTAGTATATATGTTATAACATATTTTGATGTTCAAACATTATTTATATTATAATAATAAGATATTATGTATATTATAATTTTAATTAAAATGAACATGTAAGATAAGAATTATTTTCACTAAATTTTTTTATTATAAATAAAAAGATAAAATATTTATTATTTATATAATTATTATTTGTATTATTTATTTTAATAAAATTTTCATGTATATTAAGATGAAAGCTAGTGTAAATTCTACAAATTATGATAACATTAAAATTAAAAGAATATATTTGTTAGTTAATATAAATTAATAAATTTATCATTAATTGTATCACAAACTTAAAATTATGTGTAATTATGCTAATATTAATATATCATAGTATACAATATACATATTTTTTTTAGAATTTTTTTATTAAATATGTAATATAAATAACAATACAATGCATGTAATAATATATTAAAGTGTGCAACATGACAAAATTCTTAACTACTATTAATAAAATAGTAAAAAAGTAGATAGTTGAGATGGAAATTAATGGAATAATCATAGAGTCATAAAGAGATGAGATAGTTATAGATGAAAATAGTGACATTGAAAAGAGTGAGATATGATAAAAAAGGGAAACAATATTGATATCTACCAAATTATATTACATATAAAAAAAACTATACATTTAATAAATTACTTCACATTATGTTTTATAAAGCTTATTTATTATCATTATACTTGAGTTAAATATAAATAAAATAGTATATATATTACAAATTAGAGATGTTTTGAAAGCTAATAAATATATTTACTTTTAAAAAAAATTATAAATTTTAGTTATAATTTAGAAGCATAGTGGACTATGTGTATTAATATTATCGTATCATAATATAATTTATAAATAAACTTTAACAACAATACTAATACATTAACTTCATAGTTTTATTACAATAATAATAATAATGTAGCACATGAGATATTTCACTAGAATGAATTATATATAAGATATTGTTAGTAATATTTAAATATAGAGTGAAAGAAAGTGACAAATAAGAAAGTGAAAAGAAGATAATGTGATGTTATGATTTAAGGAATAGAAAGATACAAAGATATAAGCGAGAGAGAGATAAAGGAAATTTTGATATAAAGAAATTTATATTAACATTATTAAGTTAATATTAGTGAATAATAATAATTATAATTTAAATTATAAAAAATAATATACAATTTTGTTATTTATTAATATATTTGTATATTTTATTATAACTAACAGCCATTCATTTGAAAAATAAATGCTATGGAAAAAAATTTAAAATAACTCGACTTCTAAAGAGCATGCCCATCCAAATGCTATGCTTACCAAAGCATGATTAAAGTTTGAAATTAGATGAGATCAATGCATTAATCCTTGTCTAGAAATAGACGTATACAATATCATTAAAATTTCCTAAATTATCATGTTTATATGTTTTTTAAAAACTTTTAGGTATGTTACAACTATCATTATATATTCCAATGCTAATATGCTCATTTTATTGAATTAATGAGAAACAATTTATATTATAATTTTCTTTATAGTAGACATTCATACATAATATTTTTTTCAAACAAATTATAATTATTTAGAATTATATTATTATGTATTAATTATAAATAATGATATACAAAACAAAAGCTTTTATAGTATTTATTATTTAGATTATTTGTCTTAATTACACCATTATGTATATTAAAGTAAAACAAAAGAATACATAGTGTAAATTATTATAATTTTAATGCTATATTTTTTTAATTAATATAAATAATCAAACTTATCATTAATTATATAATAACATATAATATATTTTGCATACTTTAATAATGATATACAATAATATTTGTTATAGATATCATTTTTTCTATTTATGTTTTTAAATATATAAAATAAATATTAGTGAAATACTTGACATTATATTGAAGTGCATAACAGACTTAATCCTTGATTAATATTAATTGATGGAGCTCGAGAAAGAGAGTTTAAAATGGGAAATTCCTTCCACGAAAGAGATGTAGAGAAACGTGGAGAGATAAGAGAGAGAAAAAATAGTGGTAAAGAGCAAAGTGAGAGAATAATAATTGTAAAGGGAACATTTGTATTTTAAAATATATATATTTTCCTAAAATATATATAGTAGTACAAAATAATTATACTTATAATATTTCATATGAAAAATAAACTAAGTATTACATATTAATTATAAAAAAGAGTAAATATTATACAATAATTATTACATATGTTCAGTCTGTATCATTATATTTGCCTCATTACCCCTTATTCTTTATTTATAATTATCTAATTCTTTGTTCTTTTCTTTGTTTCCTTTGATGACTGTTCACTCTCCCTCACCTCCTTATCGCCTTCTTTATCAATTCAATGTCCTTCCCATTCATTCAGTCTTTGTCACTATCTTTTCTATAAATGTTTCCTTATCACTCTATCCATCTCTTTTTCACTCTTTCTTCATTAATGCACTTTTAATCTATATAATATATTTTCTCACTCACTTCAAAAACCCTCTATCACACTCTCTTCCATTTCTATTACTATATGTCTCCCTCACTCTCTTTCTCGTTCAACTTATTCAACATAATTTATCATTGTTGTTTTTTCAGACTTATTCCAACCAACTCCATCACTTCTCCCTTTATTTTACTCATTCCCTTCTCTTTCCTTCTCTTACAAGTATCGCTTATGACTTTATTTCCTTCCACGTTTTACGTCTATCACTTTCCTATTGTTTGCTCATAAAATATAAATTTAAATGTTTGATATATATAACATTTTAATAAAATATTTGGTGTTGTTTTATTATTAAAATAGTAACAATTATTATGTTTATTTACATTATTATAATCATATGTTTCATTTTATTATGAGAAGAATCACAAAGTAACTAAAAATTAAGTTTTTTCCTCTCTTTTATTAATTTTTTAAAAAAGAATATGAGAATAAAACTAACAAATAATGAATAATAATTAATTATAATGCAAGTATAAAAAGAAATTAACTAATTTTACTTCTTTCTATTATCTTATTCTTAGTAATTTGTAATTAAGATTAAGGTACCAAGAATTCATCTAATTAATTATTAAATTATAATAATAAAAAGTAAAATTATTTTTTAAATTTTTCCTAAACAGTTAATAATAATTTTCATTTCTATCATTTTTTTACATATTCTTGCAACGAATAATATGTCTAAGAAAGAGAAACTATGACGAAGAAGAAATCATAAATTGGTAAATGATAATAAAAAAAGAAAACATTGGAAACAAAAAAGGTCTAAAAGAAGAGCATAATAATATCAAATTTCATATTAAAAGAAGGAAATAAGATAGAGACTCAATTCAAATAAAACTAATGAAGAATAAATACGATGTTAAAAGAACTAGATGAAATATATATGGCCTTATAAGAAGAAAAACAACACAACTAAGATAATAAGAATAAATCTAAAATATTCCAAAATAATAATAATATTATTACTATTAATAATATTTTTTTACTATAATTCATTTATATTATTTTATGATTATTTCTATAATCTTAATAAATTAACAAAATAAAACTTTTTAATAATATAACAATAATACAAAAATGTGTTCTTAAACTTATTATAATTCTTCAATTTTTAAATAATAATTTTAAATTATAAGTTGTGTTTTTTATATATACTTAAATTAACAAAATATTATTAAAAAATAAATATAACTCGAGAGTATTATTCTCCTTAATTATAAGTGAATTTGATATTTATTAATAATTATTAAATTTTTTCGTAGTTTTCATAAAATAATAATTAAGAGTTTTAATCTTCACTTTTTTACTTTGAATTTATTAACTCTATTATTCTTCGATAGATACATATCATGTTTCTTATTCTATTCCCTAATTATCATTTAAAATTGGGCATTGAAGATAGAAAAAAATAATAAGTAAAAGGGATAGAGAGGGAGAGGGATAAAAGGAGAGAGAAAACAAGGAGTAATTAGGAGATATGAGAAAAAGATAAGGAATGTATATGGATAAATAAAATAGAGAATAATGAGAGAGAATAGAAAGTTAACATTAAGAGAAAAACAACAAGAGAGAGTGCATGATGAAGTTAGAGAGGGAATGAGTGACTGACAAAGATAAAAGAGGTTGATATAAATGGAAAGGAAAGGAAAAGAGAGAAAAGAAATAAAATAGGGAAGAAAGAGAAAGAGAGTAAGATAGTGTGATAATGAGATAATCAACGATAAAGTGAAAAGGAAAAGAGAGTGAGTAAGAATCAATGAATAAATAAGATGGTTGTTAAATAAGGAGGAAACAAGAAAGGAGGTGTGAAATGGGATCAAATAAATTAAGAAGGAAGCTAAAAAAGGTGTATGAAGAAGGAGAGAGCTTGGGAGAGAGCAAAAAGAAAGAGAGTAGTAAGGAGAGTATTACGAAGTGAAAATAAAGAGACAAAATGAAGGAGAGAGGAGATACACAAATTTTTTGATATACATGAAGTAGAAATTAAGTAAGATATTTAATGAAAAAGCTAGAATGATGGAAAAAGAAATAAGAATGATTTAGTGGAAAGAGAGACAAAAAAGTGGAAGAGAGTTTGTGAATGACAAATTTAATGGGGAACAAAATCAACTAAGCTTGATAGCAGAGATAAAAGAGTGTAGTTTAGAGATGAAAGATAAAAAAAATAAGAAAGAGCATGACAACAAAAAAATGAAACTAGATATAGAATTAAAGAGAGATATAGAGGGGTGAGAGCCAAATGATAGAGAATATAAGAGAGAGGTTGAGTGATAATAAATAAGAAGGATAGTTAGGAATAGATTCCTTGTGGGAGAGAAGTTATATAGTGATAGAGACATGAAAAGATATTAAAGGTTTGAGAAAGAGAGGCAAAGAGATAAACATGAGAATAAAAAGGGAATTAGAGAAATATAATGAATAGAGAGAAGATAAGGAGATGGACAAGCGACATAAAACAAAGAAGGGAAAAAGGCAGTGTCAAAAAGGCAAGTTGGAGTGGTGAAAGAGAGAGAGTTAAGAGACAGAGAGATGGTGTGATGAAAAAAGAGAAATAAACAAAAGAGGACATAGAGAGAGATAGAAAGAAATTAAAAACATATATAAGGAGAGAGTCAATAAAGAGCATATAAAAGATGTAATGGACAAGTTAAAAGGAAGAAAGTGAGAAAATTAAATGATAGATAACAATAACAATAGATGAAATAAAGAGATGATAGTGGAGGAAAAAAATGGTAAAGTGTTTCAAGAATTTATGATGAAGACAAAAGAATGATGGATAGAGATGGTAATGAGAAATGAAGAGTTAGAGAAAGTATGAATCAAATAGATACAATTATAAAGTATAGAAAAGAGACGATAAATTGATAAGGATTAGAGGTGCATATATCAAACTAAGAAAGAATGCGTGAATGAGGAGGTTTAGATGAGAGAGAATGAGGTAAGGGGCAAAGGAGTGTAAAGATTCATCACGAGAAAGAAAGAAAATTAAATAATTACAATAATACAAAAAAAGAAGAAAGGGAAACAAACACATGGTGAAGTAAATCACATGATATAGTATAATTGATAGACATAGAGATAGAAAGAGACTTGTAAAAATTAAAAATGTAAGTGGTAAAGAAGTGTAAGAGAAGAGATAAAAAGAAAAAAAATAAGGAAAAGAAAGAGAATAGAAAGAAAGAAGAGAGATAATAAAGGGAGACAGAAGATAAACATTATGAAAAAGAATGTGATATAGAGAAAACATATGCATAGAGACAAAATGTTAGTAAGAAAAAGTAGAAGATAGATAAAGTGATATAAAACTCTAAAGACGTCAAGTGCATAAAAGAGTGAAAAAAGTGAGTTAAAAAATAAAGAAAATTGATAAATAAAAGAGAGAATTAATGAGATAGAGTTATATGAAGATAAAAACTTGAGGGAAGGTTGAGAAGATACAAACTAAAAAGGTGAAAAATGATATAATGAGAGATAAATATACAAAAATATTGATATAAAGTGCAAGAAGGAGGTCGAAGAGAAGAGATATAGTGAGAAAATAAAAAAATAAAGAAAAACTAGAAAAAGTATAAATAGGCAGAGAAGTAAGGAACGATAAAGAGGGATAAAAAGAGAAAATGAAATAGAAGGCAATCAACCACAGGGAGAGGGATAAAGAAGAATAGAATACAAATGGAACATGAGAAAGAGGAGTCTACAAGAGAGTTCAATAAATGAAAATGGAAGGCATTTTAAAAGATTATTATGATAAAGGATTTAGGAAGGAAGAGAGAAATGGATTAAGAAGGTTCCTTAAAGAGATTAACAAGAAAGATTGGGAAGGAGAAAAGAGACAGAAGAAATAGGGAGGGTCGGCAAAAAAGAAAGAGAGATAAGAAATAAATGGAAATAAGAATTAAGTGGCTGAGTTATGGAGAAGCAAAACAACTTATGAGAAAAAAATTTCTAAGATTAAGATATTGTTGTAAATATAATTAAAATATTAAAAGAAAATGAATCACTATTAAGAACTATTATCATTAAGTAATAAATATTAATAATTAATTAAGAGTGGGAGAGATAAATTTTGACATAAATTTTGGAGGAAGAAGGGAGAGAAGAGGCCAAAGTTTAGATAAAGAGAATACGATTGAAAGAAAGTAAGATTTATAGAGACAAATTAGAGAAATATATGAGGGGAAAGAATAATATAATGTATGAGTAGGAAATGAAAGCATGAGAAAGCAAAAGACAACAAACTGAGGGAAGTCAACTAGAGTGTGAAGAAAGAAAAGAGAGGATAGAAGTAGTAATTGAAGAAAAGGAAGATAAAATAGAAATAGTGAAGTTTTAGAGATAAAGTGGGATAAAATAAGAGGAATGATAACGTGAAAGGCACAAATAGGGGGAATGAGGGAGAGATATTATAAGAAAGAGCAGGTTGGGATAGATAAGAGTTATTGGATTGAAGAAGAGTAAGGGGAAATGAGGCAAAAGAGGAGAGAAAAGTTTGCAGTGGGAGAAAAAGAAAGATATAAATAAAGATAAACAAAAGTGGGAAGAGAAAATCATTATTAGTTTACATATATAAGAGAGAGATGAATAATAGAGTGAAAAACAAGATGAGCGAGTGAATGTAAAATAATGATGGACTATAGAGAGTGTTAGGGAGGGAAGAGAGATATTGGGACAATAATGGAGAGATAGCAAAAGAGAGAAAAAGGTCATAATGTAATAAGAAGCAAACAAATAGACAGAGTTAGAAGTAATCAAATGCACTTGAGAAAGATTAAAGTTGGAGAGAAAGAGGAACATAGAGAGAAACTAATAAGTGATAGTTTTAAAAAGGACACATCAAATGACAAGTGGCAAAGAAGAGAAAATGAAGAAATATAGAAAGAAGGAACAAATGATAATGGTACAAGAGCAAGAAAAAAAGGGGAGAATTATGGAAAATGAAGGTAGTGGCCTGGATGAAGGATGTGACGAAGAAAGGCCCAAATGTTTTATGAGCATGATGAAGTAGGAGACATGAAAATTGGTATGGGGGCCCAAATAGAGAGACAAAAAAATTTATATTAGAGAGAGAATAGGAAAAGTTGAACATGAATAACAACTGAATATCGTATAATTTGACATTAATGTGAGATGAAAATACAAATTTTTTAATAACAATTTTTAAAACTTATATAAAATTATCAATTATTATTGCAAACAAATAATTATTTTAATAAGAATAACCTTCACATAAATTTTTCTTGATAATTGTAGTAGTTATTAATTACAATTAAAATGCATTAGAATATTTTCAAACTATGAATAATAATATTTTTAATTCCTATGATGGTTTTTGTTTCTTTTTGATGTCCTTTTAAAATAATATTTAATTTTGCTTGTTAAAATTTTAATTAATTTCTCTAACTACCTAGAAAATGTTAATAAAATTATGATTAATTAACAACACTTAACAGAAAATCTCATCACAAAATTATTATTTAAATTTAATAATTTTTGTCACTTAAGTCACTATTAATTTTTCATATAATAATATTTTAATTATTATAATTTTTTAAATAAATAATTAATTTATATTTAAGAAATGTTGATTAGAATAATTGTTTTTTTAATAACATTGACCGTAAGTAATAAAATTTGCTATGGCAAAATTTTAACAATAAAACTTTTATTCCAATGTTTATTATAATTACAATCTATGTACAGAAATGACATACAAAATTACAATTATTATTACTATTATGATAATATTTTTAAAAAGAGTAATTTATAAATATAAAACATATAATTACAATTGCTCTATTGATAATCAATATTTCAATTGTGCCATATAACTATAAAAATAATTCTTAAGAATAGCGAGTAGAACATCAAAATAAATAAATTTACTTATTATTAAATTATAATAATAATAATTAATTTTTTTGTAAGGAAAAACATAAAATAACAATGAAAAATTATTTTTTCCATTTTGTTTTCTAATTATAAAATAAATATAATGACAAACATTAAGAAAAAATGAATGAGAATTTATGATCAATATAAGTTGAAGAAAATGAATTATTTAATACCTTACTATTATCTTATTGTTAACAATTACTAATTAAGAAAAATTTTAAAAAAAGTTATATAATTAATTATTCAATTAAATTAGTTCTATTTAAAATATATTTTTTGTAATTAATACAATTGAATTACTAAATAGTTTATTTTTGGTTTTTTTAAAAATATTGTTTTAATGAACAAAGTGATTAATAAAGAGAAAGTATGGTAATGAAATAATATAAAAGGATGATTAACACAAGAAAAAAAATTAGAAAATGTAGAGCACAAAAATGTAATAAAATAAGGGAATAATAATAAGAAAAATGGGCATAAAAAAAGAAACTAAGATTAAGGACAAAATAAAATAGGAAAAGTTTCAAAAATATGCATGAGAATAAAAAGAACTTGAAGAAACATATGTGTTGAAAGAAGATAACAAATATGAGGAAGTTAAAAGTGAATATTTCTAATTAATAGCAAGGAATTTAAATTTTCATTAATAATAATAATAATCATGATAATCATGATATTATTTTGTTAGATTTATCATATCTATAAAAAAGTAATTTTCAATAATAAAATAATAATAACACAACTAATTGATTTTTATAATATTACAAAACATTATTTATATTAATAGATTTTAATTTTAAATGTTGTAATAAATTTAATTATTAGTTATATCTACAACTTTAAAAATTTATTTTTAATAATATAATGTAAATATTTTATTCCAAAAAATGTTTTTTATATTTCAAGTCACTACTAATATCTGTTATGATAGAAAAAATAATTGGTTATTTTTCTTCTTTTTTAAAAGTCACTTTGATAACATTAAAATTCATAAAAATTTTTTAATTTTAATATAAAAATTTTTATTCTTTTGTTTAGTACATTTAATTTGTTAATCATATTAACTTTTTTTCATTCACGTCATATTTCTTGTTCATTTCTTTTATTTTCTTTTCAAATTTTATTTTGAAGATTAGTATTTAAATTGTTACTAAAAAGGAGAGATAAAAATAAATAAGAGGTAGAAAAGTGGAAATGGTGCTATGAAATATTTATAGATAAATGAGAATATGGAATGCTGACAAAAAATGATAAAAAAATAATATGAGAAAAATTACGTGAGAGTGCATACTGAGTAAGAAAGAGAATGAGTGAGAGAGAAAGATAGAAGCAATTATTATATGGAGATGGTAGGGGAAAAAAGAAAAAGAAATAGAGGAGTCAAGATTGGGAGAAAGGGTTGAATGAGTATGACAATGCAAGAAAGAGATAATTATAGACTATTAGAGAAGGAATAAGAGAGGAAGCAATAATTAATAGATTAGATGATGAACTGATAACATGGAGATATGAGTAGGGGAACTAAGTTGAGATGTAATTGGTCAAAAGATCTTAACAAAGAGAAATGGAGAAGGAGAGAGTGTTGGAGGGAGTAAGATAAAAGAGATAGTAGTAAGGAGAATATTATAAAGAAAAAAAGAGACACAAAAATGATGGAATGTTGAGATAGATAAAAGAGTGTGATATGGAGAAGATAAAAATTTAGGTTGATAAAGAAAGAAAATAATGTGAGTGATAGGAATGATAAGAGATTTAAAAGAGTTAATAGATAGAGTGAAAGAGAAAACCAAGGAACATAGTCAAGAAGAAGAAAGTTTAAAAGAGAATAGAATGAAGTGAGAAAGATAGTGGTAATAGATTGGCAAGGACTAGAGATGCAAGAAAGTAGAATAAAGAGAGTGAGCATGATAGAAGAGAAGTGAAACTAGTAAAATAAAAAAAGAGGGACATAGAGTGGAAGAGAGATTTGTGTGAAATAAAGAAACCAAGAGAGAGTTCAAATGATAGTTAAACAAAGAGAAACTTAGGAAGATATTCTTTATGGGAAAGAAGGCATTTAATGACGGTTACATGATGCTATAGTGAAGGTATAGGAAAGAGAGGGAAAGCGATGGATGAGTGGTGAGAAAATATAAAAATGCAATATATAAAAGGGAGAGAACTTAAGGAGATGGAGATGTGTGATATATAAAAAAACTAAATAAAGAGTCAAAAGGGTGAGATAAAGTGGTGAAAAGAGAGAGTGATAGAGACGAGAAATTGAAAGATGGCTGACAACAAAAGAAAAATAATTAATGCAAAACATATAGAGAGATAGAGAAACAAAAAAATAAAGAGAAGAAAGAGAAAGAGAGGTGAGAAATAAATGGTTGAAAAAATTATTAAAGAGCTAAAAGAATGATGGATATACAGGATGAAGAGGGATAGAAAAGCAAGAGATAGTAAGAATGGGATTGAAGATAAAAAGAGAAGAACAATGGGTGTAAAAATTAATAAAGAATATATGGAGATAATAGAATGAGATTGAATGAGTGAAATAGAAGGACATTGAGATTATATAGAAGGATGTGAGGTCAATGAGTGTGAACAGTTATCAATAGAACGAAAGCAAAAGATAAAGAATTTGATTAATACAAAGAGGCAAAAGAGGTAATAAGATAAATAAATATAGAGGTAGAAGTAAAGTGTAGAATATAATACTAAAAAGTAGAGATATAGATTAAAGAGACATTTGAACATAAAGAATTTAATGAGTAAAGAAGTATAAGTAGAGAAATAAAAAATGATGAATAAGTTCAAGAGAGAGAAGTGAAAGAACGAAGAGTGATAATAGAGAGAAGTTAAATACTATGATAAAGAATAAACTAAAGAAAGACTAAATACATTGAGACAAAGAGAAAATGTGCAAAAGTGAGGTTGGGATAAAGAGGTATTATGTTAAAGGAACTTTGAGTGAGAAAAGGAGTATAAAAGGAGAGAGAGAGGGGCAGTGAAAGAGAGAGACTACTAAGAAGTAGCAAATAAAAGAAAAAATGAGATAGATGATATAGTGAAAAGAGATAAAAGAAAAGCATGAGAAAAAATATTTATAAAGATTTATACACAAAGAGATAGATAAAAAGTATAATAAAGGAAGTGAGAGAAGAGAGAGAAGGAATATATAGAGAAAATTAGGAATTGGACAAAATGTAGATTAGGAGGAAAATGGAGAATGATTCAAAAAGAGAAAAGGTTGAGAGAGAAAGACTAAGTTTTTAGAAGGAAGAAGACGGAGAGGGAATGAGGCAAAAAGAGGAATAATAGAGTAAGGAGGATGTGAGAGATAACGAAGGAAATAAAGGAAGATAAAGAAGAATTGGAAGAGAAAGACACATTAAAAGAACAAAACAGAGAGTGATGTAATAGGAAAAAACCTAAGAAGGAGAGGACCACAAAATAGAGACAATTTTGGAAAAAAGATGATAGAGTCCAAAACAAAGAATGTGAAGGTGAGAGGCCCAAATATTTTGTGAGAGAAAAATCATGTATAAAATGACACAGATAGTGAAAGGAAGTGAGAATAATGTTTGAGAGAAATAGAGGAGGAATAAGAAAATTAATTATTAATCCTATAAGGTTATATTATTTTCTGAAGGAAATATAAAAAATAGTATCATTAACAGTAATTTTTAAAACTCTTTAAAAATATTAATTTATTTTTAAACAAATAAAATTTCTTTAATAAGAATTACCATTATATAACCTTCACTTAATAAGGTAGTAATTCTTAATTTTAATTATAATCTTCTATAATAATATTAAATTACCACTTATTTTTAAATAATAAAGTGATATTTATTAGCATAACTAATTTTTAAATTTTACACTTTTTTGTTCTTAAATAATTTCCTACTTATTTAAATAGCTTACTCTTGATTATTATAGTTCTTATCAACTATAATTAATTATCTTGAATAATCATTAAAAGTAGCTATAACAACTACTACTCATAGTGTAGACCATAACTAATAAAAATCAATCTAACCATCATTTAACAATTAATAAGTTACTTTCATGTCAAATATAACTCTAATCTTGTTACACAAAAAACTAATATTACAAATATAATAATTTAGTATTATTATTGTTATGCTTAAATTTATTTTAAGAAAAGAGTTTATAATTACAAGGAATAAAACAGTAATAACATTATTCATAATTTTATAAGTGAATATAAAAAATTATGAAGATTATTTATTAATAATAGCTAAAATGAAATAAAAAAATATTAATTATTTTATTTTAGCAAAAAATAATAAATTTTTTTGAGATATGTAAAAAAATAAATATTTTTTTCTTTTTTTTCCAATTCTAGAAAAAAATATCACAATATAATTTGATAAAAATGAATAGGTACTACTTATAAAAGGAAGATTAAGAAAGAAAGGCATAAATTTGTAACTAACTTCTATCTTATCCTAAGTAATTACAAAATAAGACTATATTTTTTATTAATTTAATTAATTATAAAATTTAAAATTATAATAAATACTATTATTTTCAAAAAATTTGATAAAATAATTTAAAAAAGTTTCTTTTCCACTTTTTAGTTCTTATTTTTCTTAAAAATAATAATATGATTAAGAAAGAGAAACCTTGATGTTGTAATTACAAAAAGATGATTAATAAAATGAAAAAAAAATAAAAAATGGATGTAGAGAATTGAATAATGAAAAAATTAGAATAAAAGAATAAAATTAAATATGAAATATTTCAAGTGTAGATGAGACAATAATGGAGTTAGAAGTAATTAATGAGGTAGAAGAAGATGAAAACAAGAAAGGGAAGATGAATCAAAATATTTATAATTAATAAGGATAAATATTTAATTTTAAATTCTTAATCATAATTGATGATTATTATAATATTATTTTATTATTGTTGATGAAATTTCTTTTTAAAATTCATAATACAATGTTTATAATTTTTATTCCAATAATATTAACAATTTAAATAGTAATTATTTTTGATAACATAATAATAATTAATTTATGTGTTGTTGTAATTATTTTACAAGGTTATTGCTTTTATAAAAAATTTAAAATAATAATAATGTAATAAACTTTTCTATCCATTATAATAACATAAGAAAGATATTTCTTCATACAAAGTAATTATTTTATACTAAAGAGATTTATTATATCTATTTCATTATGTAGAGAATTTACAACATGAAAAGGAGTTATAGGTTGTGCAAATGAGATAAAAAAGGGAGTTATAATATGGAAGTGAAGAAATTGTGAACTAGAGAAGGTGATATATAGGATAGATATACTAAGTGAATATATCTTACCTAAGAGGAGATACAAAGAGAAAGGGATGTGGGAGAGATTAAGAAGTTGTAGAGAGAAAGTGACATGATAGATTTTTATTTACAGAGAGAAAAAGAAGAAAGAAAGAAGGTAGAAAAACATTAGGATTAAAAGAAGAGAAATAGGAAGAGAGAGAATTGAAAAGAAATAATTTCAAAAAGAGACACTAATCAAAAGAAAAAGAGGATATGAAGACAGAAAAAGTAATAAAAAAAGAATAGCTTAAGAAAGAGAAGATTTAGAAAGAAAGAAAGACAATTATGGGAAAACATTTATAGAGGCTTCGATAGAGAATGTGAAAGACATGAAGAAATATTTTTTGAGAAAAAGTTAAGGATAAAGGGATTGAAATAGAGAGAGAAAGAGAGAATAATATTAGACAGAGTTGGATGAAGAATAACAAGAATTAATTATTAATCTTAGAAGGTAATATTATTTTGAGAAGAAAATACAAAAAATAGTATCATTAATAGTATTATTTCAAAATGTTTTAAAATTATTAATTAATGTTATAGCAAACTAATTCTTTTAATAGAAATAACTACTATATCAACTTTTCTTTACTAATGTAGTAATTATTAGTTACCACTATAGTCCTTTAGGATACTATTTATTCACTCTAACTATGTTAAGATTAGTTCTAATTATTTATTTGCAATGTTGAATATTTTCATTTAAATAACAATTCATTACTAATAAAGTAGAAAGACAGAATTAGCATTGGAAAGTTCCTTAGAGAGATCTAGAAGAAAGATGGATAAAGAAAGAAGAGTGAAAAGAGATGGAGGACAAGAGAGAAAGCAGAAAGAAATGAGCGAGGAAAGGAAAGGGAGAGAGAGAATAAGAGGTTACGATTATTAGCGATAAAGACAGATTATGAGATAGATTCCAAAAGAGAAAAGACAAAGAAATAGAGGTATTGATGATCCATGAATAGATAATGATAGAATACAAGTGAAAGAATAAAAATTAGTTTTATATAGATTGAGAAGGATAAATACAAAATATAGAGTGGAGGTACATCATGAAAAGAGAGAACGAATAGGTGAGACAGAAAGAGAAAAGAGTGAGGACCACGAATTTTACTGTCGAGTGACAAGAAAGAGGGGGTAAGAGAAGTGAGATAAGAAAAAAACAAATAGGCATAATGTGAGATCAAATAGGTTTAGAGAGAGGTGATAAATTAGGAGACTAAGGGATAAATAAGGAGACTAAGGCATCAGCAAAGTGAAAGACACAAATTATTGGAAGGAAGGAGAATGATTCCAAAATAGAGAGAATGTGGAGATAGAATAAGTAAATTGTTGTAATTAAGAAGAGGGAGAGAAAAATGAGACAAAGAGAAGGAGAATAGAACAAATAGCCAGTGAGAGATAAATAAAGGCATAAATCAAGTTAAAAAAATTGAGAACAGAAAGACATAGCTATCATTGAAAAGTAAGAGAGAATATTGATAAAATGAAAAAAGTTAAGTGTGAGTGAGACCAAAAGAGAGATTGACAAGAGATAATGCTTTACAAGACAGCTGGATAAAGGGGTAATGATGGAGAGATAAAAAATAAGAGAAAATAATGCCATAGCATGATAGAGAAAAAATTAAAGGGAACGACAATGATAATTAATCTAGTTAGAGCATGCACAAGGTAATAAATAATAGTAATGGAAGCGAGAATGTGTGAGTAGAGAAATTTATTGAAGAGAGAAGGAAAAAGATAGATTCGTCAGAGAATTGCATGAGCCATAGTGCAAGGTTACACAGAGAAGATACAAGTAAACAAAGAGCTATAGGTTGTGAAGATGAGATAAATAAGAGATATAAGAAGGGAGAGAAAAAGATTGCAAACTAGAAAAGATGATATATAGTTAAGAGAGACTAAGAGAATTATATGTAACTTAAGAGGAGATAGAAAGAAAAAGGAAGTTGAGAGAGGTGGATGAATCATCAAGAGAAAGCAATATATTGGTAAAGTTTTTTATTTAAAGAGAAAAAGAAAACAAAGATAAAGAGGTTGACAAACATTAAGAGTAAAAGAGAGACAAAAAGGAAGAGAGAGAAATAAAAAGAAATAGTTTTAAAAAGAGACACTAATTGAATGATAAAGTGCATAATGAGAGAGAAAGAAGAAATAAAAGAAGAGCAACTTGTGAAAAAGAAGATGAAGAAAAGAGAAACAATTTTGGGAATCAGTTAACAGTAGCTGTGATATAGAATGTGAACGAAAAAGGAGCAAATATTTTGATAGAGAAAAGTTTGTGATAAAAGGACATAGATAGAGTAAGAAAGAGAGAATAATAATGGAGAGTGATAGAGAAAGAAGTAGAAGAATTAATTATTAATCCAACAAGTAATATTATTTTGTGAAAATAATATAAAAATAGTACAATTAAAAGTAATTTCTAGAATTCTTTAAAATTATTAATTAAGCTTTTCAAAAGAAATACTTTTGTAATAAGAATAATAGTTAAAACATTTTTCTTAACAAATATATTAATTATTAATTGCCATTGTAGTTTTTCTAGAATAATGTTTTTAATTCAGATTATGTTAAGATTAATTCCAATTAATTATTCTTAATTTTTCTAAATATGTCATTCAAATAATAAATTGTTATTGATTAATAAAGTGTTATTTGTTAGAATATCTAATTTTTAAATTTAGTGATTGTTTGGTTCTTAAATATTTTTTACATATTTAAATAGTTAATTCTTAATTATTATAGCTCATATAAAAAATCCCTAATTATCTTGAATAATTGTTGAAGAGTTAGAGACAACAAACATTATTGGTGAAAGTACTAATCCTAAGAAAAAAAAAATTGTTCTAAGAATCATTAGAGTATAAAAGCATTTGGCACAGTTGAATTATAACACTATTATTATTAAGTAAATAATAAATATTCTAAATATGAATATTTTCAAATATTATTTCTATTAGTATACTTTAAAATGTCTAATAACATTATTAATTCTAATAATAAAATAATAATCACTTTATTCATAATGTTGTAATTTTATTTTAAAATTGTAAAAATTATTATTAATTAAAAATAAATAAGAAATAAATAAAAATTCTATTTATTATTAAATTTTAATAAAAATACCAAATAATTTTATCAAAAGATAACCAAAAAATAACAAATTTATTTTCTCTTCCTTTATTCAAATTTTAGTAAAAACTATTAAAATACAAATTAAGAAAAACAAAATAAAAACTTATTATAGAAAGAAGAGTATGAAGAAAAAAATTAAATTTATTATTTACTAAAATATTGTTCTTTGTAATTATAAAATAGCATTTATTTTAAATTATTTAAATTAATTATATAATTACTATTGTAATTAAAATATTTAATATCATTTTTTAAAAAATGTGATAAAAAATAAGTAATAATTTTAGTATGCATTTTTTTTGTTCCTACATATTCTTAATGAGAATAATATGATCAAGAAAAAGAAATTTAGGAGTAATCATAAAATGATGATAGACTATAAGAAGAATAAGAAAATATAGAACGCATATTTAATGAGATGAATAGAATAATAAGAATTAAAATAGAATAAGTGAAGAATATAAGAAAAGAATGAAATTAAATATAAAATATTTCAACTATAAACATTATAATAAAAGGCATTAGAAGAAAAAGTTAGAGTGGAAGAAGACCAAATGCAATAAAGTGATGACGAATAAGAATATCTATAATTAATAAGAATAAATTTAATTTTTCAAAATTATTAATAAAACTATAGATGATTATCATAATATTTTTATTTTTTTCATTAAATTCAGTTTACCATTTGATAATACAATATTTATATTTCCATTAACTTTTTATATTATGAATACTTTAAAATAATAATTATTATTCATAATATAAGAATAATTCATTTTTTTAACATAAATGTAATTGCTTTATTCAAAAAATATTTATTATATCAATTTTTATTTTTTAAATAATATTTATTTAATACTAAACATAATTTGTTATTATTCTTATTATTAATTTCAAGTAACATTGAAAATAATTAAAAAATTATAAAAACTTTCAAAAAATTAACGGAATAATAACTAATAATTTATATTCTTTAATTTAAAACTTTTAATATATTTACCTTAATATACATTTTTAGATTAATATTATGTTTCTAACTCTATTTTCAAATTTTCTTAGGAAATAGGACATTGAAGATACACATACAATGAATGATAAAAAAGTGATATAGAGAGAAAGAGGAAAAAAAAGGAAAGGTAGGGGAGGTGACAAGTAAAGTAAAAGTAAAGTATATGTAGGTAAAAACTAATAAAGTAGACAAATAAAAAAATATTAGTGGAAGATGGATAACAAATGAGAGAATTTATGTTAGAAAGAGAGAGAGGGAGTGAGTAAGAGACAAAGACATAAGAGATTGATATATTGAGAGTTGAGAGGAAGAGATAATAAAAAAATTAAATAAAAGAATGAAGAGAGAGAATGTGAGTGAGGGAGAGGTAGAATGAGAAAGAGATAATAATTAAGAGTGACAATGAGAGAAAACAGTGGGAAAGAGCATCACTTGAAGGAAAAAAGTGAGCAAGACAAAGAGATATATAGAAGAAGAGAGTGTGTAAGTGAGAAAGATAAATAGAAGATAATATGTAGTGTGTTAAAGATAGACATTAAAGAGATAGAAATGATGGAGATAAATGATAGCTCAAACTTTGTCATAGATGAAATAAAAATTAAGGGACATATATTAAGAAGAGAAAGAGAGAGGAAAGGAACATGATTGGAGAGATTTAATATAAAAAGTGAGAGAGAAAAGAGGGAAAAGAGTTTGAATGAAAATATAGTAAGGGAGTTAATAGTGAAAAGATAAAAAAGCAATAGAATGTGATATAAAGTGGCAAAGAAAGTACGCTCAAATAGAGAATCTAAAGGGGAGGTTTATTGATAAAGTAGTCAAGAGAAAAGTTGACATAAAATATGGTTAAATAAAAATACAGAATATTGAGAGATAACTGATAGATAATAGCAGATGATAATTTATATCATAAAGAGTGTAGGATAGAATGAGTGATGGAATGGGTGAGAGAGCAAGATAGAATAAATTATTATATGGAAATAGGAGAGGAAGAGTGAGTAAAAAAAGTAAAAGAGCGAAGACAAAGAGAAAGACTGTGACAGAGAAATATAGTGTAAGAAAGAGATAATCAAAGACTATTAGAGATGGAATAATTAAGGGAGGATGCATCAACTTATAAAATTAGATGTTAAAGTAATATTATTGAGATAAGGGAAGAGAGAGTGAGTTGTGATAGAATTAGTTGAGAGACTTGGATGAAAAGAATTGGAGATGGAGAGAGTTTAGGAAAGACTAAGGCAAAAGAAAGAGTTTGTGAAGATATAAGAAAAGAGGCAATGCGAATGATGAGTGATAAGAAAAAGAGAGAGTAATATAGAGAAGAGAGAAGATAATAAGATGGAAATGTGAGACATATATTAAAAAGTGAATTGAGAGAGTGAAAAAGGCAAGATAGATTAGTGAAAGGAGAGTGTGTTAGAGAGAAGACACAATAAAAGATAGTTGGAGTACATAAGAGAAATAAATAAAGAACATAGATGGAGATTGGGAGATAAAAACTTAGAGTTGTAAGGAGATGGTGGTAATGGAGATTACATTAAAGAAATAAGAAAAAAGATAATAGAGAAGAGAAATTGTAGACAAAAGATAGGAAATAAATGAGCAATAGTAAGAGAAATAGAGAGAAGGAGGAATAGAGAAAAGTGTGACAAAATTTTTATAGAAATTTTTAAAGAGGTACCAGAATGATGGATATAGAAGATGGAAGAAAATGTGGAGCCATAGATTGTAGGAATAGGATTGATGATATTAAAGATAGAAGTAAAAAGAATATAGACTTAGAGAGTATAGTAAGATAGTGGAATGTTAAAGAATGAGTGAATGAAAAAGAAATTGAGATGACATAAAGAGAGTTATGGTTAGGTAGAGTGAAGAGTCATAAAGAGAAAGATAATCAATGATAAAGAATTAGACAAATGCATCAACCAAAGAGGTAAAGAGGTCAATAAATACAGAGGAAGAAGGAAAGTACAATATATATAATAAAAGGTTGTGATAGAGATTAATAAGGCATGCAAACGTAATACACTTGATGAGTAATGAAGTATAAGTGGAGAAATGGAAGGAAAATAGAGACTAAGGTAAAGAGAAGAAAAAACTATGGCAAGGAATTTAATACAGAGAGGCTAAATAGATTAAGATAAAGAGATATCATGTCAAAGGAACAAAGAGAGAAAAAGGAGTATAGAAATTGAGAGAAAATAAACAATTGTGGGAAATAAGAGAAAGAAAAGAAGTAAGAAAAGGTTGCAAAGAAACATCTTTTGAAAATTAGATACATAAAGAGGGAGAATAAAGTATAAGAAAAAAAAGAAAGAGAAGAGAGATAGAAATGGACCACAAAGATATAAACAAGAAATAGAAAATTAAAGGGCAAAACTTTTGATGGACAATGAAATGCAACAAAAGAAAAAAAAGAATAAGTGGGAATGAAAAAAATGTGAGAGTTAGCTGAACAAAATAGAATGAAATGGAAATTAGAAGAATTTGGCGATTGAGTTTTAAGAAAGAAAATGAGAATTAGAACTGGAAAGTACTTTAAAGAGATTGAGAAGGATGGGATAGATGGAAAAAAGTGACAAGAGATAGATGGGGAGAGAAAAATGAGATAGAGAAGTAAGCGAGAAAGAGAGGTATACTAAGAGGCTATGATTAAGATTGACAGAGATAGATTGTGAGATAGATTTTATTAGAGAAAATAGAAAGAAATAGACATATAGATGACTCATGAATAGATAAAGAGACCATTCAACTGAAAGATTTAAAGTAAGTCTAATAGAGGCAAAATGGAATAAATAAAAAATATAGTGAAGAGTACAATGTGAAATGAGAAAATGAAGGAGTGAGAGACAAAGAAGCAAAAAATTGAGTAAGATGAATTTTTGAGTTGAGAGAGAAGAAAGTGAGGGGTAAGAGAAGTGAGGAAAAAAATTACAAAAAGGTATAGTTAGAGAACAAATAAGTCATGGAGAGAGGAGATGCAGAAGGATAGTAAGGCATTAACAAAGTGAATGACAAATTATTCAAAAGAATGAGAAAGATTTTAAAAGAGAAAGAAGGTGGAGAGAGAAAGAGGAAGGTGGATAGAGATAGATTTTAATGGAGAAGAGGGAGAGGGAAATGCAACAAAGAGAAGGAGAACAAAATTGGTAGCAGTGAGAGATAAAGACATAGGGAAAGATAAAGAAATGTGAGAAGACAAATACATGGCTATGACTGATAGATAAACGAGAGAAGATTGATCGAATATAAACAAGAAGAGTGAGAGACAAAAAAGAGAACAATTTAAGATACTGTCTATTGGGTAAAAGGATAATAGGATAATGATGGAGTGAGCAACAAGCATAGACAATAAATTCAAGGTGTGATATAGAAGGAAAAAATAGAGTGTATCAAAGATAATGAATCTAGTGAAGGAATGTAGAGGTAACAAAGAAAAGTGAGGGTAGTGAGAATGTTTGGAGAGAAATAGGCAAGAAAATTGTGAGAGAAAGAGATATTAAAGCGAAGAGAATAAGGAAGAGAGAAAAAAGGTAGACTTGTTAGAACTATGAGGAAGAGAGAGAGAAAGGAATAAGGAGAAATGCAAAGAAATAGCTTTATAAAGTGACACACTTATCAAGTGATGTAGAGGACAAGAAAGAAGGAAGTAATTAAAAAACAATATCTTAGAAAGAGATGATCAAGAGAAAAAGAGAGACAATTTTAGGAAAATGTTAATAAAGGCTATGACAAAAAATGTGGAGAGGAACAAATATTTTGTGAGAGAAAAGTTATGATTAAGGGGACATAGATAGATATATAGAGAGAGAATAACTTTAGACAGTGATTGAGTAATTTCAAGTACAATTAATTATTAAACCTATAAGGAAATATTATTTTTGTGAAGAAAATATAAAATCTAGGATCATCAAATAGAAGTTTTTCAAAATTCTTTAAAATTAATAGTTAATGTTATAAAAAACAAATGCTATTAATAAGAATAACTATTATATAAACATTTGTTCAAAATGTAGTAATTATTAATTACCATTATAATCTTTGAGAAAATTTTTTATAATTCTAATATGTAAATTTTTAATCTAATTAATTATTCTTATTAACTAATAAAGTAATATTTACTAACATAACAATTTTTTATACTTAATATTTATTTTGTTCTTGAATAATTTGTACTATTTAAATAGCTAATTCTTAATTATTGCATTTCCCATCAATAATATTTAAATATTACAAATTATTGTTTAAATTTTCAAGCTAACAACAACTATTACTATTTCTTCATATTTTTTCTCTAACATTAGATGACAGTATTACAATAAAAAATAAGAAAAACTTTATACGAACTAATTGTAAAAAGAAGATTAAAAATGAAAGGAGTAAATGCATAATTTCTTAATATCTTATTCTTAGTAATAAAAAATAAAGAATATTTTTCAAATAAGTAAAATAAATTTATAATTCTAATTATAATAAAACAAATTAATAACATCTTTCAAAAACTATTGTAAAAAGAAATAATAATTTTAATTTTTAATTTTTCTAAATATTCTTAAAAACAATAATTTGATTAATTAATAAAAATCTTGAAGGTGTACTCTAAAAAGTTGATTACGAAGAAAAAGAGTACAAAAATATATAAAACAATATAAGAATAATAGAAAAAAAAATATAGTTAAAGAACAAAATAATAATTAAATAAAATTAAATACAAACTATTTAAAGTCTAAATAGTGCAATAAAGTTTTTAGAAAGAACTCATGAGGTCAAAGAAGAGAAAAAATAATGAATGGAAGATGAATAAGAATATCTATAATAAATAAAAATATAATATTTTTAAATAATTAAAAATACTATTTGTGATTGTTGCAATATGTTTTGTTATTATTAATTAATTTTATTCTTCAAAATTAAAAATATTATATTTATATTTTATTTATTTTTCATTATTAACATTATAAAATAGTTGGTATCATTAATAATATAATCATAATAAATATAAGTTTTCAAGTAATTATTGTGAAACTTTAATTATTTTAAAAAAATTTTAAATGCAAATGTTGTAATATATTTTACTATTCATTATTATTAAAATAACAAAAATCTTTCTTTAATATAAGGTAACTATTTTATTTAAAATAGATTTACCATATCTATTTAAATTATAGATAATATACATTATAATTGCAAAAATATTTTTTAATTGCACATTCTATTTATTACAATGATTTTGATAATTCTTAACAATTTAAAAAATTCTAATTCTTAATAAAATAATAATGAATAAATAATAAATTTAGTTTACAACTTTTAATTTATTTAACTAATTATTCATTTTTTTTGGCTCATATCAAGTTTGTAATTCAATTTCGAAATTTTGTTTTGAAATAGAATATTGAAGGTAGACATACAATGAATAAACAAAGAAAAAGAGGAAAGAAAGAAAGAAGGGTGAAATAAGAAACAAAGTAAAAATATAGTATTTTTTATAAATAAAAATAGTCAAGACAAAGAAAAAAGGAGAAATTATTAGTGAGGTAGATAGAAAAATAGAGAATGTATGTAAGTGTTATAAAGAGATAAAGGGAGTGAGCAAGAGGGAGAGACAGGAGAGATTAAAATATGAAGAGTTCAAAGATAATATAAAAAGTTAATATTGGAGTGAGGAGAGAGAAAGTGAGTGATGGAGTGTGGTAGAATGAGAAAGAGATAATAATTAACTTTGAGAATAAGGGAAAATAGTGAGAAGGGCATTAATTGATAGAATAAGAAGGTGGATTGATAATGAGGGGAAGGGAAGAGAGAGTGACACAAGACAACATAGGTTTAAATAGAGCAAGATAAAGAAATATAGAGAAGATGTGTGTTACACCCCATTTTTTCCTAGGCTGATTTTTGGCATACATTTTTTTTTTTTTTTTTTTTTTTTTTTTTTTTTACATATAGACAGCTCAGATCGTCCCATACCAACCTGAGTAGCCTACGAAAAACATAGGATATAACACATCATTACACACCTACTTTCCTTAACAATGTGGATCCCATCTCCCGGGTACACCGTCAAATCAGGTTCATGACTCCTGAATTAACAGATGGACTCGCGCAATGTTACTCCTACTAGACCCAATACTCCTAACCCCTACGGGTAGGAGAACCGGTCTATTAGAAGTCTGAACCCCCATGGTTAAGTTCCATAGTCATGTAATGACCTCACCATCAAACAAAAAGATATATAACATCCTCAGATAAAATATGGCACTCCACACACCATACTCCAAGACAATAAGGTAGGGTAGTAAATGGAAACTACATTACAAGAATAAGACCAAGTCCAACAAGTGCAATATTATCCAACCAGAAACATAAGTCAGAATCACCCTCACATAATACAAGACATAAAAATAACAGTCTCCCTGAATACATCCAACAGCAACAATCAACTAACCAGAATGTCTCGGATAATCACAGATCAGATCTCCTCCACTAGCCTACTGATCACGATCCACCTAAAGCTGGGTGGCGTCAAGTCTGCCGAGCCACTGGAAAAATATAGATAAAAAGGAATGAGCTACGCCCAGTAGGAAAGACAGCTAGTAAAAACTCACATGCAAGAGAAGGATAATAGCAAAAGTATAAGAATACAGCATAACAATGTAGGGTGGAAAGGCACTCTCAGTCCCAGACTCCGACCAACCACAGTCACCCCAGTCACAACAGAGTAGCTCTCCTCTGATGCTTCCAGGTAGCATGCCAGCGGGACACGCCCATCTCTGCGCACGCATGGCGCCTAGCACCCGACACCGCAGCGTCTCTCGTCATTCAATCTTCTGGAGACTATAGACAAACCCGTCACATAGATCTCTAGCCAACGTGAGACACCCTGGCTAGCCACGGCGAGTCACCCCTGCCGCTGCCACTCTCAGGCGCGCAGGCCTACACTCGTGGACCAGAAGAGGTCGACTCAGCCACCGTCCCAAGGAGTCCTCTACCAACAACTTCCATAGAAGCTCACGCCCCTACAGTCATTGTCAATCTCTAACTCCAAGATCCGGCAACATGTATCCAGGCACAACAAGGCGCATACCAGTCACATGTATACTGTGGAAGCTAAGTCTGAACCGCATAGTTACCTACCACAACTACCCTAAAACATCATATAGGGTCTATAGTAGTCCGGTCCAGTATGCCAATCCATAAAATATGCCAACACTGAGTAAACTGACTCAATCCATGTCAATGCCATCCAAGTAACATAAACTGTATCGAAATTCTGACTATTCTGGTAACACTTACCCAAGTGTCACACTTCCTTCCAACTGATCCAGCTGTACTGAATTTATAGATAATTTCCAACAGTAACTTTCAACTTGTCTATGTGATTTCCCTAAATCACATTTTTCTCGTTTCAGGAAATTTTAAATTTCAACTTCAATTTCTGCCCTTTATCCATTTTCCGAAATTCGAAATAAATTTCCAAATAAAATTTAAATTCCACATATATCCTTTTTCCGAAAATTCGGATTAATAAATTCCACATATATCCTGTTTTTCCAAAAATTCGGATTAATTTCTGAATTAATTTAAAAATTCCAAAAAATCAAATTCTGCCCTTTCTTAATTTTCCGAAATTCGGAATAAATTTCCGAATTAAAATTTAAATTCACATATATCCATTTTCCGAAAATTCGGATTAATTTCCGAATTAAGTTTTTCCTTCGCCGTTCGTCCGCGCCCGCGTTCCGCTGAACCGGGTTTCGCTGCCGGTTCGGAAAACCCGCGCTGAACCGCGAACCGGTTTTCGCTGCCGGTTCGGGCCTTCGTGCCGTTCGTCCGCGCCGAATCCCGCTGAACCGGTTTTCGCTGCCGGTTCGGAACTCTCGCGCTGAACCGCGACACCGCCGAACCAATTTTCTTAATAATCCGTTAATTGGATTGATTTTAATTACTAATAAAATAGCGTAAATACCATTAATTACTTAATTAAATTTGTAATTATCTAAACCCTTCTCCTTCCTCGGTCCGACGCCCGCGAAACCCTAGCCGACGCAATCGCCGACCAAATCAAATTCTTCCGCCGATTTCCGGCGACCGCGAACAAGGAGAAACAAAATTCTATGTTCATACTATCCTAATGTTTCAATAATGTCACTAATTTCTAAGGATTCAATTAAAATTTTCCACCAAAGGAGTTTCATCCGATCCCCAATTTGACAATTTGCGAAATTAAACAATTCCAGCATACGATACTACCTTAACATGAATAAAGCACATAATCAATTTCAACACATGCTTGGTAAACTTCCCGAATTCGACAGCATAATAAATTTTTTTATTTCGAAAACCCTAAACATGCTAAATTCAATAATTGCATTAATCAATTCCAAAAAAAAAAACACAATTCGCATGCTCAGGTAGTAATTTGCAAAATAATCCATGTGTTTAATTTGCTAATTAACTGATTTAAATCTGAATTTCCTACCTTTCTTCTCCGGCGACGGTGGCGACGGTGAAGCTCGCACGCGACCAACCGCTGTTCCTCGCCGCACGAAACCGGTACCAATCGATTCTCCTCGATCACGCGAACCTCCAGGTATAAAAAGCCCCTTGAAAGGCTGCCGGAAAATATCGCCGTCCGCCGCGAATGCCTCGTCTCCGGCCGCCGTTCGAAACCCTAAGGGTCGAAACGGTTCGGGTTAAATACCCCGCTTAAACCGGTAATAACCCGTTAACGACCCATTAAGTGCCGGTTGACCTGCCAAAACGCCGTTTAACCTTCGATCAGCCGGTTAATCTCCACCGCTGATCTCGTCCGTCCGATCCGCTTATCCGCGGCTTATCCAAACGCACGCGCAAACGCACTCGGCGAACCGCCCCCGCCTTCGCTGAACCGCTCCGGTCCGGTTCACGCGCGGTAAAAAACCAATTTTTTTCGGTTTTAAAAAAAAATCTAATTAATAGATTTTCGAATTTCCAAAAATCCAATTAAACAGGGAAAATTACTTAAAAATTCCTCGGTGCTCCGAAAAATCCCCAGAAAATTTCAGAAATTCTAATAGCCTCCAATTGAGCTCCTGGCTCATCCTATTGTCGATCTGAAATCATCCAAGCCAAAAATTAATTTATTAAAGATTCACATAAAAATTTTTACTGGGTATAACAATCTCCCCACCTTATCAGGAATTTCGCCCTCGAAATTCAGCAAGAAGTTCCGGCCACTTCTCCACAACATCCTGCTCTAGCTCCCAGGTTGCCTCCCTTTCGTCATGTCTATTTCACAGAACCTTGACCATAGGGAATGACCTGTTCCTCAGCAATCATATTTTAATCTTTTCAATCATTTTCATAAAATAAATTTATTCTTTCTCTTTTAATTCTCATTCTTCAATCTCTTCATCATACCTTCATAATCATAATCTCTTAATTTTCTCTCATATTCCTCATATTTCTTCTTCATAATCTCTCTCTTCATATTCATCTATCTTCCTCTATATTCATCTATTTCTATTTCTCATTATTATCAATTTCAACCATCTCCTTTGTCTCAAATTCAGTTCCTTCTGAGTGAATAGATACTTGAGACTCTTGTGATCAGAGAAGTAGTCTACGGACACTCCATATATATAATGCCTCCATATTTTTAAGGCAAATATGATAGCAGCTAACTCCAAGTCATGAGTGGGATAATCCTTCTCATAATCCTTCAATTGTCTCGAAGCATACGCCACAACCCTGCCATCCTTATTAATCGAAAACTCCACTTCCCTAGCTGGTGGAAGTCCAGGCAATTCCTCTGGAGAAACCACAGGGAAGTCTCTCACCATTAAGATATTTGACATAAGGGTAGTAGTGGCTTGACTATCTGTCACATAAGCCAACCAACCAGTACAACCCTTCCTCACTAGTCTCTCTGCCTGAAGAACTGAGATCAGGGAAATCTGTCTATTTAGACCAAAGTATATCACATCCTCCGAACCAGGCACTCTGATCCTGACCTTCTTCTCCCAACAATCCAGCACCACTGCATGGTAGCACAACCAATCCATTCCCAAAATGATGTCGAACTCTGCTAGTGGCACACATATCAACTCTATCACGAGCTCGTGTCCACTAATCAGAATAGATCCGTCAATCTTCTGAACAGTGGGAATCTCTTTCCCATCAGGAAGCCTAACCAATAAGGGTTCCTTCAAGTAACCCTTGGATCCTGATATCTGATTCCAGATCCTCTCAGCAACAAAAGAATGAGATGCACCAGTATCAAACAAAGTCATGCACTGCACGTTGCCAAAATAAAGCATACCTGTGATCACCTCTGGTGACTCTGAAGCCTGCTGCTGAGTTAAAGCAAATACTCTGGGCTGTCCCCCAGATGAACCAACCGGTCCTGTGATCCTCTGTTTCTTCCTTTCCGGGCAGTCGGTCCTTATGTGTCCTGGCTGTTGACAGTGGTAGCAAATAATACCCCCAGTCCGAGTACCTGTCTGTTGCACTGGCCTCTCGGAAATAGGCCGTGGCTGGGCCACGCCCTCCTGGGTACCACGGTGATCTCTGTATCTCTTTTCATTTTCGTTCAGTTGGGCATTTCTGAGTCCCTTCCTCTTGTTATGAGTCTCTCTCTGGGCCTCCATCCGGGTGTCAATAAGTTCAACGGATCTCGCAGCCTCCACTAAGTCGCGAAATCTGGCAAACTGGCTCACAACCAACTGACGCTGCAGCATAGGACGAAGTCCCTCCAGGAACATCTCACATCTGCGCTCCTCAGAAGGCACCAGCTCTACGGCGTACCTCGCCAGATATGTGAATCTCGCTAAGTAGTCATTCACTGACATCTGGCCCTGCCTGAGGTGTATAAGGTCCCTCCTGAACTGAGACATGGCAGAAGCCGGAATGTAGCACTCCCTGAATGCCTCAACAAAGTCTTCCCATGCTATCTCGCTGTTCTGGGCCTCCCCATACATGGCGCGCCGCTGGCCTCTCCACCAGGTAGCAGCCTCTCCCTCCAATACTAGAGCAGCAAGTACTACCCTCCTGCCGAATGGACATCCCAAGGCATCAAATAGCTCAAGCATATGAGCCATCCAGTCATCTGCCACCGCTGGGTCAGCCGACCCACTGAAGCTCCGCGGACGCAACCGCATGAAGGCATCGATCCAACGATCCACGGCTGGCTCAACTGGCAATGCTGGGCTCGTCTCTGGGGTAGGAATAGTAGATACAGGTCTGCCTCTAGCTGCTCCACGAGCGGAAAGTCTCCTGGTACCAGCCATACTGTCAAAAGCAACTAATCTGGCATTAGAGTCGTCATTTGGCAATTGGCATATGGACTACCATAGCATAATAAAATGACCAACAGTTCTCCCCACCTTGGGTTGAACTTCTATACATGTCTAGCCCCACTATCCTAACCTAGGGCTGAACTTCTATACATGTCTAGCCCCACTATCCTAACCTAGGGCTCTGATACCACTCTTGTTACACCCCATTTTTTCCTAGGCTGATTTTTGGCATACATTTTTTTTTTTTTTTTTTTTTTTTTTTTTTACATATAGACAGCTCAGATCGTCCCATACCAACCTGAGTAGCCTACGAAAAACATAGGATATAACACATCATTACACACCTACTTTCCTTAACAATGTGGATCCCATCTCCCGGGGTACACCGTCAAATCAGGTTCATGACTCCTGAATTAACAGATGGACTCGCGCAATGTTACTCCTACTAGACCCAATACTCCTAACCCCTACGGGTAGGAGAACCGGTCTATTAGAAGTCTGAACCCCCATGGTTAAGTTCCATAGTCATGTAATGACCTCACCATCAAACAAAAAGATACATCCTCAGATAAAATATGGCACTCCACACACCATACTCCAAGACAATAAGGTAGGGTAGTAAATGGAAACTACATTACAAGAATAAGACCAAGTCCAACAAGTGCAATATTATCCAACCAGAAACATAAGTCAGAATCACCCTCACATAATACAAGACATAAAAATAACAGTCTCACTGAATACATCCAACAGCAACAATCAACTAACCAGAATGTCTCGGATAATCACAGATCAGATCTCCTCCACTAGCCTACTGATCACGATCCACCTAAAGCTGGGTGGCGTCAAGTCTGCCGAGCCACTGGAAAAATATAGATAAAAAGGAATGAGCTACGCCCAGTAGGAAAGACAGCTAGTAAAAACTCACATGCAAGAGAAGGATAATAGCAAAAGTATAAGAATACAGCATAACAATGTAGGGTGGAAAGGCACTCTCAGTCCCAGACTCCGACCAACCACAGTCACCCCAGTCACAACAGAGTAGCTCTCCTCTGATGCTTCCAGGTAGCATGCCAGCGGGACACGCCCATCTCTGCGCACGCATGGCGCCTAGCACCCGACACCGCAGCGTCTCTCGTCATTCAATCTTCTGGAGACTATAGACAAACCCGTCACATAGATCTCTAGCCAACGTGAGACACCCTGGCTAGCCACGGCGAGTCACCCCTGCCGCTGCCACTCTCAGGCGCGCAGGCCTACACTCGTGGACCAGAAGAGGTCGACTCAGCCACCGTCCCAAGGAGTCCTCTACCAACAACTTCCATAGAAGCTCACGCCCCTACAGTCATTGTCAATCTCTAACTCCAAGATCCGGCAACATGTATCCAGGCACAACAAGGCGCATACCAGTCACATGTATACTGTGGAAGCTAAGTCTGAACCGCATAGTTACCTACCACAACTACCCTAAAACATCATATAGGGTCTATAGTAGTCCGGTCCAGTATGCCAATCCATAAAATATGCCAACACTGAGTAAACTGACTCAATCCATGTCAATGCCATCCAAGTAACATAAACTGTATCGAAATTCTGACTATTCTGGTAACACTTACCCAAGTGTCACACTTCCTTCCAACTGATCCAGCTGTACTGAATTTATAGATAATTTCCAACAGTAACTTTCAACTTGTCTATGTGATTTCCCTAAATCACATTTTTCTCGTTTCAGGAAATTTTAAATTTCAACTTCAATTTCTGCCCTTTATCCATTTTCCGAAATTCGAAATAAATTTCCAAATAAAATTTAAATTCCACATATATCCTTTTTCCGAAAATTCGGATTAATAAATTCCACATATATCCTGTTTTTCCAAAAATTCGGATTAATTTCTGAATTAATTTAAAAATTCCAAAAAATCAAATTCTGCCCTTTCTTAATTTTGCGAAATTCGGAATAAATTTCCGAATTAAAATTTAAATTCACATATATCCATTTTCCGAAAATTCGGATTAATTTCCGAATTAAGTTTTTCCTTCGCCGTTCGTCCGCGCCCGCGTTCCGCTGAACCGGGTTTCGCTGCCGGTTCGGAAAACCCGCGCTGAACCGCGAACCGGTTTTCGCTGCCGGTTCGGGCCTTCGTGCCGTTCGTACCGCGCCGAATCCCGCTGAACCGGTTTTCGCTGCCGGTTCGGAACTCTCGCGCTGAACCGCGACACCGCCGAACCAATTTTCTTAATAATCCGTTAATTGGATTGATTTTAATTACTAATAAAATAGCGTAAATACCATTAATTACTTAATTAAATTTGTAATTATCTAAACCCTTCTCCTTCCTCGGTCCGACGCCCGCGAAACCCTAGCCGACGCAATCGCCGACCAAATCAAATTCTTCCGCCGATTTCCGGCGACCGCGAACAAGGAGAAACAAAATTCTATGTTCATACTATCCTAATGTTTCAATAATGTCACTAATTTCTAAGGATTCAATTAAAATTTTCCACCAAAGGAGTTTCATCGATCCCCAATTTGACAATTTGCGAAATTAAACAATTCCAGCATACGATACTACCTTAACATGAATAAAGCACATAATCAATTTCAACACATGCTTGGTAAACTTCCCGAATTCGACAGCATAATAAATTTTTTTATTTCGAAAACCCTAAACATGCTAAATTCAATAATTGCATTAATCAATTCCAAAAAAAAAAACACAATTCGCATGCTCAGGTAGTAATTTGCAAAATAATCCATGTGTTTAATTTGCTAATTAACTGATTTAAATCTGAATTTCCTACCTTTCTTCTCCGGCGACGGTGGCGACGGTGAAGCTCGCACGCGACCAACCGCTGTTCCTCGCCGCACGAAACCGGTACCAATCGATTCTCCTCGATCACGCGAACCTCCAGGTATAAAAAGCCCCTTGAAAGGCTGCCGGAAAATATCGCCGTCCGCCGCGAATGCCTCGTCTCCGGCCGCCGTTCGAAACCCTAAGGGTCGAAACGGTTCGGGTTAAATACCCCGCTTAAACCGGTAATAACCCGTTAACGACCCATTAAGTGCCGGTTGACCTGCCAAAACGCCGTTTAACCTTCGATCAGCCGGTTAATCTCCACCGCTGATCTCGTCCGTCCGATCCGCTTATCCGCGGCTTATCCAAACGCACGCGCAAACGCACTCGGCGAACCGCCCCCGCCTTCGCTGAACCGCTCCGGTCCGGTTCACGCGCGGTAAAAACCAATTTTTTTCGGTTTTAAAAAAAAATCTAATTAATAGATTTTCGAATTTCCAAAAATCCAATTAAACAGGGAAAATTACTTAAAAATTCCTCGGTGCTCCGAAAAATCCCCAGAAAATTTCAGAAATTCTAATAGCCTCCAATTGAGCTCCTGGCTCATCCTATTGTCGATCTGAAATCATCCAAGCCAAAAATTAATTTATTAAAGATTCACATAAAAATTTTTACTGGGTATAACAATCTCCCCACCTTATCAGGAATTTCGCCCTCGAAATTCAGCAAGAAGTTCCGGCCACTTCTCCACAACATCCTGCTCTAGCTCCCAGGTTGCCTCCCTTTCGTCATGTCTATTTCACAGAACCTTGACCATAGGGAATGACCTGTTCCTCAGCAATCATATTTTAATCTTTTCAATCATTTTCATAAAATAAATTTATTCTTTCTCTTTTAATTCTCATTCTTCAATCTCTTCATCATACCTTCATAATCATAATCTCTTAATTTTCTCTCATATTCCTCATATTTCTTCTTCATAATCTCTCTCTTCATATTCATCTATCTTCCTCTATATTCATCTATTTCTATTTCTCATTATTATCAATTTCAACCATCTCCTTTGTCTCAAATTCAGTTCCTTCTGAGTGAATAGATACTTGAGACTCTTGTGATCAGAGAAGTAGTCTACGGACACTCCATATATATAATGCCTCCATATTTTTAAGGCAAATATGATAGCAGCTAACTCCAAGTCATGAGTGGGATAATCCTTCTCATAATCCTTCAATTGTCTCGAAGCATACGCCACAACCCTGCCATCCTTATTAATCGAAAACTCCACTTCCCTAGCTGGTGGAAGTCCAGGCAATTCCTCTGGAGAAACCACAGGGAAGTCTCTCACCATTAAGATATTTGACATAAGGGTAGTAGTGGCTTGACTATCTGTCACATAAGCCAACCAACCAGTACAACCCTTCCTCACTAGTCTCTCTGCCTGAAGAACTGAGATCAGGGAAATCTGTCTATTTAGACCAAAGTATATCACATCCTCCGAACCAGGCACTCTGATCCTGACCTTCTTCTCCCAACAATCCAGCACCACTGCATGGTAGCACAACCAATCCATTCCCAAAATGATGTCGAACTCTGCTAGTGGCACACATATCAACTCTATCACGAGCTCGTGTCCACTAATCAGAATAGATCCGTCAATCTTCTGAACAGTGGGAATCTCTTTCCCATCAGGAAGCCTAACCAATAAGGGTTCCTTCAAGTAACCCTTGGATCCTGATATCTGATTCCAGATCCTCTCAGCAACAAAAGAATGAGATGCACCAGTATCAAACAAAGTCATGCACTGCACGTTGCCAAAATAAAGCATACCTGTGATCACCTCTGGTGACTCTGAAGCCTGCTGCTGAGTTAAAGCAAATACTCTGGGCTGTCCCCCAGATGAACCAACCGGTCCTGTGATCCTCTGTTTCTTCCTTTCCGGGCAGTCGGTCCTTATGTGTCCTGGCTGTTGACAGTGGTAGCAAATAATACCCCCAGTCCGAGTACCTGTCTGTTGCACTGGCCTCTCGGAAATAGGCCGTGGCTGGGCCACGCCCTCCTGGGTACCACGGTGATCTCTGTATCTCTTTTCATTTTCGTTCAGTTGGGCATTTTTGAGTCCCTTCCTCTTGTTATGAGTCTCTCTCTGGGCCTCCATCCGGGTGTCAATAAGTTCAACGGATCTCGCAGCCTCCACTAAGTCGCGAAATCTGGCAAACTGGCTCACAACCAACTGACGCTGCAGCATAGGACGAAGTCCCTCCAGGAACATCTCACATCTGCGCTCCTCAGAAGGCACCAGCTCTACGGCGTACCTCGCCAGATATGTGAATCTCGCTAAGTAGTCATTCACTGACATCTGGCCCTGCCTGAGGTGTATAAGGTCCCTCCTGAACTGAGACATGGCAGAAGCCGGAATGTAGCACTCCCTGAATGCCTCAACAAAGTCTTCCCATGCTATCTCGCTGTTCTGGGCCTCCCCATACATGGCGCGCCGCTGGCCTCTCCACCAGGTAGCAGCCTCTCCCTCCAATACTAGAGCAGCAAGTACTACCCTCCTGCCGAATGGACATCCCAAGGCATCAAATAGCTCAAGCATATGAGCCATCCAGTCATCTGCCACCGCTGGGTCAGCCGACCCACTGAAGCTCCGCGGACGCAACCGCATGAAGGCATCGATCCAACGATCCACGGCTGGCTCAACTGGCAATGTTGGGCTCGTCTCTGGGGTAGGAATAGTAGATACAGGTCTGCCTCTAGCTGCTCCACGAGCGGAAAGTCTCCTGGTACCAGCCATACTGTCAAAAGCAACTAATCTGGCATTAGAGTCGTCATTTGGCAATTGGCATATGGACTACCATAGCATAATAAAATGACCAACAGTTCTCCCCACCTTGGGTTGAACTTCTATACATGTCTAGCCCCACTATCCTAACCTAGGGCTGAACTTCTATACATGTCTAGCCCCACTATCCTAACCTAGGGCTCTGATACCACTCTTGTTACACCCCATTTTTTCCTAGGCTGATTTTTGGCATACATTTTTTTTTTTTTTTTTTTTTTTTTTTTTTTTTTACATATAGACAGCTCAGATCGTCCCATACCAACCTGAGTAGCCTACGAAAAACATAGGATATAACACATCATTACACACCTACTTTCCTTAACAATGTGGATCCCATCTCCCGGGTACACCGTCAAATCAGGTTCATGACTCCTGAATTAACAGATGGACTCGCGCAATGTTACTCCTACTAGACCCAATACTCCTAACCCCTACGGGTAGGAGAACCGGTCTATTAGAAGTCTGAACCCCCATGGTTAAGTTCCATAGTCATGTAATGACCTCACCATCAAACAAAAAGATATATAACATCCTCAGATAAAATATGGCACTCCACACACCATACTCCAAGACAATAAGGTAGGGTAGTAAATGGAAACTACATTACAAGAATAAGACCAAGTCCAACAAGTGCAATATTATCCAACCAGAAACATAAGTCAGAATCACCCTCACATAATACAAGACATAAAAATAACAGTCTCACTGAATACATCCAACAGCAACAATCAACTAACCAGAATGTCTCGGATAATCACAGATCAGATCTCCTCCACTAGCCTACTGATCACGATCCACCTAAAGCTGGGTGGCGTCAAGTCTGCCGAGCCACTGGAAAAATATAGATAAAAAGGAATGAGCTACGCCCAGTAGGAAAGACAGCTAGTAAAAACTCACATGCAAGAGAAGGATAATAGCAAAAGTATAAGAATACAGCATAACAATGTAGGGTGGAAAGGCACTCTCAGTCCCAGACTCCGACCAACCACAGTCACCCCAGTCACAACAGAGTAGCTCTCCTCTGATGCTTCCAGGTAGCATGCCAGCGGGACACGCCCATCTCTGCGCACGCATGGCGCCTAGCACCCGACACCGCAGCGTCTCTCGTCATTCAATCTTCTGGAGACTATAGACAAACCCGTCACATAGATCTCTAGCCAACGTGAGACACCCTGGCTAGCCACGGCGAGTCACCCCTACCGCTGCCACTCTCAGGCGCGCAGGCCTACACTCGTGGACCAGAAGAGGTCGACTCAGCCACCGTCCCAAGGAGTCCTCTACCAACAACTTCCATAGAAGCTCACGCCCCTACAGTCATTGTCAATCTCTAACTCCAAGATCCGGCAACATGTATCCAGGCACAACAAGGCGCATACCAGTCACATGTATACTGTGGAAGCTAAGTCTGAACCGCATAGTTACCTACCACAACTACCCTAAAACATCATATAGGGTCTATAGTAGTCCGGTCCAGTATGCCAATCCATAAAATATGCCAACACTGAGTAAACTGACTCAATCCATGTCAATGCCATCCAAGTAACATAAACTGTATCGAAATTCTGACTATTCTGGTAACACTTACCCAAGTGTCACACTTCCTTCCAACTGATCCAGCTGTACTGAATTTATAGATAATTTCCAACAGTAACTTTCAACTTGTCTATGTGATTTCCCTAAATCACATTTTTCTCGTTTCAGGAAATTTTAAATTTCAACTTCAATTTCTGCCCTTTATCCATTTTCCGAAATTCGAAATAAATTTCCAAATAAAATTTAAATTCCACATATATCCTTTTTCCGAAAATTCGGATTAATAAATTCCACATATATCCTGTTTTTCCAAAAATTCGGATTAATTTCTGAATTAATTTAAAAATTCCAAAAAATCAAATTCTGCCCTTTCTTAATTTTCCGAAATTCGGAATAAATTTCCGAATTAAAATTTAAATTCACATATATCCATTTTCCGAAAATTCGGATTAATTTCCGAATTAAGTTTTTCCTTCGCCGTTCGTCCGCGCCCGCGTTCCGCTGAACCGGGTTTCGCTGCCGGTTCGGAAAACCCGCGCTGAACCGCGAACCGGTTTTCGCTGCCGGTTCGGGCCTTCGTGCCGTTCGTCCGCGCCGAATCCCGCTGAACCGGTTTTCGCTGCCGGTTCGGAACTCTCGCGCTGAACCGCGACACCGCCGATCCAATTTTCTTAATAATCCGTTAATTGGATTGATTTTAATTACTAATAAAATAGCGTAAATACCATTAATTACTTAATTAAATTTGTAATTATCTAAACCCTTCTCCTTCCTCGGTCCGACGCCCGCGAAACCCTAGCCGACGCAATCGCCGACCAAATCAAATTCTTCCGCCGATTTCCGGCGACTGCGAACAAGGAGAAACAAAATTCTATGTTCATACTATCCTAATGTTTCAATAATGTCACTAATTTCTAAGGATTCAATTAAAATTTTCCACCAAAGGAGTTTCATCCGATCCCCAATTTGACAATTTGCGAAATTAAATAATTCCAGCATACGATACTACCTTAACATGAATAAAGCACATAATCAATTTCAACACATGCTTGGTAAACTTCCCGAATTCGACAGCATAATAAATTTTTTTATTTCGAAAACCCTAAACATGCTAAATTCAATAATTGCATTAATCAATTCCAAAAAAAAAAACACAATTCGCATGCTCAGGTAGTAATTTGCAAAATAATCCATGTGTTTAATTTGCTAATTAACTGATTTAAATCTTAATTTCCTACCTTTCTTCTCCGGCGACGGTGGCGACGGTGAAGCTCGCACGCGACCAACCGCTGTTCCTCGCCGCACGAAACCGGTACCAATCGATTCTCCTCGATCACGCGAACCTCCAGGTATAAAAAGCCCCTTGAAAGGCTGCCGGAAAATATCGCCGTCCGCCGCGAATGCCTCGTCTCCGGCCGCCGTTCGAAACCCTAAGGGTCGAAACGGTTCGGGTTAAATACCCCGCTTAAACCGGTAATAACCCGTTAACGACCCATTAAGTGCCGGTTGACCTGCCAAAACGCCGTTTAACCTTCGATCAGCCGGTTAATCTCCACCGCTGATCTCGTCCGTCCGATCCGCTTATCCGCGGCTTATCCAAACGCACGCGCAAACGCACTCGGCGAACCGCCCCCCGCCTTCGCTGAACCGCTCCGGTCCGGTTCACGCGCGGTAAAAACCAATTTTTTTCGGTTTTAAAAAAAAATCTAATTAATAGATTTTCGAATTTCCAAAAATCCAATTAAACAGGGAAAATTACTTAAAAATTCCTCGGTGCTCCGAAAAATCCCCAGAAAATTTCAAAAATTCTAATAGCCTCCAATTGAGCTCCTGGCTCATCCTACTGTCGATCTGAAATCATCCAAGCCAAAAATTAATTTATTAAAGATGCACATAAAAATTTTTACTGGGTATAACAATGTGAATGGAGGAAGATAAAGAGAAGACCATAGGTAGTGTGTTAGACTCAAAATTTAAAGAGAGATAGAAAAGCTAGAGAGAAAAATGCAAAGTTTTCATATAAATGAGATATAAATTATGGAAATATATTAAGAAGTGAAAGAGGGAGAGGGGAATGGAAATTGATTAGAAATATTTAGTGTAGAGTGAGAGAGAAAAGAGGAAAAGGAGTTTAAAAGAAAACATTGATGGAGAAAACAATGGAGTAAGAACGAAATTGCAGTGCGAAAAATAATGAGGGAAAACATGATTAAAGAAATGTTAAAGTAGGAAAAGTGATAGTGTGATATGGTGGTGAAAAGAAACAAGATAGTAATAGAGAACATAATACAGGGTTTGACATAAAATATTTTTAATTAATATAAATATAGAATGCTATAAGAGAAGTGAGAAATAATAGTGTGAGAAAATTTTCTTGTGAGAGAGTACACGATAAAATGAGAGGGAATAAGTGATAAGGGAAGATAGAAGAGATTATTATAAGGATATAAGAGTTGAAGTGAGAAAAAAATAAAAACATAAAAAAAGTAAGAAAAGGAGTGAGGGAAATGGTAGAGTAAGAAAGGGATAATCATAAACTACTAGAGAAGAAATAATTTTTAGGATTAAATAATGAATGATATTGTAGTGAAAAGAGAAGAGAGTGAGTAGATATAACATTACGTTTAGAGACCTAGACATTAAATAGGGAAGGAGAGAGTTTAGGAGAGAGTAAGATAAAAGAGAGAGTAGTAAAGAGACTATTATAAAAAGGAATGGAGAGATAAAAAAGTTGGAAAGTTGAGATAAATAAGGTGTTTTATTTAAATGAGATACAAATTGGGTTAGATATAGAGAGAAGATAACACAGGAAAGGGGAAGAAAAAGATATGAAATAACTAGTTGAGAGAGTTAGAGAGAAAAAGAAAAAAATAGAGTTAAGAAGAAATAAAGCTTAAAGGATAACAGAATAATGTAAGAAAGGGAGAGGAAAGAGATTAGAGAAGTTTAAAGATGGAACAAAGAAGAGGAAAGTTAATGAGCATGAAAGAAGAGAAAAGAAATGAGTATAAGACAAAGAGAGATAGAATAGAGGGGAGAGAAGTGTGAAATAGAGAAAGTAAGAGAGAGATAGAGTGATAATGAAATAAATAGAATAGTTAAGAAGAGATTCTTGCAGGAAAGTTGGCACTTATAAGTGGAGACATGAAGAGTTTGTGATGGTATATGAAAGAGAGGAAAGTGACAGATGAGTGATGAGAAAAAAATATTAAGTAATATTAAGAAGAAATAAAAGATAAAGAGATGGTGATGTGAGATATATAATAAAAAGTAGATAGATAGTAATAAAGAAAAGATAAAGTAGTGAAAGGATAGAGAGTGAGAGAAATGAGACATTAAGAGATTGTTGGAGGACAGGAGAGAAATAAATGAAAAGCATAGGTGGAGATAGAGAGAAAAAATTATAGAGGTAAAAAGATAAAAGTAATGGGGACCGCATCAGAGATATAAGAGAAGAGATGACAGAGGAGAGAAAATTAAGACAAAAGATAGCAAATAGAATAGCAATAATAAGGGAAATTGTGAGAAGAGAGAGAAAGGGATGGGAGATTGAACAAGCATTAATAAAATTTATTAGAGAGGTAGAAGAATGATGGATATAGTAAATGAAAGGAAATGAGATGCAAGAGATAGTAGGAATGAGATTGATGATATTAAAGAGAAAAGAAATGAGAGTATAAATTGTTAGAGAATATATATAGATTATATAACAAGAAAGAATGCATAAATGAGAATGAGGTTGAAATGATATCAAAAGAAGTGAGGTCTTTGAGTATAAAGAGAGTTCTAAAGAAAGAAATTCAAAGACTAAGAATTACACTAATACTTGGAGACTAAAGAGGCAACAATGTCAATTAATATGGAGGGAGAATCAAAGAGGTAAATAAATACATAAGGAGAAGCAAAGAAAAGGATATAACAAAGGAGATAGAGAAAGAAATAAGAAGAGAAATGTAAACATAAATAATGTTAGAGATAGAAAAGTGTAATAGAAGAGATAAAAAAGTTATAAAAGAAGGGAAAAAGAGAGAAGAGTAGAAAGAAGAGAGATAATAAAAGAGGAAAGAAGATAGAGACTATGACATAAATTGTCATAAATGAAGGCCATACAGATTTAGACATAAAAAGATAATGAGAGACAGATTAAGCGATATAAATTAAAATGATCATAGATAGAGAGAAAGCGAGTGAAAAAAGTGAGTGACAAAACAGAGAGATAGAGAAATAAGAGAGAATAAAGGAGGTAGAGATATAAGGACATAAAAGATAAAATTAAGTGAAAGAAGTGAGATAGAATAAAAAGGAGAGAAAAGAGATAATAAGAGAGATTCATGCACAAAAATGATAGATATAATGTGCAAAAAAACAACAATGAGAGAAAGAGTGAAAAAGAACATAAAGAGATAAATTAGTAATAAAAAAATAAGAGATATTAGGAGAAAGATATTGGGAGAAAAAACAGAAAAGAATATAATAGAGAAAAATTTAAGGACAAATGATAGAGAGGAAGAGAAACATAGGAAACATAAGGGAGAGGAGTGTGAGAATGAGTTTAATGAAAGAAACTTAAATACATAATGGAAGACTATGGCGATAGAGACTAATAAAGGATGAGAGAAATAGTAATAAAAATTGGCTTAGAGAGATAAAGGAGAATTATAAGAAAGAAGGGGAAATGAATAAAAGGGGATAAAGGGGGAAAAAAGAGATAAAGCTGTTAGAGAGATAAGGGAAGAAAGAAAGAGTAGAAGGTAAAGCTAGTGAGACACAGAAAAAATTAAGAGAAAACATAATTTGTAAGAATAAGAAAGTTAAGAGTATAATTAATAATATTATAAGAAAAAAATTAATTAAAAAGTATTATTATCAAATAAATAATTTTTTTTAGTTGTGTAAAATTGAGATCACGAGGTTGCTTTTAAGAGAAGAAATGGAGAGACAGAGAAAGAAATGACAGATAAAAAGAGCAAGCGAGAACTTGATTGAAACAAAAAAGCTAGATTTATAAAGATAAGGGGAGACAAATAGATAATAAAGTAATAAAGTTATTTTTTGAAAGGAGAGAATGGAAGAGTGAGAAGGAAAAAGACCAAAAAATGAGTAGAGTGAATAATAGAGGGAGGAGACAAAAGAGGAAAGAGGGGGTAATAGATGAGAGAGAAGATAAAATAAAAAGAGTGACAAAGTGTAAAAAAATTGATGATAAAGGGAGGAGTGAAATAAACAGAGTAAGGGAGTAGTGAAGTGAAAGACACAATTAATGAGAAAGAAGGGTAGAGATTCCAAAATAAAGAGAAAGTGGATTGAGATGGAGGAAGTTTAAGGAAGGTAGAGGAAAGAGAAGGAAATGCAATAAGTGGAAGAAGAATTTAATAATATGATATTGAAAGAAAAAGAAAGACATAATCAAGATTAGTAAGAGTGAAACCAGAAAGACACTGATATCATAGATAAGATGACAAATAACAAATAAATAAGATAATAGTAAAGAGATAGAGTAAGATAAAGAAGACAAATAGATGTAATAGAGAGATAAATAATAAAAAATAAAAAAGCATGATAGGGTAACTAGGAGAGAGAATGTGAGGAAGAGAAGACATAATTAGTTAAAAGGGACAAGGGAGAGGTAAACAAAAAGGGACATAGAGTGAGATCAAGAGAGTTAAAATAATAAAGATGTGAGGAGAGAGACAATAAAGAGCATATATGAAATATAGGAGAGAAGTTAAAGAAAAGAGAGAAAATGTGGATAAAAAATAAGAGAGACAAAGATGTAATAGAAGAATCGACAGTAAGAAAAGAAAGAGTGAAGAGAGTGATAAATTATTGTGAAACTTATTAGGGAGATAGAAGAATGACAAATAGAGAAGATAAGAGATGAATAGAAAAAGAAAGTAAGAATGAGATAGATGTAATTAGAAAGAAGCAAAAAGGTATAGTCGTAAAGAATAAAGTGACGTACAATAGAATAAGAAAGAGTGAGTGAAGTAGAAAGAGGTCAAGATGAGAGAGAGAAAGAAGTAAGGAGGTTAGGGATATTGAATATTCATCAAGAGAAAGCAAGAAAATTAAAAACAATTTAACAAAAAAAAAGAGAAATAAAAGATAAAGAGGAAAATAAATACAAATAGAGGGGCAAATTATATCACATAACATAAAAGGCATAGATAGAGATTGAAAGAGACATGCAAAGTTAAATAATGTTAGATGTAAAGAAGAGAAAGAGGAGAGATAAAATGTTAATGAAGAAAAATGGAATGAGAGAAAAAAATAAGAAAGATGTGGGATATTAGTGGGGGAGAGAAGATATAAACTATGAGAAACACAAGAACAAAAAGACACCATATAAGCATAGCAAAAAATGACAATTAGCAAATGTGAGAAAAAGAAAAGGTGATTTAAAGTCTAATAGGCATGATAGAGGGAGAAAGGAAGTATAAAAAGAGAATGAGAAAATAGAGAGTAAGTAGAAATAAGAAAGAATAATTGTTATAATGATATGAGGAGATAAGTGATAGAGTGAAGGGAGAGAAGAGATAAATGTAGAAAGAAAGAAATGAGATAATGAGATAGATTTACAAAAAAATCTAAAGATATTAAGTGTAAGCAAGAAATAAAGAGATAACAGAGAGAGAGAGACAAAAAAAGAATATAGATTGGTAAAAAGTGGGAAAACATTTGAAAGAATGATTGATGGAGAAAGACAAGTTGGATAAAAACAAAAAAGAGGAAAAGATAAATAGCTAAATGTAGAATGATAGAGAGGTGGAGATACTGATGGAATATCATGGAGATGATTGCAAGTGTTCAAAGAAAGAAAATGAAAAAGAGAAATGAAGACTATCATGATGGAGGATTGAGAAAGGAAAGGAGAAATAAAACTAGAAAGAGCATTAGAATGATTTAAAAGAAAGATAAAGAGAGAAGAGATAGAGAGGAGGGAGAGAAGAGAGAAAAATTAAGATAGAAAAAGGAGGAGAAGGAAATTAAGAAGCTAAGTTTAAGAGAGAAAATAATAACAATTAATAATTATTATCATTAAATAATAAATATTTATTTTTAAACTGGTGAGGGAGTAAATAATGTTGAGGAAGATTTTACGAAGAAAAGAGAAACATTTTGAAACAAGGATTGATAAGGAGAAAAAAGTAAATAACAGTGAAAGTTATAATGTGAAATTTTTTTATATAAAGAGAGAAATATAGAGTAAAGAGAGAAGAATAAAGTGTGAAAGGAGAGAATGTCAGAGTTAAGAAGCGAGAGAGAAAAAGTGAGGTGAGTGAATTAGAGATTGAGGAGAGAAAGAGACAAGTGTGAATGTAAGAATCGAGAAAAAAAAATAGAAAGATAGAAAAAGTGAGAAATTCAATGTGTGATGGATAAGAAAGAGTTAAAGATATTAAAGAAGTTGTGAGGAGAAATATAGTTAAAAGAAAACGAGAGAAATTTCAATAGATAAAGCTGGAGAGAGATAGGAGAAGTTGTAAGAAGGGAAAATAATAGAGCAAATGTAGTAGCAGAGGAGAGAAGAAGCAGAAGATTGTTATAGAAAACTAAAGATAGAGCAAGATAAAGAAGTGTGAGAAGAGAAAGTCATAGATACATTAAGTAGATAGGAGATAAAAGAATAATAGAGTGAATTAACAAAGGGTTGGGGAGAGCAAAAGCATGATGGACTAGAGAGATTATTAGAATAAGGTAGATTGATAATAGGAGAATGATTGAGAGATGAACAAGGTGAGAAGAAGAACATGATATAGGAGAAAAAAAAATAAAGAGAATGAGAATGACAGAGAAATATGTGAGAGCATGCATATGGTAAGAATTGTTAGCGAGGAAAGTGAGACAATAAGGAGAGAGATGGTAGCAAAAAGATTAGAAGTAGAGATATCTAGAAAAAAATCGAAGAAGAGAGATGAAAAGGACAATGACATGAGAAAGTGTGTACGTGGTATGATACAAAGTGATAGAGAGAAGACAACTTCAAAAAGAGTAATGAATAATTAGAATGAGAAAAAAATAGTAGATATAAGATGATAAAAAAAATTGACATGAAGAGAAGGTGATGTGGAAAGGTTAGTGGCTAAGGGATAAGTGCTTCAATGGAGATAGCGAGGTATATAGCGAGAGTGATTAACAAGTCATAAGGGTGAGAGAAGACCAAAAAGAGAAACATTTGGGCAAAATAAAAAAATGCTCCAATAAATAATGTGATAAAAGAGACACAAATGGTTTATGAGAGATAAAGGGTTGGAGAAAGAGAAAAAGGGTTGGATAAAGGACATAGATAGAGTGAAAGAGAGAATGAAGTTGGAGAGAGAGAAAACGAGAGGAAGAACAAGAAAAATAAACTAATAATCTTATAATTATTCAAAACTCTTCTTTAGTTATTAATAATTGCTATAAAATAATAATAATTTTAATAAGAATAGCCATTATATAAATTTTTCTTAACCTCTATAATAATTATTACAACCATTAATTTTCTTTGGAATATTTTTTTATTAATTATAAATTACTATTATTTTTATTTTTATTATATTTATTCTTATCCATTTAATTTTCTTTTAGGAACTGATATATTTTATTAAGAAAAATTCTCAAAACATAATAAAAAAGTTAGTTAATTTAATATTAAAAAAATGTATTATTTATTAGTATTATTAATATTTTTATTTATTTAATTTTTATTATTACATAATTATTAATTATATATACATAATTATTAGTTCCAATTGTTATGACGAATAATAATCAGTTATTATAAACAATAGTTTAAGAATTTGAGATCAGAATAATTATTTCTAACACTAATGACCATCACTAAAAAAATTGCTCCAACTGTTATTTATGTGTAAAAATGTTATTTTCACATCAATTATAACTCTAATAGTTTTGCATAAATATCTTGTCATTAGTTTTTTCAAACATTATTATTATTTTTGTTATTGAAATACTAACTAAATTATTTAAAAAACAATTTATAGTTACTAAGAAAATAATAGCAATAACTCTTTCATGATAAATCTTACTATTTAAGTTTGTAATTATGAAATTAATTACCAAATACTATAAGAAGAACATAAAAATAATAAATTTTATTATAGAATAATTTAATTAAATGTACGTAATAATGTAAAAGAACTCATTATAAATATAAGATTGAGATGAAAAAGAATAATGTTATATCTTATTATAATCATATTATAAAAAAACTAATTTAAACTAATATTTTATTAGTTAAAGTAATTAATTATTAGATTAAAAAATTAATTAATGTCATTTCTAAAAATCTGGTTAAAATAATTAAATATAATTTTATTTTGTCAGTTTATAATTTCAACCAATTCCTAAAAGATTTATACGATTAAGCAAGAAAAAATATAAAGGACTAATTATAAGAAGATGAATAAGAAAACATGAAGACCAAAAAGGCTAGAAGAATGGAATAATAATAATATGAATAAAAGAAAAAAATAAGATAAAGATAAAAATGAAATAAGAAAAGTTTGATATATAAGTACAGGAATAAAAGGAAATAGATGAAATAGATAAGGTGGAATAAGAAGAAAAATAATTAAAAATTGATGAATAATAAAAATACTCGTTAATATGAATTAATTTAAATTTTCTTTTAATTTAACTATAATAATCGTATTTATTATTGTTATTATAATATTTCTTACTGTTATTCACTAATATTTGTTTAATAAATTCATAAAATAATAGTTATTTTTACTATTATCATAACATTGGTAAATTAAATAAATAATTTTATTAGCAATATAAGAGTAATACAACAAAGTATTTTTGTAATTTTTATAATAAATTTATTATTCTATGATAATTTCTAAAAATAAATGCCATAAATAATCTAAATACTTATTATAATTACAATAAATAAAATAATTTATATAATATAATTTAATTTATTTTTATGAATAAAAAATTAAAATATTTTTCAATTCGCACATTATATTTATTGTAATAGTTAGTATAACATGTAATTGTTCTTCTACTAAACTGCAAGTGATTTTCATAACTATTAACAATTATTAAAGCTTTTCCTTGTTTTAGTTGAATAATAATTAATAGTTTTGGTAATGTATTTTTTCATAACTATTAAACCAAAAAGCAGTTAGAGGTCAATAAAGAAGGTAGAGAAAACTGGGAGAGGATAAAAGCAAAGTAGATATAAAATACATATATAAATAAATAGAATTAGTGAAGACTAAGATAATAGAGATAAATAATTATGAGTGATAAATAATGAGAGAATTCTTGAGAAAGTGAGGGATGGAATGAGCAAGAATTGAAGACAAAAGAGATTGATTCAAGGAGATGATGAGGAATAGAGAAACAAAAGTAAAAGAGTTAAGAGAAAAAGAGAGAGAGTGTGAGATAGGGTGATAAAGAAAATGGGATAGTGGTAGACTCAATTGATATAAAGAGAAGGTGAAAAAGTGATAAAGAGGGCATAAGGGAAAGGGATTTAGTTGAGATAGAATTAATAAAGAAGATGACTAAGAGAAGAGCTATAGAGAAATACAAATTGTTGGAAAGGCAAAGATAAAGGGCACAAACAAGTAGAGAATTAGTGAGTAAAAATAAAGAGATAGAAATGATAGAGTGATGAGACAAATAGAGTTTGATATGTGTGACATACAAATTAAGGGAGAAGTTAATTTAGAAAAATAGTCAAATGGAGAGATATAAATAAGGAAGAGGGAGTATAATGAAATATAGAAAGTAGGAGAGAGGTTGGGTGATGGAGAAATATAAAGGTGATTGGATTAAATTTTGTTGTGAGAGAAAAGGTATTCAGACATAGAGACATGAAGAGATAGTGAAGATATATGAGAGGCAAGGGGATAAGGAGATAAAGATATGAGATAATAAGAGAAAGAGATAGAGTGAAAAAGGGAAGAAAAGTTTGTTAATATTGGTTGTGTGAGATAGAAAAGATAGAAAGAAACATGGTGACTAAGTGAGAGAAAAATTAAGAAGAACATAGTTAGAGATGAAAAAAGAAAAACAAAGTGGTGTGGAATGGAGAGAGAGATAATTGGGTGCACATAAGGGATTTCAAAAAGGGAAGATGAGGGAAGAGAAAAAGTTAAAAGAAGAGAAAGAAGAGACAAGAGCTATAACAGAAGAAATAGAGAGGAAATAGTGCAAGAGAGAAGGGGTGGTAAATTATTAAGAGCATTTCTTAGGAAAATAGAAGATGATAAATGGAGATGATAAAGGGAGATGGAGAGTAAGAAATAGTAAGAGTGAGATAGATGTAAAAAGAGAAGAAAAATAGGAGAGTCAAAAAAAACTCTTACAGGAGTTATAGTGGAATGAGAAAGAGTGGGTGAGTTAGAAAGAGATTGAGTTGAGATAGAAGGAGATAAAGTGTTGAGGGTGAGTGAATAGTGATCAAAACAAAGCATGGCAAAGGCAAATAATCAAACTAATAAATAAGGAAAAAATAGGAAATGTGGCAAATAAACACATAGGGAGAAGAAAAATGTAAGACATAACATTAGTTGTAGAGATTAATGTAGAAAGAGACATTCAAACATAAGAAATGTGAGAGGCAAAGAACTGTAGAAGGAGAGATGAGATGATTATCGAGGGAAAGAGAAAAAAGGTTAAAAAGAAGAGAGATAATAGATGGTGAGAGACGTTAGACTATAACAAACTACACAATATAGAGAGTCCATAATAAATAGAGATTTTTTAGATAAAAGATAGAGTGAAGAGTTAGATGTGAGATAAAGAAAAAAGGAGAGGAAACAGGTAATGATGGAAATGGAAACAAAAATTAAGAGTTATAAAGTGTATGAAAAAAATAAGGAAAAAATAGACCGAAGAAGAATATGAATGGTTAAAGAAGAAAAAATATAGATAATGAGATAGACATTGATTGATAAAGAGAGATAAAATGAAAAAAAGAAAGATATGATAAACAACTAAAGCGAGAATGATAGAGATGAAGAAGAACAAAAGGTAAAAGTGGGAGAGGAGTTCAATATGTAAGGAGTTTAATGACAGAAATTGAATGAGACAAAGGAGGAATGATTTGATAGATGATTAAGAAGTTGAGAGAGAAATAAAATGCCTTAGAGAGCTTAAGATGAATGTTGCAAAAGAAGGCATAAGGGGAGAGAAGAGATAAAAAGGGAGTGAGAGAACAAAAAGAGAGGGTGATTTAGATGCTAAACTAGGGTGAATCAATGAAAAAGTTATGACAAATTGAAATAAAAACAAGTTTATGAATCTCATAAAATAGGGAAATGAATTGTGTGTTTTAAAATATTTTTGCTAAGATTTAGATTACATTTAATTTTCAAAATCTCTTTATAAAAATATTTTAATATTTACAAAAAATATTTATTTATAAAAATATTAATTTATAATTTTTATAATTAAGAAAGAAAAAAATAAAGATTACCAAATTTATTTATTACTTAGTTAAAACTAGAACTTATGCCTACCCCTATATGAGGTAAGAAAAAACTCTACAAATAAAAAAGTTATAACTTGAGATTTTAATCTTATACTTCACCTCCAACCTACAAGCTTTTGCAGGTTCAATTATAACCCAGGCTTTTACAATTTCAACCCCAACTTAAATTTTTATCAGATCAAATCTAGCTTTGGTTTCACAAATGTGAGGCTAACCAACATAAAAGAAAAACCAAAATATAGTAAGAAAAAAATTTTATTAAAAATGTACACAAAAAATTTTATTAAAAATGTACACATTTGCTTATGCTTGTTTATGATTATAGGAAGTCACAAAGCTCAAAATTATGAAGAGAATTAAGAAAATTAAAGTTTGAAGAAATTTGGCTTAGCTAAAAGAATTTTAAATTTTATGTAGTATAAGCTGTAAACACTGTTAATAGAAACATATATCAGTAGAATATGATGCATCCTTCTATGAGATGCTAAAATCTTGTTCATGATTGTTTTTTACTTCATTTACAAGGGTTAGATATTTATAAAAAACATTTGACTATTACCATTAGAAAGTGCAGAAAAGCTATTTCAAAAGCCGCTACCAAACAGCCTAAAAGCTTTTGAAAATGGCTTATATATTCTTCCAAATCCCTTACCAAAATAACGCATGCATCTCTTTGTGAAATACCTATTAGGCAGGATGAACTGGAGCCATTAGATCTGCTCAAAAGTGTTCTTCACCATCTGATCATTTGATGAAAGGACAAATAAGTTTTGCATGGTGAGATCAAACTAGATCACATTTGTCTCATCAAATTACCTAAGATGAGATCTAGTTGATTCAATTTAATAATAAAATCAGGAATGAGCATAGTTTGTGAGCCCAAATGGATTATTCAGAGCCACATGATTCAAAAATAGATAATTCATAAGGAAAGTCATCTAATGATGTTGGACGAGATCACAACCATTAGATGTCAAAAAAGGATTAACCACTTACAATTGATGAAGCAGTAACCATCTAATCACATCATCAAATGGATAGCTAGATTGAATGAGAACATTATTTAAAGGCAAAGGTGATCTCCACCGTGCAATCACAAAAATGTATGATCAGGTGGCACTAAGTGATGATTATGGAAGCGAACAAGAACCAAGAGTTTAGCCCCACAATGCTAAGTAGGAAATTGATTTGCACATTATAAAGCTTTGCGCTAGGAATTATGTGAACCAAACTAGTGCTAATTTGCCTTTGTGCTCTCAAGATGCAATCACATGATGGAATATTATAGTTACAAGGTTATAAGGTAATTTGGGTCTTAATTTGCGCTTAAAAACAATATGCCATACCCCACTTCAGGATTGTACCAGTCCAAGATCAGGCCTTGACTCGTCTTCGTTGAAGCCTTTCGACTACATGCATTTTGAATGCCCACTCGAGCTTATCGGCATGAGAGCATGGTATTTAGTTATAGCTTTGGTTGTTGCTTAATTTTTATTTTAATTTTGAAAATTTTAATAGAATTATTCTTTTTTTAATCATAGTTTAACAATCAACCTAACATAAAATTTTGAAAAAAAAATACACAATCATGATTTAACCAAAGAAAGAATGATTGAAAATAGAATCATATGCTTCTTAAATCAATGAATGTTTAATTAAGATTTGACAAGAGAAAAAAAACATTGCAAAAATAAAATCCTATATATTTTTTAAATCAAATACATGATTGAGTCATTAGATGTTTTGAGTTATGATTTTAATGTGAGATGAATACAAATGTGCCTTGTAATTAAAAAACTATTCTATTATATTAAAAAAGCCTTTTCAAATTTCATACACATGTCTTCAATCTTTAAATCTTATTGAAGAGTCCAGAGTACTTTGAAGACCACTAGTTCACCATCCTCAAAATTAAATGTCTTATTCTTTAAAGGAAAATTTTTTATACTTAACAAGAACATTAGAATAAAATACTAAACATTAAAGGCTTATGTTATCAAACACATGGTTGACCTAAGAATCTCTACTTTTTCATAATGGTAACACATAAATGTTTAGATAAAGACATAATAAGACAAAACATAAACTTAAGTAGCTATAAGAGGTATTAAAAATGAAATATACATACTCTCCCTTACTTCATGCTCTCTTTTGCTTCATGCTTTGTTCGACTCTATGATTATTCAAAATTTTATTTTAACCATGATCATTCCCTCCATTTGACTCCATTAAAAAGGTACAATTTACATAATTTCTATTATACCATTGAAGGAACTTCACAAATACATAGTTCAATTATTACTTTAAATATACATACTCTAGTTCTATTAATCCTCTAATGACATAATCTTCAATAAAATAAAATCTTATATTTTTTTGATTTCTTTTCTTATAATGATGAAATTGATTATATACTATTAGTAACAAGGTTAGTCATATCTCCCATAGTTTCTTCTTTTTCATATAGTTTATTCTTGAGTACCTCTTTAGCTCTAATTAATTATTGATCACTATGCTTAAGAATTAAATCTTATACTTAAAATTTTCTTTAGTTCATCTAACTATCATTTCTTGACATGACATACAGCATTTAGGGATTCTTCACTAAATAGAGTTTCTTATGAGAAACACAAATGTATTATGACCAGTCTCTCCCATAGAAACTTATATTATAACACCTTGAACAGAATATCATTTATTTGATTTCTATAGATTTTTTTACTACTAAGCTCAAGGTAGTAAATGATTAGCTTCTTTTCCATATTCTTTTATTCCTAGATTAATTTATTTTCAATACAAGGTTCATCAACATCTCCATCAAATAATTCAATGTTTTCATAATTATTTTTGTAATTCACTCAACAAACACAACATGTATGTAGTATGCATTTAATGTTCAAATCAAATAAACCTAATTTTTAATTAACTCTTTTCTAATTAAAAGAAAATAACAAACATAAATCTAGAAAAGCTTGATCAATATTAAATTATATTAATTTCTAAAAAAATAAATTTTCTACAAACATGTAATACTTATCATTTTGGTTTTTTACTGCTTATATGCTCTTCTAATTGAGAGATATAAATTGATCTCACATTTTTCATTCCATGTAATGATCATATAGCCATTTATTTTTATAATTTATTTAATTACATTTATTTTATCATTCTAACTTCCTAATCAATTCAACAAAGCTTGTGATGGCCACATTTTTATTGTCATAAACTTTAACTCTAGTAAATTAAAAAGATTAGTGTAAATCACAAATCTGAGCTTCTTCACAACTAAGCTAATGCTTTTTATGTCCAAAATAAATGATCTCTAAAATTCTATTGATTCCTAGGTCATTAAAATCAATGTTCTACACAATGTTCCTTTTCTTTGCCTTTTTTTATGTTGAATTCTAAACTAAACTATGATTTAACAATAAGCTCATACATTCCATTTTTATTAACAAATCATATGATCATTGAATCATATTTTATCAAACAAAATATCAAGAAAGAGATGTGATATTCACTTGCTTGCAATATCTGAATTCATAATGTAATAAATCCATGCATTCAGTAATAAGCTCCAAATGATTAATATTGATTAATAATAAGAAAATCTAAAAAAAGTTGGTATTTTAGCCTTAGCTAAGTAAGCCAAGGACAACAATTTTGAAAGCGAGTTACATAAAGTCAAAATGCAAGGCTTGTCTGCATAGGTCCTAAAATATGGAGACATCTCTATTGTTTAATTAAGCATTAAATTTTGGAACCCAAACCATCTTTGGTTCAATAGCAGTAGCATGTGTATGTTGTGATTATTCAAAGAAATTCTAAAAGTTTGTTCCCTTAGGAATCCACTCATATCTATCATGCTTTATATTAATGAGTTTCATAATTAAGTAATCAAATATAAGATGTCTCATTTAAAATAATAGTTACATAGAATATTAGAATTAACTTGATAACTAGATATACATGAAGGTGCAATAGATAATGTATTGAACAGATGCATATTTCTTTTTTCAATCTATAATTATGTTTCAAAAATACATTATTTTTTGTCATGTGGCTCTAAGATGATGTGTGTTTAAGTACATATGAAGCACTCAACTGAACATTATTACTTTTCACATGAAAGAGTGAAGTACAACATAAAAGTAAATTTGAATGATTACAAGTAGATACATGAAAAAATAAAGTAGCATACTTTGACTTAGATCATGTATTTCCTTTTCAAGTGAATGAAATTTTTGTAGTTTTTCTTTAAATAAAGAATTTTCTTCATTTAATTAACATATCATTCTCTAGCTTTAAGCATCATTGCATGCGATATATTTAGATAATTCATTTACAAATTCTTTACCCAAAGCATTCAAATATGGAATATTAGAAATATAGGTATGAGCTTGATAAGTTAAATAAATATTTTCTTCATTAAGTGCATCACAATGTTCATGCCATTCAACTATTCCATATTCATATTTTGTACAAATATTATAAAGATAAATGTATAAATTAATTTATTTTTTTATTTTTAACAATTAAATTACTAAAAAAATTTGATATTTCATCACAAGATTCAAAAGTAAACTCATTTCGAGAATTCAAAGTACTTGAAACAAGTTCATCTCCTCCATTGATCTTTAAATTGGGTTTCTTCTTCTTTCTGATCTTCTCCTCACTCTTTCTATGGTTCATCTCCTCGTTATCATGACTAATATCTTTAGATTCTTTTTTACCATATGACCAATCCAATCTTTACATCATCACAAAACAAGTTGTACCCATACACACGCTCACACCAATTTCTTGAGACAACATACAAAGAAAGAATTTTATTCTTTCAACATTTAATTGAATTAACATTCTTGATTTTTCACTTTTATCTTCAAGAAGTACAAAAAAGTGAAGAAAAGGATCTCACAAATTACCATCGATCTTTTGAATAAAATTTTTAAAGTCCTTTTTTCCAAATAAAACAATTTTTACCCTTAAATAAATAGTGGAGAACAACAAGATGAATATCCCTCTGCAAACATTTCATAATTGTCAACTATGGGTATAGTCATCATTAAATTAATACATAAAATTAGTGCAATAACAAAATCAAGCAATTTTTTTTTAAAGTAAAAATGAAAATATTAAAATTCATATTAATAAAATAAACAGATAAGCAAATAATTAAAATTACTAACATAATTAATTTCCACATAAAAATAAATGATCAACCTAGTCATTCTACTCAATGTAGGGAGCCCGTTGTGGTACCAAGTGATGTCAAAATGTGTATGTAAATCCCACAATAGAGGATAAATTATGGGTTTTAAAATATTTTTTTCTAATTTTATATTGTATTTATTTTTAAAACTTATTTTATATTTTTTTATTTTTATAAATATGTCAATTTATAAATTTAATAATTAAATAAAGTAAAAAAAATAATTAAAATATTACACTAAATTTTTAGGTGATTCGGTTTAAACTAGAACCTATATCCACACCAACTAAGGTCAACAAAAACTCTATTAGTAAAAAGGTTATAGCTTGAGATTTTTTCATATGATTCACCTTTAATCAGCTAGTGTTTATGTGTTCAACTACAACCAACGCTTTTATGAGCTCAACCTTAACTAGATTTTTTACAAGATCAAACCAAAATCAAGTTTTCATAATTACTTGGCTCTCAACCAAAAGAAAACAAAAGTAAAATAAGAAATAAAGTTTTAACAAAAATGTACAAATTTGTCTATACTTAAATATGAAAATGTACAAAGATCTCAAAATATAGATAGAATTGAGAAAATGAAATCTTAAAGGAATTAAGGCTTAATTGGTATAAATTAAAATTTCAAGTAATCGTAAGTTGCATGTGCTACTAAGAGAAATGTATACTAGTAAAATATGATGTAACTTAAGAAGGTTAGGTCAAGCAAAATTAGATCTGGACAATTTGATCACTTAGTATGACATTTGGAATGCTCAAATATTAATTTATAAAGTTGATAATGTTCTTATCCACAAGAGTCAAAATGGATTATACCGAGCCATACAATTCGACAACAGATATTTCAAAAATAATGCAATTTGATGAAGTCAAACAAGATCATGGTCATGGAATGTCGAGCAATGATTAATTGCTTATAGTGGATGAATTAGTAATTGACTAATCATCGAATCAAATGGTTGATTTTATTGATTAAGATCACTATTTAAAGGAATAAGTGGTCTTCACTGTGTGATAACAAAATTGCATGATTGGACAATGTTGAGTCACTTTCAATTTTTGAAGCATGGATGCACCAAAAGTTTAGTTCCACATTGTTCAGTTGAAAATTGATTTGAAGTTTATGAAGATTTGCATAAGAGAATTGTGAGAGCCAAACCAGGGTTGGCTCCCACTTAGGTGCTCTAGATTTAATCACCTAATTCAATCATTTGGCTACAAGAATATCGTTTAATTTTTGCTCTTATGTTATCCATAAAACACAATGTCATACCATAACATGTTTCAGAACTACACGAAACCAAGATGAAGCCTCGGCCAAACATCTTTCCAATCTTTGGTCTTTACACATTATGAATGCCCGGTTAGCTTTCTCGGCCCAACAAGTTTGCATTCAAGTATAGCTGAGGATATGGTTTAGTTTTTTTAATTTTGAAAATTCAAACATATCTATTTTTTAGATTTAATTTAGCTTTAATAATCAATCAAACAAAAATTTTGATAAAGATACATAAGTAAGATTTAACTCGAGAAAGCGTAATTGAAAAATGTATCATATATTTCTTAAATTGATGAATGGTTTAAATAGGATTTCAACCAAGAATAGAATGATTGAAAACATGGAATCCCTTACACTTTTCGAAATCAGGGACATGGTTGAACCATTATATGCTTTGATTTAGGATTTTAATGTGGGATGTATGGAGATGTGCCTTGAAATTAATAAGTAAACATTCTATTTCATAAAAGCTAGAAACCTTTTTAAAATATGATCACATGTCTTTATTCCTTGAAACTTACTGAACACTCTAAAATACTTTGAAAACCACTAATTCATTATCTTTAAAAGTGCATGGTTTGTTTGTTAAATATAAACCTATTTCGCACTAAAAAAGCTTATTAAAAAAAGCTAAATAATGAAGGTTTCATTCATAAAAAACAAAGATGTCTTAACACAAATAGTAATTTAGAAGAGTAAGATCGTGTAAAAAAAATTTTTAAAATGATTATAAGTATCATTAAAAAAATAAATATTTATTCATAGAATAAAGAGTATGTCATTGATTATGTGAATGATTCTGATAGGTATTAGAGAGTAAAGAAAAAAATGAATGATTAAAAGACAAAGAGGGAATACAAGTGAAAGAAAGATTGTGAGATTTGTAGAGATGACGAAAAAGAAATAAGTAAGAAAGAGAAAAAAAATATAGAGTGGAAGGAGCCAATGGAAGAGTGATAAAGCAAGAGATGAAGGTATAGAGGGTGAATTATAGAGTGATGAAAGAAAAAGAGAAAAAGAGGATGTAAGAGAAAATTGAGCAGATAAAATTGATAGAGAGGTAAAGTAAGAGATAAAATCAATGACACAAACAAAAGATTGATAAAGAGATTATAGGAGCAATGGTTTGAAAGACACAAATAAAGAAAAAGTTAAGAGATTCTAAAAGAGAGATAAGATGCAAAGTGATAGAGGAAGTTGAAGGAAGGGAGAAGATGTAGAGGAAAATGAGTAATAAAGAAAGTGTAGAGAACAAGGAGATAATAAGAGAGAATGGATGACATAAAGTAACTTATGAAAGAGTGACAAAAGAAAGATATCACTATGCAAGGTAGATAAGAGAAAGAAGAAAGATAGATTGAAATGAAGTAATGTGCATCAAAGTTAAGAGAGATGGACTATAGAGACAGATAGAGAGGGTAGAGAGATGATGGGATAATGATTGAGAGTTAAATAGAGGCAAAAAAGGTATAGTTCATCAGACAAGAAAACAAATAGAGTGTGAGAATCATTAAGAGGCAAATGAAAGCATGAATGAGATAAAAAAATGAGCAAAGTGAGAAAGTTAAGAGAAAAATGTGGGAGAAAATAATGAGAGCTATGATTGAGAGAAGAAATTAAGAAAAAGTCAAGATGAGGACAAAGATGTGATGGAAAGTACAGAGAGAAGACATGTCAAAAAAGAGTGAGACGATATGAATGAGACAAAAAAATGGTACGAGAAAGGAGAGAAGAAATGGATAATGAGGAGATTGTGATATAGAAGAGGAGGCTTATTGACTTGTAGCTTGAGAGGAGATAAAAAATAAATTAGGATGTAAAGGAGTTTGATGAGTTATAGAGAGAATGAAGTGCATAGATAGAGAAGGCTTTTAGAAAGTCAGAGACAAAAAAGAAAGAGTGAGACATAGACACAAAGAAGAAGAGAAACAAGAACAAATGAAAAGTGATCCTTAAAAAGAGACAGACATCAAATGACATAGAAGCAAAGAAAAGAGAGATAAGAAATATGGAAAGAACAAGTGATGGAAGGAGAAGAGCAAGAATGAAAAAGAGAGTTGTTGGAAATAGAAGATAAGGGCCACGAATGAATGTTGGAGAGAGATGAACAAATGTTTTGTAAGAGAAAAAATATAAGAGTAACAAAAAATTGGCAGATAAAGGGAATATATAAAGAGAAAGAGAGAATATTTATCCATATAGCTTTCAAACTATTTGTTATTGTAATAAAAAGTAGCACTTTATAACAAGAAAAAATTTTATATTTTTTTTAATAGTTGTAATAATTACTAATTTCCTTTATAATTCTTGAGAATAACTTTTATTAATTATGAATAATTATCATAATAATTCTTATAATTGTTACTCTTTCACTTTTAAATTCCTCATAAAAACTAGAGATAACTACTTTAAAACTAATTCTTATTAATTGTTCTTGATATTTTGTAATGCTTTAATTAAATTACAAATAATTATTAATTAATAATTAAATATTTATTAGCGTAATTATAAATTTAATTTAGAAAATCTTTCATTTAAATAGTTAACATTTATTTGCATATAAAATATTGAATAATCAAAAATTATTTTGAACAATTATTAATTATTATTGGTAATAATTTAAGAATTAGTTTTAAGAACAATTGTTAGAAATACTATTGAATGTAACTAATAAAAATTGCTCTAATAATCATGTAATTATAAAACTCAATTAACATGTCAATTATAATTCTAATATTCTTAAACAATAAGTTGACGTCAATTATTATTATTATTATTTTATGCTAATTAATTTTTTTAAGAGCAATTTCTAATTAATTATAATATTATAATAATCATTGTATTCATGATGAACGTTGTAGTTGAATCTGATAAATATGGAAATTAAATCTTAAGAAAAATATGAGAAATCAAAATAATATTTTTTATTGATTATTTAATTAAAATTCAAAATAATTAAAATAATTTAATGTAAGGACAATTCCAAAATAATTAAGAAAAATATTTTGTTATTTCTTTCCTCTAATGTTTTAAAGGCTTATTACTTCTATATCAAAAAAATATTTTAGAACTTAATCAATAATTATTTAATTATAATACCTATAATTGATAATACATTTCTTGTCTACTTTTATTTTGTTCATATTTTTAAATACAATAATGTCACTAAGAAAGCAAAACTATGAAGGTGTTTATAAAAAGAGGATTAACAAAAAACGAATAAGAACATGTAGAACACAAAAATGAACATGATGAAGAGAATAATAATAACAACAAAAAAAGAATGTAAAAAGGAAATAAGGCAAACAAATCAAAATGAAAGAAGAGACTTTTCAAAGATATTTCCAAGAATGCGAAGAATTAGAAGAAATGGGTTTTTTGTAATAAGAAAAAAAAATAATAGAAAGAAATGGAAAAAATATTAATAGTTAATATAACTAAATATAAATGTTTCTTCAAACTTAGAAATAATAGCAATAATCTTAATGATTAATAATTTTTTTAATGTTTCTCAATAAAATAAATATATTTTTAAAATTTTAAAATAATAGTTATTTTTAAATATATTTTAATATTATTAATAATTTAGAATACTAATTCATTTTAACAATTTAATAAAGTTGAAATAAAATATTATTGTAACTTTTATTATACAATAATTACATTATAGTAGTTTTTATTTATGATTGATGTAATAAATTTCATTTTTCATTTTAATTTCAATAGGAAAAATATTTTTTTATAATAAATTGTAAATATTTTAGTCTAGTATGATATGTTGTACCTATTTCAATGTATAATTATTTTGTATTATAATAGTAATCATAAGTTATAACAAATCTTCATCATAATTGCAAGTAATTTTGATAATCATTAAAAGTTTCCTCATTTTTATAGGAATATTAGTTAATAATTTTTATTTTACCAATTTTAATATTTTTAATCACATTATTCTTCTTTTGACTCATTTCATATTTTCAAATTCTCTTGTTTAATTTTCTTTTTAAATAAGTAATTGCAGATAGAAATATAAAAAGATAACTAAAAAGTAAAGAGTGAACTAAAGTGAAAATAAAAATATCTTAGAAATGATATACAAAGTAAATATAGAATGTATGTAGTTAAATAGAAATAAATAGGCTTAAAGAAAAGAGATGAATAATAGTGCGTGATAGATTGCAAGAGAAAAGATGCATGATAATGTTGAAGTACTAATGAGAGAGAGAAAGATAAATGAGGTTGATATAAAGAGATAAAAAAACAAAGGAGAAAGGAAAAAGAAATAAAAAACAAAAGAGAATGAAAGAATGTTAGGGATTGAGCAAAAGCATGAAAAAGATAATTATTAGGGAGAAAAGAGGGATGAAGCATCAACTCATGAAAAAGAAGGTGGGGTGATAAGTAGGACATTAGGAAAGAAGAGCAAGTTGAGATAAAAATAACGTAAGAAGAGAGCTAAATAAAGAATGGGTAACTAAGGAGATCATGATTTGTGAAAACTATGATAAAGGAAATAAAGATAACGAAAATAAGAAGACTTGGTGATGAAAAGATAATGTATTAGAGAGAAGAGACAAGTTAGATTGACAACAAGAAAGATAAGTAAAGAGGGAGTTAAACATAAATAGAGAATATAAATAAAGTGGTATGAAGAAAAGAAATAAAGAGAGAGCAGAGATATGAGAGATGATTGATGAAAGTGAAAAAGAGGGAGGGAAATATAGGATTGATACGTGTATAGTAAGAGAAATAAAGAAAAGAGGGAGGAGGAGATAACAGAGTCACAAAAGGATGAGAGAAATTAGAAAGGAGATAAAACAATGATGGTTAGAGATGATAAAGAGGGTTGGAGAGCAAGAAATGATACGAATGAGATAGATGTAATTAGAGAGAAGACAAAAGGGAGGATAAATTGATAAAGAATAGTGGGAGATATAATGGAATGAGAAATAATGAGTGAATGAGGACATTTAGATTAAAGCTAAAGAAGTAGGCGAGGGGGACTGAAGGGTCATCGATGGAAAGAAAGACAAAGATAAAAAATTAGACTAACACAAATAGAAAAAATAGGTAAAGTGGAAAATAAATACATTTGAAAAGGAAAGGTGTACTGTAATAGACATGAGGTAGAGATAAACATAAAATGAGACATACAAATATAAGCAATGTGTTTGGTAAGGAAGAATAAGGGACAAGATTGAAAGATATAGATGAAGGGAAAAATAGAGAAAAGTAAGAAAGAAAGGTGACATTAAAGGGAGAGAAACGTTTTGCAAAGATATAGATATAGTCATGAGATAGAAGATAGATGAAGCAAAAAGTAGTGAAAAGAGATAATAATAGAGATATCTACACAAAAAGAGGTATATATTGCAAAAAATGAAAAGGTAGGGAACATTAATAGAAACAACATAAGGAGATAATGATGAAATAGAAAAAATATAAGTACCTATGAATCTGGAGAAAGATAATCTTTCAAGAAACATAATTAATATTATATTTTTTAAAAAAATATGGTCAAAATAAGTAACAATAATTTTCTTTTCTTCTTTTTCGGTTTTACATATTCTTAAAAAGGTTAAAGTGATTAAGAAAGGCAAACCTTGAAGGTGTAATTATGAGAAAGAATATTCTTAATAAGAAGATTAAAACAATGTAGAGCACAAAGATGAACCAGAAGACGAGAAATGTTAAAAATAAAAAATATTAGAATAAAAAAAGACATAAGAAAAATATTAAAATTACATATAAATTATTTGAGGTGTAAATAGGATAGTAAATGGAGCTGTAAGAAACAAATGAAGTGAAAGAAGACCAAAAACAATAAAAGAAAGATGAATAAGAATATTTATAATTGATAAGAACAATTGTAATATTTTTTAAATTATTAATAATGCTATTGATGATTGTCATATTTTAAAATTTTTCATTTATTATTATTTCAAAATTCATAACATAATATTAATATTTTTTTCTATTTATAATATTAAAAATTTGAAATAATAACTATTGTTAATAATGTAAGAATAATTATAAAAGTGTTACTCCATTTACTATGAAACATTAATTAATTAATAAAAATTGTTAAATCAAACATTTGTAATAGATTTTACTATTCATTCTAATTACGAAAAAATATTTTTCAACATAATTTAATTATTTTATTCTAAAACTTTATTATATATCTTTCAACTTATATTAATATTTTTAATATTAGTAAAAAAAATTCAGTTTCTCTTCCTGTTATTTACAAGATATTTTTATTTTTATTATGAGTTATTAAATATTTTCTAAATTTTAATATTGTAATAATTAATCATTTTTGTTCTTAGTTTACTACTTTTGTTATGTTTGCCTAATCATTCTTATTGTGATTCATATGATGTTTCTAAATCTATTTCTTAATTTTCTTATAAAATAAGATATTAAAAGTAGAGAGACAACAAATGATATGGAAATAGACAGTGAGAGAAAGAGATTAAAAAGAAAAAAAGATGTGGGAGGTGAGAAACAAAGTAAAAAAATATATCTAGAAAAAAGAAATAGAGAAGATGAAGAGAAAATTGAAATATAATAATAATAGATAGATAGTAAGAGAGAGAATGCATGATAGAGTAAAGGAGCAAGAATGAGCAAGAGAAAATGATAGAACAGATTGATATATGAAGAGTGGAGAGGAAAAAAAGAAATAAAAGCATGAAAAGTGAGAAAGCGAGTGAGGAAGTGAGGTAGAGCAAGAAATGGATTATAATTGAGAGTTAGAGCACAAGAAATGACTATTAGAAAACATCAATTTATAAAATAAGATGGTGGATTTATAAGGTGGAGATAACAAACGAGAGTGTGTCATAAGGGAGAATAGGTTTAGAGAGAGGCAAACAAAGAGATATAAGGTAGGAAAGGGTGTGAAACTAAGCATGATAGATAAAATGTAGTAGTTTGTGCTTTCAAGAAGGAAATTAAATAGAGATAAAAATTGTTGAGAAAAAAGATAGCTAAAACTTCGATGTAGATAAGATAAAAATTGAGAGACATAAATTAGGAATTGAAAGAAAGATATGAAAGGAAAGTGATTGAAACTATTTAATGGTGAGAGTGAGAGAGACAAGTGGGAAAGAAAGCATTAGAAAGAAAAAGATTTACACAAAATTGAATGGAGTAAGGAAGAAATTGTAAAGATAAATGAGTAAGACAGAGATAGAGGAGAGAATAATAATGGGAGGGTGTGTGATTAGAGAGAAGTGAATGAGGAAAAGTGATATAGTGTGCTATAGAGGGGTTATGAAAGTAAATTGAAACATATAGAAAAGGTTGGCATGAATTATTTATAGTTAAAAGAAATAAAGAAAACTAAGAGAAAAGTGTAAATAATAATAGGAGCTAAATTATAGGAGAGAGAGTGCATCATACAGTGAGAGCAGATGAGTAAGAGAGAGATAAAGGAGATTATTATAAGGAGATGAGGGAGATAAAGAGAGAAAGAAGTAAAAGTAAAAAGATAGAGAAAGAGAATGAGGGTTAGAGAAAGAAAAAGACAATCATAGACTATTTCAAAAGGAATAAGTGAAGGCAGAAGCATCAATTTATAGAATTAGTTTGTGGAGTGATATTGTGGAGATAATGAAAGAGAGAGTAAGTTGAGATTAAATTGGTTAAGGGACCTAGACAAAGAGAGAAGGATAATGTGTGGAAGAGAGTAAGATAAAAGAGCGAGAAATATGGAAGTCTTAAAAAAAGAAAATAAAGAGAGATAAAAATGATGGAATGTTGAGACAACGAAGAGTTGGATATAAATGAGATAAAAATTTTGGAAGTAAAAGAGAGATCGAGTCACAGTGAAATAAAGAGAATGTTAGGAAGAGTTACCTTATGAGAAAGAATACATTAAAGAAGGGGACATGAAGAGGTTTTAAAGGTATAAGAAGGAGAAGCAACCAATAGATCAGTGATGAGAAAACAAAATAGAGTAATATTAAGAAGAGAGAAGATAAAGAGATAAAGATGCAAGATTAATAAAAAGTAGATAGAGAAAGTGGAAATGTGAAGTTAGAATGTTGAAAAAGTCTGTGTGAGAAAGAGGAGAAAAATCTAAGATAGTTTGATAACAAAAGTGAAATAAATAAAGAAGAATTTATAGAGAAATAGATAAAAAAATGAAATAGTTGTGAGATAGAGGTAATGAATAATATACAAGAGATGTAAGATAAGAGATGAGTGAGGAGAGAAGTTTGGCACAAAAGGGAAGAAATAAAAGAGTAATAGTAGAATAAATAGAGAGAAGAAAGAGGAAGAGAGAAGGGAGTGATAAAAGATTAATAAAAATTATTAGAGAGATAAAAAATGATGGATATAAAACATCAAAACTGATTAAGACCAAGAGGTAGTAGGAATGGTATTAATGATATTAAAGAGAATAGCAGTAAAGGAATAAACTAACAAAGAAAATAGGAAGATAGTTGAACAAGAATGAATGAGCAAATGAGGAGGTTGAGTTGATATAGATAGTAATTAGGTCATGGAGAGTGAAAAGTTGATCAAGTAAAGATTGTCAAAGAAAAATAATTAGTGTAATACATAAAGACAAAAAAGTTAAGAGGAAAATAAATATTAAAGGAGAAGCAAAGGGTAGAATATATAATAAAAAGTAGCAATTGAGATTAAATAAACAAGCAAACATAAAAGATTTGACTAGTAAAGAAGTATAAGAAAATAGTTAAAACAAAAATAATGAATAAGGTAAAGAGAGAGAAAATCAAGAAAGAAGAGTGATAATAGAGAGAAGATAAAGACCATCATTATGAATAAAATATAGAGAGATTATATACATTAAGATAAAAATTAAAGTAGGAAAGTTAAGGGAGAAATAAAGGGATATTAAGGCAAAGGGTCATAGAGAGTGAAAAAGAGTGGAAAAAAGGAGATAAAAATAAGGAGAAGTGGAAAATAAAAGCAAAAGAAATTAATTAAAAGAAAAAGTGAACAAGGATGAGAAAAGGGTGAGAAAACACATATTTAAGAAGATAGATATAGAAAGAGAAATATATAAAGTGCAATAAAGAAACACAGTAGAGAGAGAGGCAAGGAATATTAGATAAACAAGAAAAAGAAAAATAAATGATTAAGAGATTGATGAAGAAAGATAAAGAAATAAAAAGTAGAAAAGTAAGGGCAAAATCCTAGAGGAAAATTGATAAGAAAGAGGAGTAAAAGGGGTAACAAGTAGGAGTGAACAATATGAAAGAAAGTTTAATGAAACTAAATGACAAGGAAAGTTGATTACTATGGTGATTCAGGACTAATATAGGAAGAGACAATTAGAATTAGAGTGTTACTTAGGCAAGAAGAAAGATGAGAAGAAGAAAGAAGATTTAGGAGAGATAAAGGAAGGAATGAAACAACATATAAAAAAGTGAGGGAAAGAGATTAAGAGGAAGAGATTAAAAGATACGAAGATTGACTTTAAGATAGATTCTTATAGGAAAAAGAGAAAGAAAAAGAAATATAGATGATTGATGAAGAGACAAGCAGAGAAAACAAGGAAAAGAAAAAAAGTTAGATTTGTAGGGACAAAAGGAAGAAATACATAATAAAGAGCAAAGAGTTCAAAGTGATGGAGAGGATGTAAGAGTAAAAGAACAAGAGACAAAACCAAGAGGAGGATGAATTTAAGAGAGAAGGGAGATGACAGAGGTGGTAAAAGAAGTGAGAGAAGAAAAAATTACAAAGTGGCATAGTTAGAGATGAAATAGGTCACATAGAGATGAGATAGAGAAAGAGAGTTAGTCATCAACAAAGTTATTGAAAGAAAAATAGGAAGGAAGTAGAAATGTTCCAAAATTAGAGAAAATGTTTATAGAGAAAGGGTAAGTTGTAAAAAAGGAGAAGTTGGACAGGAAAATATGGCAAAGAGAAGGAGAACAAAATACGATGGCATTGGGAGATAAAGAAAGATATTGACTAAGATAAATAAAAATGATATGAGAAACACAACAATAATTGATAAGTAAGAGAGAAGAATTATAGAGTGAAAACAAGATGAGTGAGTGAGAGCAAAAGAGAGATCAATTAGAGAGAGTTTTGAAAAGGGCAGAAGGATAATGGGACAATGATGGAGAGATCGACAAAAAGGCAATAAGGACATTGTCTTATAGAGATAGAAAAAACAGAGTGAAAGTCAAAGATAAAGAAACATGTGAAACATTGCCCATGGTAACAAAGTGAGGGAAGTGAGAAAGTGAGGAGAGAGATGGATGAGGAAATGCTAAGAAAGTGAGATAGAGAGGTGAGATTAAGGATATGAGAGGAAAAGGATTAACATGTGAGATAATTGTAAAGGAGATAGTATAATGATTCATAGAGAAGATACAACTAATAATGTGTTATAGATTATGAGAATGATGTAAAAGGAAGCAATATAAGAAGGGAAGAAAAATTGCATTGAAGAGAAAGCGATATATAGAAGAGAGAGACTCGGTGAATAATGTGTAGCTTAAGAAGAGATAGAAAGGGAAAGGGAAATGACACAGATTGATGAATCATAAAGAGAAGCCAACATATTAATAGACAATTCTATTAGGAGAGACAAAGAAGAAGAGATAGTATTTCAACGAAACAATTTTAAAAGCGCACTAATCAGATGATAAAAAGGACTAATAAGGAGGGAGACACAATAAAAAAATGAACAAATAAGGCAATGATCATGAAAGAAACACAAACAATTTTAAGAAAAAGATGAGAGAGGTTATGATAAATAATGTGATGGAGAGAGGCCAAAATATTTTGTGATAGAAAATTTTATTGATAATGAGATATAAATATATGAGTAATTATTAAAAGGTGATTGATAAGAACAATAAGAAAATGTATAATACAAAATGAACTAGAGGAAGTGAATGATTAAAAAACTTAAAATAAAAGAAGAAAGTAAAAAAGGGTAAAATTAAATATGATAAATTTTAAGTGTAAGTAAAATAACTAAAGGAGTTGAAAGAAGTAATTGTAAAGAGAAAAACAAATAAATAGAGAAAGTCAATGAGGGAGAGAGGTAGAATAAGAAAGAGATAATAATTAGGAGTGACATTAATGGAAATGAGTGGGAGGGTGCATCAATTAATAGAATACGGTTGATTGATAAGGAGGAGATAATGAAAGAGAGAGTGAGTTGAGAGATAAAAGGTTTATAGAGAGAAAGAAAAAGAGATATTGAGAAGGAGAGTGTGTGGAATTAAGAAAGCTAAACAAAAAGTAATATGTAGTCCATTAGAGATAGAAATTAAAGTGAGAAAAAATGATAGAGTAAAAAGATAGCTAAAACTTTTATATATGCGAGATAGATATTAAAAGAGATATATTGAGAAGAGAAAGGGAGAAACATGGGGGAAGGGAAAGTGATTGAAAAGATTTAGTGGGGAGAGGTCGATAGAAGTGGGAAAGAAAGAGTTAGAAAAGAAAAAAATTATAGACAATAGAATAAAGTAAGGAACAAAGTGTAGAGATAATAGAGTAAGGTTAAGATTACGAAGAGGATAATAATGACGGAGAGCATAATTAGATGAAGTGAAACAAGGAAGAGAGGTAGAGTGTGTGATGTAAAGGGGTAAAGAAAGTAAGGTGAAATAAGCAAGGCAAGAAAGAGTTTGGCTGATAAAAATATAGAAAAAGTTAGAAAGATATTCCTCATTAGAGAAAGAATTTAGTGATAGAGACATCAAGAGATAATGAAGGTATACGAAAGCTAGGCAACAGGAAAGTTGAGAGAAAAAAGTAAAGATATAGAGTAAGATAAAGAAGAGAAAAGGAAAAAGAGATAGGAGTTACATATGGGAAAGGTGATTAAGAGCATAAAAGCAAAAATGGGTGGAGAAATTATCGTGCAAGAGAGAAAAGACATAGAGAGAGAGGGATAATAAGAGAGGCGAACAAAGAGGGAGATAAAGAGATAAAAAATAGAGACTTAACTAGTGAGACATAATAATGGTCATATGAGAGATATAATGTAAGAGATTAAGAAAAGAGAGAAAGTGAGGGGAAAAGATAGGATAAACAAGTGCGATAGCAAGAGTCATAAGGAGAAGTTATGAAAAAGGAAGAGAGATAAAGTCTTGAGGGAAATTAAAATCATTACAGAAGAAAACGATAAAAAAGATAAAGAGATATGAAGAGCAAGAAATAATAGGAATAAGATAGATATTATTACAAGGATGAGAAAAGAGAGGATAAATCTAAAGAGAATAAATAAAGATATAGTAAAATGAGAAATAATGAGTTAATGAGAAGGAGGTTATGATAAGAGAAAAGAGTTAAGGAGATATAGGATAGTGAAGGCCCATCAAGAGAAAGAAAGATAAAGATAAAGAATTAAGTTAATACAAATAGATAGAAGAAATCTATAGACAAAAAAGTGAGGTGAGTTAATTGGTGTAAAAATAAAGTGGAAAGGAAAGAGGGAGTAAGATAAGGGATAGAAGATCAAATAGAAAGAGACACAAAGTAAGAGATAGAGTGGTTGATAGAAAGAGGAAAAAGATAAAAAGAGTAAAGGAATGGCAACATGGAATGTACGGATAAAGGGAAAGAGTGAAAGCGATTGAAATAGAGAGAAGGTTGTGAGACAACTAATGGAAGTTGTAAGAATGGAGAAGAGAAATAAAGAAATGTGGTAAAAGGAAGCAAAAAATAAGAAGACAATGATAGAAAATGAAAGACAGACTAAGATATAGAGAGCGAGAGGAGAAAGACATTGCTATTACGATTAATAAGAAAGAGGAAAGATAGATTGAACAAAAAAGAGTGAGTGACAGTAAAACAAAGATGGATTAGAATGAGTGTTAAAAGGGAATTTGGAAAGTAAGACAATAATGGAAAGAGCGACAATAAGAGATAAAGAATTGAATATATGATATAGTGTGTATCAAATAGAGAGAGTAAAAACATAGAGGTATATGTCATTGAAAGCAAAAGAAAGAATGGAAAGTGAGGGAACTCAAACTGTGATGAGGGTCACAATGAAGAAAATTGTGAGACAAGTTGGGATTTGGAGAACAGATTAAGGTTGATAGAAGAAATAGATAGAGATAGAGAAATTGTAATAGAGATAGCACAAAGTTGTAGAGAGAAGAAATAGCTAAAAGAATCGAAAGAGATAATAAGAATTAGATAATAAAAGTGATATGGGAAGAGAGAAAATGTCACAAAGAAGAGAAGGTGAGACAATAGAAAGAGAGAGAGACTATTTATTATATGTAGTTTGATAGGAGATAAGAAGAGATAAGTAGGTGAGAGAGGCTACTGAATAAACAAAAGAAATAGTAATTAATGGAGCTTTTGATTTAGAGAGGAAGGAGAAACAAAATAAAGAGGAAGACAATTTGAAAGATTATAAGATAGAAAAATAGAGAGATAGAGAGATAGAAAGAAAGCTATTGAAAGAGACATTTAAAAAGTAGCATACATAATATGATGGAATAGCAAAGAAGGCAAGGAGAAGAAACATAGAACGAAATAACAAGTGTGAGAAGATTAAGAAAAAAAATTTGAAAAAAGGACAATGAGCAATGAAAAAGATTGTCATATGGAAGGGCACAAATGTTTTGTGAGTGACAAAAGGTAACTCTCATTGAAATAGTAATGGATAAAGGGAAATAAATAAAAAGAGAAATCTAGAATAAAGTCAGATAAAGACTATGAAAAATAGAACATGATGAATAAATTAATAATCATATAAGTCGATTGTATTGTGAGATGAAAATATAAAAAATAACTTTTTAATAATAATTATTAAAAAACTTTTTAAAATTATCAGTTTTTGTACTTAAAAATATTATATTAAATAAGAATAATCATTATATAAATTTTTTCTAAATAATTGTAATAATTAATAATTACCATTAAACTTCTTTTGAAACTTTTTCCATTAATAACGAATTATTACAATGTCTTTTCCTATTATTTAGTTTCTCCTCTTTTCATTTTTCCTCTTAGAAATTACTATTAATTTTGTTAACAAAAATTCAAGTAAATTGTTCTTAATATTAAATAATTAGTTAATAAAATTACTTTTAATTTATAACTACTAAAAAATATTTCTTTATAAAACTAATATTTAAATTTAGCAACTTTTTTGTTCTTAAATATTTATTCATTATTTATATACCCAATTCTCAATTATTGTTGTTATTATAAATAAAAATTAGTTATTACTAATAGTAGTTTATGGGCAAGAGTGGAATAATTTTTACTAATACTATCGAACACTAATAAAAATTGTTATGACCATATTCTACATATAAATATTCTATTTATTGGTTAATAGTATCTTTAATCTTTTTACACAAATACAAAATAAAAGTTAATGTCAACAAAATTATTATTGTAGTAGTTATGTAATCTTAAAACATTTCTTTTAAGAATATTGTTTTAATTTTAAAGGATATAATGATAATCAATCTATTAATAATATATCTTATAATTTAGTCTAACATTTTTTAAAATTATTTCTAAAAACTATTAAGAGTAGCATCATGATAAATTTCTCCAAATTGTTAAACTATGATAACAATTATAAATAATTTTCCTGTAAGCATAAACGTAACGTAACAAAAAAATATATTTTGTTCATTTTTTGTAAATTTTATAAAGACTATCCGAATAAAAATTAAGAAACAACGAATAACATCACATTATAAAGCTAAAATAAAAAAAAGAAAGGGAGTAACCTTTTATGTTACTATTATCTTGTTTTTATCAATCACAAATTAGGACTAATAGCTTTTAAATTAATATAATAAATTATTCCATTATAGTATTATTGCTTAAAATCATTTTTGAAATGAATACTTTCAAAAAAATTAAAAAGAATTTTCTTTACCACTTTTTATTTTCTATGTTCTCTAAAAATTAGTAATGTGATTGTGAAAGAGAAACTATGAATAAGAGTTATCATAAAAAGATTATCGATACGATGAATAAGAAAAGGTAGAACATTGAAAAGAACTAGAGTAGAAGAATAAGGAATAAAAAAAGAAAACAAGATAAACAACAAAATGAAAAACATAAAAAATTCATGAATAAGTACAAGAATAAAATGATTAAGAAGAAAATGATAAAATCAAACAGGAAGAAAAATAACACGAGGAAAACAAAAAGGGATATTACTAATTAAAAAAACAACCACAAATTTTTGTTTCAAATATTTAATAATAACATTTATGATTATCTTTTAATATTTTTGTTATTCATTATTATTTTTTTTTTCTTAACTTGATTAAATATTCTTCTTTTTTACTACTAATGATAATGCTAACAAATTAGCATGGTAGTTCTAATTAATAATAAAAGAATAATACTATTAGTATTGTTAAAGCCATTAGAGTGAATTAAACATTTTATATTTATTTTTTTTGTTACAAATGGCGTAAAACTTTTTTTGCTTATAATTTAAAATTAATATTATTTATTAAACTATAATGTTATTATTTTATTCTAAATAACTTTGTCATATCTATTTCAATTTAGGAAAAAATATTTTTTATAATATTAAATACGATTTATAAGCATTTGTCTTGTTAATTACAAGTGATGTTGTTAACTCCTAAAAATTATTGATGATTTCCTTGTTTTAATAAAATAATAATTAATATTTTTATTCATTATTATACTTCTTTTAAAAAAGAGAAAGATAGCGATATATAAGAAATATTAAGAAGTACAGGAGAGGTAAGAATCAACATAGATAGAGAATATATATGGTCAAATAAAATTGAAGATGGTTGTGAGAAAAGAGAAAAATAATAATGGGAGATGAGTTGAATAGGATCTATAGTTAAATAAATTACACTTAAATTATCACATAAAATTAGACTTTGTATAAATTTTAAGACATAATCTAAAAGTTCTTATTTAATTTATTGAACGTGAGTAACACAACTATACAAAAAAATGTACCCAACCTCTACTATTAATAATTTCAAATAATTTTATTTTCTACTAGCCCAAGAAATTAGTAAACCATCACTCAATTAGCACATAATAAAGCTACTATTTATATCAATCTTATTACAAACAAAGTTAGCATCTATGTGGGTTATTAGATCCAAACTCATATGCAAGGTACCCTAAGCCTAATGTCTTAGTACCAATAAGATATTTAAAAATTTTTTCATTACATATAAATGTGAATTCTTAGGACTAGTGTGAAATCTCACACACAAACTTGCACTAAATATAAACTAGGCATTTTTGTAGGAAGATATACTAATACTCTATCATTCCTCTAAATAATCTTGTGTCAACAAGCTTTTGAACTTGAAGTAAAAGGGAGTCTTCCTTTACTTCATGTTTTCATAACCAAGTTGTTTTAGCAACTTCATTAAATATGTTTAGAAATATAGACTCCTTCGCTTGTTTGCTAAACTTAAAGTTCCAAGAAGAAGGTTAACTCTCATATCATACTGAATTTTAATTTAGTTGTTTATTAAATTTGTAGACTTCATACACATCCCTTTATTAAAAACTCCAAAGATTATCATCCACATAGACTTGACATATTAATTGACCTTTAACTAAATTTTAAATAAATAAAATATTATCTTTGTTACCTCTATGAAAACCATTTGTTGCAAGTGAAATGAACAATCTTGGATGCTATGTTCTTAGAGCTTGCTTTAAACCATAAAGTTCTTTGTCAAGTTTGTATATTTGACTTAACTTATCATGTATCTTAAGTCATAGGGGTTGCTCAATATTCACTTCTTCATTTATATATCTATTTAAAGTATATTTTTAATATCCATTTATATATCTATTTAATTTAGCTTTATTCTTAAAAACTTTGGCATTTTTATGTGGCTTATTGTTGAACATCCATTTTGTACCAATAAGTATTTTATCATTTAACTTAGATATAAGATCCAAACTTGATTTCTCTCAAATTAAAACAACTCCCTATTTATTATAATAAATTAGGACTCATCTTAAAAATCATTTTCTATAAAATTTTGTTTAACTCATATGAAGGAACCTTAGAATGCCTTAATTACTTCTCAAACTGATTTCTTTTTTCAATTCATTAACTTCAACTACATCCTCTAATTTTTCAACTCTATGACTTTAAGTCTTCTAATTCATCAAGTTGAACATCTTGAAGATGATTACTAGAAGTTTTAACAAGAGATTTGTCAAATTTAACATAGATTATTTCTTTCACAACTAATATTGTCTTATTATATAAACTAAATATTCTACAAGTAGGTGAGTATCTTAAAAGGTCTCTTAATTATACTTAGCATCAAGTTATCTAAATCTATTTTGCTATTATTTATAGGGAAACCCTTTCATCGAGACACATGAAATTTGGTATCTTAGGCTTCTTTCATAAAGTAATTCAAAATAAAAAATATTTAATAAAGGTCTACATATTATTTAATTAAACACATAGTAGGAAATATTAACTACCTGAGCCTAAAAATACTCCAAAATGTTATACTCATTAATCATACATCTTATGACAATTAGTAAGGCTCTATACTTTCTTTTAATTACACAATTTTCTTAAGGAACCCTAGATGAAAAAATGCAACACTCAATTTGTTTCATAAAAATCATCAAATAATTGATTCATGAGTTCTTCTTCATTTTCACTTCTAACAATGACTAACCTAACGTTATGCTCGTTTTTAATCATAGCAATCAATCTTATAAATATTTCAAAAACTTTATTTTTATTTTTAACAAAAAGAACTAATATAAAACTAATGAAGTCATTTACAGCTATAAACCAATATTTGCTTTTATCTAACCATTGTAAATGAATAGGATCAAATAGATCTAAATGAATAAATTCTAATATTTTTTTATTTGTAATGTCCTTAAGTCATTTAAAACTCCCTTCAATTTGTTTTTCTAATTGGCATGAATGATCGAATTTATCACTCGACCAACTAAGGTTTTGTAAACCTTTAATTAAATTTAAAATTTAAAAGCTCTTTAAGAGAAGGTTTTCTTAAGTGACAAAATGTTCTACATAATAAAGTAGAATTATTATCATGTGATGTAAGATATTCTAGACTATTATCTTTAACCATGTACAAAAATCAAACATATGTTTTATCTTTTCTATATTTAATGATAAGTGGAACATTATCTTTACTAATAACACATTTCTTTTTATTAAATAAAATTTTAAAATTTGTATCACATAAAAAACTAATACTAAAAAGTTTATATATTAAATCTTGTATAAAGAGGACCTTTCTTTTAAAAGTGTGTGATTTGCTCATAATTCTAATTCTAATCACTTTCTTCTTGGAGTAGTCACCAAGAGCAATTTCATCACAATCATATGACTTCAAGTGGATGAATAAAGATGTATCTCTAGTCTAGTGTTTTGAGCATTCACAATTTGAGTACCACATACCTTCCTCGATCCTTGAAGGAAGCATGCCTATAAAACAAATCAAACATTAGCCTTTTGGACCCAAACCTTCTTGGATCCATATATCTTAACTTGATAATTATTTTAATTATTCTTTCTAATCCATATAAATCAAGAAGATTCATTATCAACAATGTTTTTAAATTTCTAATAACATGAAATATGTCAAATTTTCATGCACTAATTATAGATTGCATTTAGAACAAAAGTATAAGTAACATTTCTTACATAACTAATCTTATGAAAAAAGGTCCAAAAGTTAACTTGAAATTTTTTCAAATCGTTTAATTCTCGAACTAAACTTGCTTTTTTGATAATAATAGAGGCTATTTTATCTCTCTTAATCTTTATCTCTTAAACTAATTAGTATTCAACACATTCAAATGTTCATACAAGCCTAAATATTTTTATGCTCTTCTTTTAATTTATGATATTTAGAAGCCATTTCTTTAACTTTACGAAACCTTCGATATATTATTCTTCACAATCAACCATAGAATAAGACGAAAAAAGGAACAAGTGGAATACCTTATCATCCAATGATGTGTAAGTAACAATACCCTTTGTTGTAAGAAAAATATAACTCTCCTTATCTTCATCACTAAAAGAAGGACTATCTGAGTCATCCTATGATATCATCATAGTCTTCTTCTTTCCTTTTTGAAATTTCACAACTCTGTCATTATAGTGAGGACAATTGGGTCTTATATATGAAGGTAATTTACATTTAAAATGAGTTATTTCTTCATGGAAAACAATCTTTCCCTTTTATTTCTTAAATTATCTTTTCTTTTTATTTCTTATTTCTATCAAATCATTTACCTATATTTCTTTTATTATATAATCTATATAAAGCTTTTAAAAAAAAAGTTGCCTCAATTGAGATGGAGAAGTCAAAGTTTGAAGAAGAATTGACTATAAAGACTATCATTTTTTGTTCTTTTTCTTTTCTTTTTCAACCACAATTTCTTCATCCCTTCTCTTATAAGCTTAACTTCATTTGTTAAGAGCTCACCTAGTAACTTATCTAAAGACATAATCAAAATATTTTATGTTGTTTTCAACATCATCACCAATGGATCATGTTATTAAGGAAGAATAAAAAGAATTTTCCTCGTCTGTTCACCAATAAAAAACTTCTTACCATGATTAGATAAACTATTAATAATATTTATAAATATTATAAAAATATATTTAACACCCTCAATCATATTTATCTAAAATAATTCATTCTCTTTGACAAGCATTTCTTTTTAGTCTACTTAAATAAGTAACTTCAAGTTTAGACCAAATCTCATGTGCCACTTTCAAGTTCTTGATTTGAATACATTTGGGCACTTAAATCACAACATAAAATATTTATAATTCAAGAATTTTGTTAAGCTCTATGTTTCTTCTTGGGAGGGAGTTCACTTAATAGTTTTCTCACTTTTTCTCTACCAATAGTCTTAGTTAGATACTCAAATATATTTTCAACTATATCCCAGATTTTCAAATAAATGAATTCTAAAAATAAATCCACACACTTCCACATTCACACTTCTATGTGCTTAAACACACCACAAGAACACACACACAAGCATGTATATATGCACACACACACATCCACAAGCATACACACACACATCGATATATGAGGGTCGACACACACATGCTTGCATTAACCCACAAACAAACACCTATAGACCCAAGTCCCCTGCATGCACACATGCATACACAAGCACGCATGCACAAACCCATAGATACACACACAAAACACACATTTATATGTATGCACACATGACAAGCACATAAATACACACACATACAAACTTGTAGGAGTAGAACCACATACACTCACGTACACACATACATAAACTAGCACCACACACATACAAGAATACACAAGCACGTATAAGCACACATTCAAACAAACACAATCATATAGATATGCATATGCACACACGCACACAAAAGAACAAGTACTTGAACATACACACACCCAACACATGCACACATTCACAGATAACACACACATGACACACAAATGCTTTGGCATGTGTAGACACATGCACTCACACACACATACACAAACATAGATGCACACATGTACATACACGTGAACACTTATATGCTCATATGTATGCACACACATGCAAGCACATGCAAAAGTACACACACAAGAATGCTCACACATAAATACACTCACATAAGCAAACATGAATGCACCTACACAAACAATTATACATAGAGACATACACACATACACCCATACGTGCATGTGTACACACAAACATGCATGCACATGCACACAAACACACGTACTCACACATGCATCCATGAAAACATGCACACACACATACACACATGCATTCACATGCATAGAAAATCATAGTTATTCACACAGACATGGACATGCACACACATATGCACACATAGTCACAAACCCACACAAGCACACATACATATTTGTATGTGAACTACCACACTCATAGGCACATACATAAGCACACACATATTCACACAAATGCACAAACACACAAAGCACACACACATGCACACACAAGCACACATATGCACAAACACAAAAACACACACACACACACACATAAACATTTTTCTGCATGCACACATAGTCATACAAGTACACACATACACTCATGTTCATAGACATACACACAAGCACTTACATTTACACTGAGACACATGAATACACACACACCTATAGACAAAGATGTATGTCTATGCATAATCACCCACTCAATTACACATGGAATTTCACACACACGTACAAATTGACACACACCCCTCAATTAAAAACTCAGACACTAACACACATATGCATGCATACACACACACATAACCAAAAACACAAATGTTCATGGACACACACATGTGCATGAATGCATACACATACACACAAACATGAATATAAAAATTCATATGCTTAACTACACACACACACTCACAAAAACACACATGTATGCACCAACACACTGTCACACATGCACTTGCACATCCACTCAAATGTAAAAACATGTACAAACACAGTTGCACACATGTGTACACACAAACAAATGTTCAAGCACTCAAAGCTACATGCTTGCAAATAAACACATGCATATGCACACACATGTGCGGACATGTAAGCACACACACAGGCACACACATGCACACATGCACACACGTGCACTCACATACGCAAACATAGAAGCCCACAAACAGCATGTAGGCATGCACACACATATGCATCATCAAATACATGCACACACGAACAGAAGCATACATGCATTCACACATGCACACATACACAAGCATGCACACAAACACGAACACACACGAACACAAGAAAATACACAAACACACACACATACACATGCTTACAATAACACACAAATACATGAAATCATATGCACACACATGCCCACATAAAAACCTACACACACACACACATCTATGACAGACACTCGTGCATCCAAACACATACACACATGCATGGCATGCACATGCACACACACAGAAACCCACACACATGCATACCTACATATGTACGTAGACACATGTACACATGTGTAGACATGCATATGCATAACCACACACTCATGTACACACATATACACATGCACTGACACACAACAACAACAACAACAACAACACACTAAGCAACATGCATGAACACACAGATTCACTCACACAAGAAAACACAAAAGAGAACATGCACACCTAAACATGCATATGCACATGGGTGTGCACTCACATAGTTCCACACACATAGTCGCACAATGAAACAAACATAGACATGTGCACATATATCACAAACAAGCACATGCACACACGTGTGCAGATGCACATAAAATCATGCACGCTTGTGCAAACACATGCCTGCACATGCACATCCGCATCTACAGACCATACATACATCCATGTGGACACATAGAACACAACCACATACAATACAAACATATACAAACACACACCCCATGCATGTGCACATACATAAAAACAAATGCACACACCTACACACACACACAAATACATGAGGAAATACACACACATGCATGAGGAAATGCACGCAATCATACCCACAAGTACATGCACACTTACACACACAAAAGAACACACGTGTACACAATTACACCCACTCAAATGCACATATAAACACATACAAAGACATGCACACTTAAACAAAAAAGCACACTCAAGCACACAAGCATAAACATAGGCTCATAGACATGCACACACACAAAATATAAGTGCACATAAGTGTATGCTTGAAAAGTCATGCACACTCACATGTGCAAACATATGCATACACACACACACATGTGCATATACATACACATACACAAGCATGTACAAATGCACATTCATGCATAGACACGTCAACACATCCACATGTACACACATATATATGCACTTGCACAAATACAAAAAAAATGCGCACATTCACAAAAAAAGTCACACAAACACACATATGCACATGCACATGTGCATGTATATGTGCAATAAATGCACAAAAGCACATGTGCATACTTACAAATAAAAACATGTGCATACACACACCCATACATAGATGCACCTACACACACACATACACAAACACACAAGCATTACCATGCAAGGTCAGACACACACAAATACACATAGCTACACATACACAAATATCAAAACACATGCATGCTTGCATATGGACATGCACACACATATTCACATATGCACTTAGAAATGTACACACAAATGCATACACACACATGCATCTGTGCCTGCACACCTACGCATATAAGTATACAAATATGTATACAGACACACATAAAAGCAACCGCACACACATATGAATACACACACATGCACACACAAATAAATATGCATGAATGTACAAACACGCATGTATACACACACATGTTCACACACACAAACCTATGCACATGCATATGCACGTTCAAACCCTCATGTACACACAAACTTTTACACACCTTTAAATGAACAAACACACACAAACAAGCACAAATGCTAGCACAAACACATACACATGCATGTATACACACAGATAAGCACATGCACACACACACATGCAAACATGCACATGCACACACTCACACATGCACACATCGATGCACTCATGGGCAAACACACATGTGCACATGCATACATAAGCTGAATCACAAGGACATGCACACATGTACACATAGCTATATGTAGACATATGCTTGGACTCACACACATATCGACAGAAGAGTTCTCAAGCACAGACATGTGCATAAATTGACACGTAATAACACACATGCATGCACATACATACACACACACATGCATGTCTACACATACACACACCACACACATGCATGAACAAGCACATGCACACACATAAGCATTCACACACACACACACACACATCCATTAATGCACATGAATATGCACACATGCACATGTATAAGCACACATGTAAACATGCACACACATGAACACACACACACACACCCCCGCATATACAAAGGTCCATGCCTACATAAACTCACACATGGACAAGCATACAAACATACATGCATAGACAAACAAACATACTATAAGACACATCGGCAAACCAACGTGAACCCACACACATTTGCTCTTGTGCCGATGCACACACTAATGCATACATGCATGAACACATATCCACACACACTTACCTACATACATACAAACTGCCCCACACACATGCCTAAATAGAAATAGAGGCATGCGAAATAAACACACAGGTATATGTACACACACACACACACTAAACATGAACACATGTACACACACATGCACATGTACATGCACACAAACACATATTGGAATATGCACATGAACACACACGCAATACACATGGACATATACGAGCACACACATGCACGTGAACACACAAACACACACACATACATACACATGGACCTATGTATGTGAAGACATCCATAACTTACACATATACACACACATCCATTCAAACATAAACACACATGCACACACACAAATACCCAAACACACACACATATTTTCATATGCACACACTCACATGCACATACATGCAAACACACACATACACACACATGCATGCATGCAAGAACACAAGGACATGAATGCATGCACACATGCATGCACTTACATACACATAAGAATAAACATTCATAGGCACAAATACCAATGCACACACACACAAAATACCATGCACATACACACACATGTACACACACATATACATACATTAATAAAAAAATGTGCACACACATGCCTGCAAAAGTACTTGCATGCACATACCGATGCAAATACAATGACACACACAAATTAACATGAAAAAATTATTAGTGCACACACATACCCACTCATATGCACAAATGCACATATGCATACACACATAAATACACACATGCTTTTGCACATGAACACATGTGGATATCCACACAAGTGTTGCACACCGGCATGCATAAAAAGCACACACACATTCACCCCCACACATATGTAGACACACACATACATACATGCACACACATGTATGCACATGTTGAAACAAACACCTTAACCCACATGCATGTACAAATATACATATAGTACACAAACAAACGTGCGCATGCTTGCGCATACACAAATACACAAAAGAACATATGCTTACACATACACACACAAACATGTGCAAAGACATATATGTACACACAAGGACATGCACACACATTTACACTCACCCATACACTAACACGCATGTAGGCACACACGTGCATGTTAACAAATATCAATGAATGCATTCACACATGCAAAAACTCATGAACATACATGTACATACAAAATGTAAAACCACGCATGCCCACTGAAACACAAGAACACCTGTATATACTAACACACAAATGCATATGCACACATATGCACAAACTTGTATGCTCATACACACACATGCTTTTACACAAACATACAAAAAACCCCACAAATACATGAGAACATGCATACAAAAATAGGCATGCATATGCACACCCATATGTGCACACCCAGACACATACACACACACACACTTGCACGTCTGCATGTACACTCAAATGCATACTCACATAAGCACACTGATACACACACAAATATATAGGAACACACATAAATATGTAGACACATGAACCCATATGCAAACACACACACGTACGTACATGCACCAGCACACACATTCACCTGCATACAAACAAACATAAGCACACAACACACACATACACACTTAGAAAACACATGCATACACACATGTATGCATAAGCTCTCACAAATGCATACACATGCACAAACACATAGAAACACAAGTACACCATTACACATGCACTAACACATGCACACATGTGCATGCACACACACACACACGCATGCAAAACATGCCTACATGGACACAAAAGTGCATGCACACATAAACACACATAAACATGCAAACAAACATTGACAACATGCACACATAAACACACACATGCACACACACATGCACACACACATGTAGGCTCTTGAACATGCACACACAAAGTCACACATGCATAGGCACGAATGTAGAAGTTGCATTAAGACACACACACACACACATGTGCATACACATGCATAAGCACACCCAAACACATACATGTAGTCAAGAAATTGTACAAATGTATGCACACATATACACATGTTTATACGCACATAGACACACATACTCTCATGCATGCACAAAAGAACATCAATGCATGCAAACACATAGATAGGTATGCACCCAAGCATGCATAAAAGCATACATCCACAAAAACACATGCAAATAGACATGCATGCACATACAACCACAAATGTACATGAATCGTAAATCGAGTTACACTCATAGATAAATCGAGTTATGATTCATACACACTCCAAGGAATAAATATATTTACTTTTATAAGCTTGAATTATAATTTTCACTATACTTGTAGCTTCTATTAATGTCAAGCTTCACTATGTTGGCAATTAGAAACTCCATAAACATGAATCATACATCATTATTTTCATTTTCATAATGGGGAGGGACCAAACCTAGCTACACCAAGTGCATATTCTCTTTCATTCTTTGTATTAGAGAGAAACATTTGAATATTGATAATTTATTTCATTAATTTACTTGTTACCAACACTAATTTCATATTCCTTACTTTTTGAATTTTTTGGCTCATCAAAAATAGAATGGTTTGAATCACATCATACCATATTGTGCTCCTAATGATTTGATGCCACTAGTTCTACATAGTATTCTAATTTTTTGTGCCTTCACTTGACACATTGCCATTGTGCTGGCAAAGAACGACCATACCTTCTTTGCAATATGACAAATTCTAGAACCATGCTTTAAAGGGTCCTTATTAGAATAACAACGACATTTGGAGGCCAACTAAATATTGAGTCCATGAATTATTCAAGGAAATGCATAAAAATGTTTAATATTTCCTACCTGGTGGGGCAATTAGAATTCTAGATCATTTTTCTTGATTTTAACATGAAAAAGTTGCTTCTAATGACATTCCCATGGAGCTAGTATGCTAAGGGCCACTTCTTTAATAGTGTTCCAAGTGGAGAACTTTTAATGTAGATATGTATTTGTATGATCTTACCCCATCCATATCTCTGATTATGTCCATGCATTTCAATGTGTATAAGTTGATGATCGTTACAATAAAAATCATGTATTTATCTTTCATAAATTTGGCCTAAAGCAATTAATTAGTCATTACGTTCTAACTTAGCTTAATAGTGTTGGAAAAGATGATATTGTTTAGCTACTTCAATCTAAAATTATTTTCAACTATAATAGTACAGACTTTGTCCAAAATAGCATAGCGTTGCTTGTGAATGTTCCCAACATCCCCAAAAGGAACCTATTCATAATCTTTTTAGTGATGTCTATAACAGGTTTTGAGGGATTTATATTCATTAATTGAAATGTTGAATAGAATTGAGCATATGTATCACTAAGATTAATCAACTACCTAAATAGCATAGTGATGCTTAGTTTTTTTATGCAGAATTTTGTAACAATATACTTCTTTTTCCAAGTTTCTATTAAAAACACATGCTTAAAAGCCATGACCTTTCTTATCATTTTAGTTAATTTTTCCTTCATAGATCTACTAATAAGCACTTTACTCTTCTATTTAGTTAATTAAAGACCTAACATGACTTGTTGTTTTTTACAAATATTCTTATATGGCTCTTTGATCTTAGATCTTCTCAACTTAAAATGGGAATATCACAAACATAACTAAGATGAAAAATTAATTGGAGACCTTGAGGTATTCCATAATGCATTAGTTTCTAATTTGTAAATAAACTCATTAATGCCAAACTAAAAGTTTGCATGGATAACATAATAGTGTTGGAGAGATAAGGTTTCCTTTTTTTAATCCCATATACGAATAAAAAAATCTATCAGTAATTCCATTGACCTTGAAAGAGAAATATGAGTTTTTATACTATTCTAGATGAACCATTCATTTAATTTCAAGAATGAAATTTTTTTAGCATCAAATGTCATTGTAATCACTTGACAAGCTATCAAATGCACATTTTTATGACTAGCATGAGAAAGCAATTCCCATATGACTTTCTTATTGAGAGAGCCCATTAATTATTTTCATAGAAGTATATTATCATAAATTTCCCTCCAATTATCAAAACTAGCTTATCAAGAGATGTGATTCTCAGTAATAATACATATAGCTTATTTTTTAGTAGTTTATATAGAATTTTCTCAATAAAAGTACATACACGAAGAGCCTAAAGTTCTTACATTATTCTGACTTCTTCATCTTAAGAATCAATTTTAACTTGATAATTGCAATACCCTTAGAAATTAATGTTTTAGTGATAAAGTCCTTGGCAGCCTCTAGTACATCATAAACTATAATTTTTGAGTATTTTCTGAAAAATTTATAACTAAACCCACTCAATAAATGTTCCATATCGTTGTCTAATTTAAATACTACTTCTTTGATCACCTCCATTGTGACCTTTTTCATAGCCAAATATTGTCTTCTTAAGATTTTCAACTTAGGTATGTTGCTTAGAAATTCTACATCTAAAATAACCTTCCTAAACTAGTGTAGTGTCTAAAAATTCATAGTACCTCTTGAAGTTTTTCATATTTAGTTAATATGTTCTCATTTGAATCTTAAAAGACACTAATGTTAAGCTTAGACGTTCTATCCTTAATTGAAAGTTGAAATTATTTAACATTCCTTCCTCCCTCTTTGAGCCATTTACATTAATTAATCAAACCTTTCCTACATAAATTGTTTACTAGAAATTATTTTCTCTGCTATAAGTCACCCGAGTTAATTAAAAGATTTTGCCAAATGATTGAATAGGCATCACTTATTTTAGATATTAGACAATTCATAAGTGGTTATGTACAAGAAATATACCCATACAAGAGCTCACCTAAGCTGCTTTTATTTACAACAAAAAACCAAAGAATGACAAAGCCACTAAGAAATTTTCTATGAAGCCATGGATTTGTATTAATATTTCATATAAGGGATCATAACCTAATAAAATGTTGTTTAGCAACTCATGCCAAAATTACTCATTTTTGGGATGAAGTGCTACTGTACATACACAAGTTGACTTCTTTGAATGTCAAAAAAGAAATCACATGGTTGCATGTGCAAGCAAGATGGTTGAATGTAATAAGTCAATTTCTCAAAAGTTGAAATAAAGTGGTTTGTAACTTCCATGGTGATTTGATACTCTTGTGAATGCTTGATAATGGGTTTGCACATCCTTTTTTGAGCCTTATGATTACCTTCCTAGGGCATCTTTGCAATCACATTATCTGATTAAGTGCACACAATATATTCATATTAGACAAGCTTAGTGACAATACTTCATTAATTTAATAAAAAAATTTGCCTTATGTACAACATGGACAGCATCCCTCTTTAAAAGGACATAAAAAATAAGTAATTTTCTAACATACAAATACAAAAGACTACTAGAAAACATACAAAATTTTTAATATAACATTATTAAAGAGTGTGAGATTGCTACCTTTTGCTAACCATTAGTTGTTTCAACCATGTATGTTTTGTTAATTCTCATCAAAGTGGCAAAATAACTCTTCAAAATCTTCAATAGCCTCAATACATGACCGATCTTCTTCATTAATCTAGTATCTTCTCCTTTTTTTTCTTATTGATATAAAGCTTAGGCATTTTGCCCATGATGGATAAGTGAAAGTATTTGGAGTTCAAATCCAATTTCCTATACCATTTAAAATCTTCTTTTTGTTTCTAATATATTTCATCCTAAGCATGGTAACAAATTAAATTTTCTTGTGACTTATAACACTTTATTTTTTTCAACTATAATTATTTTTTTTTCGTATTGCTCTTTTGACGACCTCATCACTTATTCTACTACTTTGGCCCACATTATCCATTGATTAACCATCTAGTCTCCATTCACTACATCTTTAATAAAAGATTAATAGACTTTTTGCTTAGTTTTTATTAACTTGAGAACTCATATCCAACACTTGGTTTTTTAGAAATTTTTCTGAACTAATTAGTGCAACCAAATTAACATATCAATTAATAAACTTACAAATGTTGCCATACATGTTGAAATACCAACATAATCATATAACTCAAAAATATCAATATCTATTAGCAAGAATATGAAAATCATAAAAATGAATTATTGAAATCGCATTATAAGTCAAGTCCAATCTGAAATGAATGTAAACTTATAGATATAAAATTTTAATTTTGAAATTAAATGTATTTAAATTTTGAATTTTAAGTAAATTTTATTATGAATATTGAATCTTGAACATTTAAGTTCGATAAAAGCGAGGACAATTTTAATATGAATGCTTTCTTTTTTGAGATGATGTATTATAAGAAATCTTGATAACGTTAAACTAAATAACTTAGAGGGAAAGCTTTACATCCTCCTTATTAAAATAAAACCATGGTTATATGAAAATAGAGATGTGCATGAAATTCTTGAAATTGAGGAATTGTTCGCCTTTTATTTGGGTGGGCTTTATGCTTAAGATAAACCCCTTCTCTATAGTTAGGCAAATCCCTTTATTTAGTGATTATTAATATGTAGTTTTGATATTTTTTAGAGAAATATTTTAGCTATAAGAACATGAAAGGAGATCAACCAAGAGAAAATATTAGAGGAAGAAGTGTTTTATGTGTGGAAGAAGTGGAAGGAAAACCTAGACAAAGAAAAGTCCTCTACTAAGATTACAAGGGATAATGATCCTTGAGATTAAAAATTAAATTTAGTTAAGATCTATATAAAGATAAATATCACTATATTGCAAAATTATCATGTGGTGTGGAGAATGACTATTGAAGCAGTCATTTAAACCCTTTTCTATGAAATTTTCTATATCATGATGAATTTCTTTCACTTATCACTTCTAGTAATTTCTGAGCTTATTATGGTGTTCTACCTTTTATTATGTGAAATATGTTAAAATAATTGTATACTCTTCACAAAAATCATACATAAGAATGTAAGATGGAACATCACTTATTAATTTTGTGAATTCAAAAGATTACTTTTGAATATTTGTTATTATGGCTAAAAGTATGTTTAATTGAAATGCCTTGTGGGTTCATGAGCTTGTGTTAGCATATAGAATGTCATATAATATTCAAAATATTAAATGGCAAATTGATGTTTCAAAAAATTCTTTAATTAAGGGATGATAGAATTGTTTTGAAATTGATAACAAGTGATTACTATGATCTTCAAGGTTCTCCTTTAATTTTATGTAAACTAAGAATGCTAGGGTAATTTATCAACATATTTCACTACCGCTGTTGATGGATATCTATTTTAATTTTTTTGTCGCCTCTTTGTTTGTTAAGTGGTTAGAAGTGAGAATTTTTTCTAAAATGAAATGAAAATGCATGCTATTATATTGAATTTTTTTACTAGAAACTTACATATAATACATGAAAACTTCTTTAAGATAACACCATTTCAACTTGATTATCACAACAAGAATAGGACGTATAGTTCTACTACATTAACTTTTTTAAGAAATGTGTAAAGTGCTAGATTGTGCAAATTAGATTTTGTCCAAGGGCATAAACTTTATAATAGCACTTAGAAACTTAGCCAAACCAATGGTATTCTTGTGACTAAGTTTCTTATTGTGAAGCAAAAGATTAATCCCACAAAAAAGTTTGGATGGATTCTAAGGTGATTATGTCCTTCATGTTCTTGATTGAATGCTAGAAAGAGCTTAGTTTTGAGCCTTAGAAAATGATATGTTAGTTGAGGAGTACACGTTATTGTTAGGGACTCCTAGAGCCCTAGGATGTTGTCATATTTGATTATTCTTAGAAGTTTAGAAGATTAGGTCACAATATGTAATATGAGTGTCAGTCCATACCATGATTCTATTGGGTAGGGGAGAGCACTTGGTTGAATTTAGTACACTAAGCATCTATTTAGTAGCATTAGAGTAAGTATATTTATGGGATGACATTCTTCTTGAATTTTATGCTTTTTGGTAATTTAGCTACTAGTTCCATTCATCAATGTTAGCGATAATTATTGATGACCATTGGACCACCCTAGAGTACTATTTGTATTCTTTGTTATTTGAATAATTGTGCTTGTTTTTTGTTAGACTAGGATTTTTAATTTTTCTGAACTTTGCATACATATGGTTAAGTATGTTTTTGAACCATTTGATTGTGTTAGCATTGTAATGTGTTACTCATTTGTTGTTACATTATTAGATATATGGCTTTGTGTTTCCTCTATTTTTTAAGAGAATTTGATAAATTTGGTGTATCAAATCACTAGGATGATCTTCAGGGAAATTCTTTTCTTTCACATGTTGGCCTCCAAGATCTACTATTACTTTCTCTCCCTTGGTTTTGCCCAGTTGCTCATCCTTAAAACTTAATTCATCTTATTTATCTTATTAATCATATGATTCTTAACTTCAACAAACTTTACAAAGGGATTCATCTTTCACATAGATATTTTCTTCTACAAAAGCATTTCTTTCATTATATGCTTTATAAGCTATAAAAAAAGCCATGATAATCTTCAATCATTAAATTAGAAAATTTTTATTAGTGCTTATTGTTACAATTGAAAAAATGGACATTATCATTCGAATATGACTATTCTAGTTATCACATTAAGCAAATACATCTAATCAATAGCTTTACGATTTATATTTAAACATTAATTTCTTTGTGTTAGAAGGTTTCATTCCATGGGTGCATGTTTTATTCATTCTAGAAATCTTTGAGCCATGTTCATGTCTCTTGACCGCACTTTATAAATGTATTACTTGAGAAAATAAAGTTTGCTTGATCATATTGTGAATATTGTGTATCTCACTAAAATGGGCTTGTACAAGACAACACTTAGGATATTATGCATCAAAATGCTATAGTACTCTTTAATTCTTTTATTAGACAAGTACATTGTTAATGTGCCATTATTGCTCTATGTTGTACTACATCATTCTTTTATGACACCTCTTATTATTGAATTAGTCAATTATGATGCATAATGGTAGCGAAAAAAAAACAGATCACATTTGAAAGGCATGAGCCAATGAAAAAATTTCAAAGTTGACCACTTTGACTATAGTAGCTAAATCTTGTAACGTCTAACTAGATATCAAATAGCATATATCAAGGGCTACGTGAAACTAGTTGCATAGAATAAATTTATTTTTTATAAAACCTAAAAAAATACCCTAATAATAGTTTTCACGAAAATTTACCCAAACAACTTTTCTTATTATTTAAAGTAAAATACATGATCTCAAATTCATGAAGATGTCACATCATCAACTTTTTATTATTTAGTAGTTCGTAAGATGAAACATTCTGTAATGGTCTCATAACTACCCTTAATAAAGAACATGTTTAAAAATTTCATTTTAATTGCAAACATATGCAAATAATTCATTGTATTTTTGAATTGATTAGAAATATCACTATTAATTTAATCTATTTAAAGACTTTGTTCTCAATCTAACTTAATGTCACACATTATTTTTGAACAACTTTTCCTATATAAAATCCTTAGTGCAACAAAACCCATATAGAGTCAAAGAACATGGCTCAATAACCTTTTGCAGATTGGGCTTGATACTCAAACTAGAAGTTATGATTCCACAATCTAATCATGATGATCACAGCATGTACGATACAATGAATGATGCCCTTCAATTGGTTTTTTACCCAAATAATTTAGGGACTAGTTCACCCTAGATTTAGCAATTGATATATACTTATTTATACATAGTAAAAGAGAAAATGTAATGAAAAGCATACATAGCCATACGTACAAAACATAATATCCACAAACGAAGTCCATCATAAGTGACAATACAAGATTAAAATATCAATGTCCTAAAGTAATGTCCAACACAACCTAATATCCCTCAAACGAAACAACATCACTACCACAAAAATAAAAAATTAAATAGAGCTAATCAATATCTAAATACTCAGTAAGATAGCCCTAATCTCAAACTCATAACAAAGTTATTATATCCTTAGTGCTACATATCAAAATAATAGGAGAGTAGATCTGAACTCAATAATAAATCTTTAAGTGAAACTGTAGAAATAATATGTACTTGTGCAGTTCTATATCAAATATATAAAGTAGGATAAAATTAATATAATGATCAGATATGGGAATTGATGCATGGTAGATCACTAAGCTAATATAATGAATGAGTTTATGATGCAACTAATTGGAGTACATGATTAAGTGGATTAGCTCTCTCTTTTAAACTAAGCAAATTACCTATTAGGCATTGATCACTAATCTGACACTCTTTACAAAACTTTATACATCAATAGCTTAAGGGTCCAAAACTGAGCAATCTTCAATCCATAAATCTTATCGAAAGTAAGATCATCTAGTTAGACATCATGATCTTAATCTACCCACTTTTACCAACTATAAGAGTAAATGTAGGGTTATCCTAAATTGTAATGAAGAATATATGGTGATCTATTTGTCATATAAACATTTTAAGGATAGTCTTAAACCATCAAAGGCATGCTACCATGCTAAGATGTAACACATATAAAGAATCTTTCTGTTAGCCATGCGTATGGTCATATATAAGATTTCTAAGCCTAACTAGGCTACAACTTTAGCTTTAACTAAAAACTAAATCTTAGCTTTAACCAACAGGAGCATTAATATTATCATAACTAAATTTTTAAACCATAGTTTACATGACCTCCATTACTAGCTTTAATTTCTATTTGGCAAACCTGAGCCATATCAATTATACAACTACTATTGAAGAAGTCAACTCTTCTCCTAACAGATTAGAAATGTTGATTAATTGTCTTACCTAAAACTCCATGTTATGCTTGAGATTTAGACAATATCATTAGAATGTCTAGCCTATTTTTAACCCTACTTTTAATTTGATGTAAAAAACAAGACTCTCTTTGTTACATAATAATTACATATGTATTGATGAAGTGTCTATCTTATCTAAGGCCTTAGAGAAAGTATACTTAAAGAATCCCCAGGTGCTTATAAGTGTAGGTTTATCATAGGAATAAGAGAAAGGTGATGGGGTGAGAAGGTAAAGAAAATGATAAAATGCAAAAATGAGAAACAAAATAAGAAAAAAAATAAGAAGTGCATGAGTATTGTTAATTGATAGCAATTAAATGAAAAGAATTATGATGGACATTAAAATAATTAATTTATTAATTATTAAATAATAAAACATTTATTATATGAACATTATAAAAATAAGAAATACAAATGTTTATTTTCTTATTATTTTTTAAAATTTTAAAAGAAAATGAGGATTAAATCTAAAAAAGGCATGACAAAGAAATTGTTATGAAAATAAGATTAAGAAGAGGAAGAATGAGAACATGGGAAATAAGTTACATCTGAAGGTGAATTAGGGAATATAGGGACAAATAAATGAGAATTTGTGGTGAGGGAGGAAAGATAAAGGGTGAATAAAATGTTGGAAAATGAGAAATAAATTGTGAGAAAGTGATACACCAAAAGAATAAGAAGAGGAAGACTAGATGAACTACACGAAGAGTAGAGTGGGATATACGTATGAGAGATAGAGTGAATGAGAGTGAGCTTGAGAGTAGAGTGAAAGAGAGAAACATTAAAAAGGAGAACACAAAATAAGAAAGTATAGCAAGCAAGACATACTTAGAAGGGATTGAATGAGTGATGAAGTGAAAGTGAGAGAAGAACATGAATTTTTGAGTGAGAATAAAAAAGTTGATAGAGATTATGATAAAGGATATGATGGAGACAGATAAATATAGTTAAAGAAAGAGATAAAAAGTATGTCTGAGAAAGATAAAATATTACATTGTGGAACATATGTAGAGAGATTCTAAAAAAAAGGTTGTCTTCTAGCACTCCCCATGACTACATGCACTTATCTTGTCCCATGTTGAAGAATTCAACAATAATGGCATACTTGGCCTTGTGTGAATGGTTCTCCTTGCTTATAAATTTGTGGCTATACAAATGAGATTGGGTGGACAAATTTAAAGAAATGAGTGAACTAGAGTGATTTTGGAAGAAAAGAATTATGGGAAAGGAGAATCAGGAGCATAGAAGGTTGCATTGCCATATTGTTAGGAAAGAGTTTGATCAATAAGACACTCTTGTTAAACATTATAAGGCCATTAATAAGGAATGATTCTCATTAATTTCTTTTTGTCTTTTGTTATTGTTTGTGCTTTGGTAAACTATTGCCATGTGCATAGGGAGGGAAGAAGTGTCAGTGTGTCAAAAAGGCTCATGTTAGTGGATGAGGAGGCTTGTAGTGTTATAAGAAAGGGAAACCAAACAAATTAATGAATCGTGTTTGAACATTTTAATATTAGCAAAATTAAGCCAAATTGATCAAAGAAAGTGTTTGGTCATTACGTATTTATATGGTCAAAGATAAAGCATGAAATCCAAATAAGTTCCAATCTTCAAATGTGTGCATAAATGAGTAAAAGAAACTAGAATTAGCAGTTTTGTTAGGTCGGGTTTAAGAGAAGGAGAGGAAGCTAAAGAAGGAAGAGAAAAAGAGAGATAGAAAATGAAATGAGAAAGTGAGATATTGAAGAGCTAAATCATAGATAAGGAGAAAGAAAGAGAAGGGACATTGTATAGAATAGAAAGCAAAAAAGGTAAGAGATATAAGAGAGAAAATAAAAATAACAACAAAAATATAGAAATGATAGAGGTTATTATACTCAATCTTCTTAGTAAATTGTAGGGTAACTCTCCTATATAGTTTATCTTATATTTTCAAATTTTTCACATTGATTTTATTATATTATTATGTAACTCTAAATCTCCTCTAATATGTTTTTTATATTACAGTGATTTGTAAACATTAAATTGTTTCAATTTATCTTTCTTTAGTTATAATATATGCTTAAATATCAAAATAATAATTTTTTATTTCATATACTTATTTTCTTTAGTAATTCACAGCAAATCTAAATGTGGTCTAATTGAGACAAAAAAACATTATTGGACTAGCCATCACGACTTTTATCCAAATAAATGATCATTCGTATATTTTTTTTTAATATTTTGTTTTCTAAGATTTTTGAATGCTTAATGTTGTATTTTGAATTGTTGCTAATTTGATGATCAAGGAAGTTAGCCTTGATCTCCTTATTTTTTGAAAATGCAAACTTCTTTAAAAAATTTGCCTCACTTCTTCAAATTTTTTACTTTCGTTGTCTTTCTTGCAATGTAATTCTAAATCACTTATTATGTAATTTAAATATTGATTTAGTTTCATTATATTAGATTAATTTATGTTTCCATATTTTATCTTTAATATATATTTACTTAATTTTAAAATAGTACATTATTTTTTTATGATTATTTAATTTGATTTTTCGTAATAGTTCCAAATGAGATTTGATCGAGATAGAGTAAATGTTAATGGATTCATCTCATCTTGCTCCGTATAATTAAATATATGTTTTTGTATCATTTTATAATATATTTTTTTAATGTTTTGGAACTTTTTATTAAACATTTTGGCTTGTATTTGATTTAATGGTTGAGAATATTATGCTTAATCTTTTTAAAATCCTAGATTCAATTTTCTTGTATAATTTATCTCAATTATTCATGTGTTCTGCTTTATTTTAGTTATATTACTATTTAGCTCTAATTCTCCGCACGTTTGAACTTCACATGTCTTTGATTTGATTATTACATTGCTTAAAGTTATCTTATTTAAACTATAATATATATTTTCTTAATATTAATATAATAATTTATAATTATTTATGTTTACTCATTTTATAATTCATATAATTTTAGACAAGATTGGATCGGATTGAAGCAAATGTTGTGCTTGCATCAATAAGCCCTATCTAATTACATATATATTTAAATAATTTAAAAGATTTTGTGATTTCAAGAAATTGCATACTTTATCAGCCATTTTGATTTATAACTAATTTGATGATTAAAAATGTTCTGCTTGTTCTTGTTACTCCTTGGAATGCAAAATTCTCATATAATTTATCTCAGTTTGGCAACTTTTGTTTTCATTTGTTTATATTCTTATGTGATTCTAATTGTTCTCTTATGTGACCTTTATATGTATTTGATTTTATTATATTACATCAATTAAATTTGTCTCATATTCTCAATAAAATATATTTATTTATTATTAAAATAATTATCTTTTATTATTATGGTTATTTAATATGATAATTAGTAGTCATTTAAAACAAGGTCAGAATGAGATGAAGAAACTTTGTTTGACTTGCCTCATCGAGCTTTATCTGATTAAATATTGAATTTTTATTTTTTAAAATATCTTGCTTTTTTTGTTCTAATATGTTTTATAAGATATTTTCATTCGAGCATGATTTTATAATCAGGTGCATCATACTAGATTTTATTTGTATATTGGAATGCAACTTTTCCTACACTTTTTTTTCTCTTTTTACCAAATGTTTCTCTCTTATTTGTTTATATTACTATGTAATTTTAAATCTCCACTCATGTGAGCACACTTTGATTTGGTTATGTTATAATCCTTTAATTTACCTACATTTCATCTTTATTATATATTTAAATAATAGGATTGTAATAAATTATTATTATTTATTCTAATTCACCTTAAACGTGGCAATAACTAAAAATGAGTTTTATGGAGGAAAGATTAACTTCATTGGTCATGTCTCAATGAGCTTTAACAACTTAATTATTCATTTTTATATGTTTATTTTTTTTAGTTTTTAAAGAATTTGCCATTCTTTTAAAGATAATTTAGTTTGTACAAATCTTCATAACTGAGAATTTTACACATGATCTATAAAGTATCTTAGAATGCAACTATCCAAAATAATTTATCTCAGTTCTTCCAATATTTTTCTTTGCTTCAATTATATTACTATATAAGCTTAATTCTCCCCTCATGTGAATTACACATATTTGTTGTTATGTTATATTACATTCCTTAGATCTATCTCATTTAAGTTTTAATATATGTATTACTTAATACTAAAATAATAATATAGGGTTATTTATCTTTATTTAATTTTTAAATTCACTATAATTCTAAAGGAGTTTTGATCAAGATGAAACAAAGATTATTGGACTCATATAGACGAGCTCTATTCATTTATAATAATATATTTTTTAAATATATTATTTTTTTTTTTATTTTCATAATCAAGAATGGTGTGCTCGATCTCCTTAATATCCTAAAGTGAAACTTTCAAACATGATTTATCTCATTTATTAACATTTTTTGTCTTATCATGAAACTCTAGTTTTCCTTTTAGTTACTTTTCCTTTGATTTCATTGTACTATAATGCTTCAAATTATCTCATTTTAACCATAATAGATATTTTTTTGATGTACAAAAATTTTTTTTTGATATATTTTAATATTTTATTTTTAAGAATTTTTGGACATTTCAAAGGCATTTTTATTTAAACCGGGTTTTATGGTCGAGAATATTATGCATCTTCTTCTAGTATCATAGAATTCTACTTTCTCATTTAAGTAATCTTATTTTTCAAATTTTTCACTTTGATTATTACGTTCATATGCAACACTATCTCATGTCATGTGACCTTTACATGTATTTGATTTAGTTATATCAAATTGTTTAAATTTATCTCATTTTTAATTTAATATATATTTTTTACTAAAACTAAAAGTTAATTTATTATTTCTTATTTTATATACATTATTAATTAGTAGTAATTCAAAATGGGGTCTTAACGACCTGGAATAAATGTCAGTATTAGACTAATTCCGACAAGCTCCATCTAATCAAGTATCCAATCTAATATTTTTATGTTTTTTATTTTTTGGAGTTTTTATATTCTCCATTAGACATTTCTACTTGTAGCTTATTTAATAATCAAGAATGTTATAACACATGCCTTTAGTATCTTAGAATATAATAAGCCCACACAATTTATCTTATTTCTAAAAAAATTTTATTTTAATTTTATTATATTACTAATTCTAAATCTCCAATTGAGTGACTTTTACATTAACTTTATTTTATTTTATTACATTGTTTTAATTTCTTTCAAAATTTTTATAAATTTTTATTTAATATAAAATTAATAACTTATTATTGTTTATGTTGATTTTTTTATATATTTTATAATTCTAAATGAGGCTCAGTTAAGATTAAACAAATGTCTCAAACTTGTCATGGTGAGCTTATCAAGTTAACCATTCTTTTTATAATTTTAAATTTTTTAATTTTTTATGGTTTAGGCATGCTTTAACAAGATATTTTGATTTATATCTAATAAGACAATCTAGAATATTATGTTCAATCTCCTTAGTGTCTTGGATGTAAATTTCTTATTATCATTTATTTGATTTTTCCATATTTTTCTTATTGGTATTATTTTATTTCTATATAACTTATAATGTTCTTTAATCTAACATGCACATCACTTTAAATTGATAATATCATATTGGTTCAATATATTACATTTTATTTTTAATATATATTTACTTTTTATTTAAATAGTAATTTATT
>JAIUJO010000283.1:210000-215000 GCA_023846275.1 Vanilla planifolia
CTTCTTCTTCTTCTTCATCTTCTTCTCCTTCCTCTTTTTTATCTTCTTCTTCTCCTTCTATTTCCTCTTCTCCTTCTTCGACTTCTTGGTCTTTTTCTTCTTCGCCTTTCTTCTTTTTCTTCGTCATCTTCTTCTTGTTCTTCGTCCACATCTTCTTCTTCTTGTTCTTCTTCCACCTCTTCTTCTTCTTCCTCTTCTTCTCTTCTTCTACATCTTCTTCTTCCTTGCCTTCTTCTCCTTTTTCTTCTTCTTCTTCTTCTTCATCATTATCATCTTCCTCATCATCACCATCATCAACATCATCATCATCTTCTTCTACTTCTTCTTCTTCTTATTCTTCTTCTTCTTCTTCTTCTTCTCTTTCTTCTTCTTCTTCTCTTTATTCTTCTTCTCCTTGTTCCTCTTCTTCTTCTTCTTCTACTTCTTTTTCTCCTTCTTCTTAGTCTTCTTTTTTTTATTTACCTTCTTCTGCTTCTTCTTCTTCATTGTCTTCTACTTTTTCTTTTTTTTCCATCTTCTTTTTCTTCTTCTTCTTCTTCTCTTTCTTCTTCTTCTACTTCTTTGTCTTCTTCTTCTTTTTCTTCTTCATCTTCTACTACTACTACTTCTTCTTCTTCTCCTCCTCCTTTTTCTCTACCTTCTTTTTCCTCTTCTTCTTCTTCTTCTTCTTCTTTAACAACTTCGTCATATTCCTCTTCTATTTCTTATTCGTTGTCTTCTTCTTCTTCATCTTTTTCTTCATCTTCTTCTTCTTCTTCTTCTTTGTTTTCTCCTTCTTCTTCTTCTTTTCTTCTTCTTCTAATTGGTCTTTTTCTTCTTTTTCTTCCTCCTCTTCTTCTTCTTCACTGACAATTGCTTCTTCTTCCTCTTCTTCTTCTATTTCTTCTTCTTCTCCTTCTTTTTCTCCTCTTTCTTCATCTTCTTCTTCTTCTTCCTCATCTTCTTATTCTTCATCTTCTTCTTCTTTTTCTTCTTCTTTTTCTTCTTCTCCTTCGTCTTCTTTTTCTTCCTCTTCATCATCATCATCTTATTCTTCTTCTTCTTCTCCTTCATCTTTTTCTTATTCATTTTCTTCTTCCTCTTATTCATCCACATCTTCTTCTTCATCTTCTTCTTCTTCTTCTTTTTCATCTTCTTCTTTTTCTTCTTCTTCTCCTCCTTCTTTACCTTCTTCTTCCTCTTCCTCTTCTACTTATTCTTCTTATTCTTGTCCTTCGTTGTCTTCCTCTTGTTATTCTTGTCCATCTTCCTCTTCTTCTTCTTCTTCTTCTTCTTCCCCTTTTTAAATTTCTTCTTCTTCATCTTCTTCCTCTGCTTCTTCTTCTTCTTCTTCTTCATCTTCTCCTTCTTCCTCTTCTTAATTTTCTTCTCTATCTTATTTTCCTTCTTCATCTTCATCTTTTTCATTTTCTTCTTCTACACTTTATTCTTCTTCTTCCTCTTCTTGTTCTTCTTCTTATTCTTGCTTCTGCTTCATCTTCTCCTTTTTTTTCTTCTTCTTTTTCTTCTTCTTCTCCTTCTTCTCCTTGTTCTTCTTCTACATCTCCTTCTTCTTCTCCTTCATCTTCTTCGCCTTCTTCTTCTTCTTCTTCTTCTTCCTCTTCTTCTTGTTCTTCTTCATTATCTTCTTCTTCTTCTTCTTTTCTCCTTCTACTTCTTTTTCTCCTTCTTCTTCTTCACTTTTGTCATTTTCTTCTTCTTCCTTTTCTTCTTATTCTTTTTATTGTTCAATTTCTTCTCCTACTTCTTCTACTTTGTCTTCTTCTTTTTCTTTTTTTCTGTCTTCTTTTTTCTTCTTCTTCTTCTTCTTCTTCTTCTTCTTCTTGTTCACTTTTGTCTTCTTCTTCTACTTCTGTCTTCTTTTTCAATTTCTCCTTTTTCTCTGCCTTCTTCTTCTTCTTCTTCTTCGAATTTATCTTCTTCATCATCTTCCTCTTCTTCTGCTTGTTCGTCGTCTTCTTCTTCTTTGTCTTTTTCTTCGTCTTCTTCTTTTTCTTCTTCTTCTTCTTTTTTGTCTTTTTCTTCTTTTTCTTCTTCTTCTTTGCCTTTTGCTTCTTCTTCCTCTTCATCTTCTCCTTCTTCTTCTTCTCCTTTTTTTCTCTTTCTTCTTCTTCTTCTTCTTCTTCTTCTTGTTCTTTGTCATTTTTTTCTTCCTCTTCATCATCATCTTCATCTTCTTCTCCTACTTTTTGTTCTTCCTCTTGTTCTTGTCTGTCTTCTTCTTCTTCTTCTTCATTTTCTACTTCCACTTATTCTTTCACATCTTCTTCTTCTTCTGGTTTTTCTTCATCTTCTTCATCTCCATCTTCTCTACCTTCTTCTTCTTCTTCTTTGTCTTCTTCTTCTTCTTTGTCTTCCACCTTTCTTCTTGTACATCTTCCTCTTCTTATTCTTCTTCTTATTCTTCTTCATTTTCCTCTTCTTCTTCTTCTTCTTCTTCCTCTACTTCTTCTTCTTCTTCTTCTTTTTGTCTTCTTCTTCTTCTTCTTTGTCTTTTTCTTCTTTTTCTTATTCTTTCTACTTCTTCTACTTCTTCTTCTTCTTCTCATTCTTCTTCATCTTCACCTTCTTCTTTTCCTTCTTCTTCTTGTTCATTATCTTTTCATCATATTATTATTATTATTATTCTTGTTCTTGCTTCTCCTTTGTCTTCTTCTTCTTTTGCTTCGTTTTCCTCTTTTCTTTCTTTCTTCTTCTTCTTCTTCTTCTTCTTCTTCTCCTCCATCTTCGTCTTCTTCTTCTACATCTTCTTCTTCCCCTTCTTCTTCTTCTCCTTCTTCTTCTTCTTCTACTTCTTCTTGTTCTTCCATGTTATCTTCTTCTTATTCTTCTTCTTCTCTCCTTCTACTTCTTTTTCTTCTTCATCTTCTTCTTTTTCTTTTTCTTCTTCACCTTTTCTTTTTCTACTTCTTCTTCGTCTTCTTCTTCTTCTTGATCTTCTTCTTCTACTTCACCTACTTCTGCTTCGTCTTCTACTTCTTCGTCTTCTTCTTCTTGTTCTTCATCTTCAACTTCTTCTTCTTCTTATTCTTCTTCTTCTTCCACTTCGTCTTCTTCCACTTCTTCATCCTCTTCTTCTTTGCCTTCTTTTCTTATTCTTTTAATTCTACTTTTTCCTATTCTTCTTCTTGTTTTACTCCTTGTTCTTCTTCTTGTTCTTCTTCATCTTCTTGTTGTACATGTTCTTCATCTTCTATTTTACATATTTTCATCTGCTTTTACTTCTTCTACCTCCTCCTCATCTTCTTCTTTTTCAAATACACCTTCTTCTACTTTTTCTTCTACTTCTTTTTCTTCCTCTTCTAGTTCTTCTTTTCCTAACTTTTCTTCTTCTTCTTCTTCTTCCTCTCCTTCTTCTTCCTCTTTTACCTCTTTGTCTTCTTCTTTTTCTTCTTCTTCTTCATCTTTTTCTTCTTCTTCTTCATCTTCATCTTCTTGTTCTTTGTTTTCTTCTTCTTCTTCTTCTTCTTCTTTTCTTCTTCTTCCTCATTTTCTTCTTGTTCTTCTTCTTCTTCCTCTTCTTCTTCTTTGTCTTTGTCATCTTCTTCCTCTTCTTGTTCTTCTTCTTTTCTTCTTCTTCTCTTATTTTTCTTCTTCTTCTACATTTTCTTCTTCTTCTTCTTCTTCTTCTTCTTCTTTTCTTCTTCTTCTTCTTCTTCTTTCTTCTATTCTTTTTCAACTTCTTCTTCTGTATCTTCTTCTTGTTCTTCTTCTTCTTTTACTACTTCTACTTCTTCCTCATCTTTTTCTTGTCCTTCTTCTTCTTCCTATTCCGCTTCTCCTTCTCCTTCTTCTCCTTCTTCTTCATCTTCTTGCACTTCTAGGTCTTCTTCTTCTTCTTCTTTTTCTTCTTCTTCTTATTTTTATTCCATTTCTTCTTAGTCTTCTTCTTCTTCATCTTCTTCTTTTTCATCATCATCATCTTCTTCTTCTTCTTCTTCTTCTTCTTCTCATTGTACTCCATCTTTTTCTTCTTTTTCTTCTTCTTCTTCTTCTTCTTCTTCTTTTGCTAGTTATTCTTCTTCTACTTTTTCGTCTTATTCCTCTTCTTCATCCTCATGTTCTTCTTCTCATTATTCTTCTTCTTATTCATCTCCTTATTCTTCTTCATGTTCATCTTCTTATGCTTTTCAACTTTCTTCTTCATCATCTTCCTCTTCTTCTTCGTCATCTTCTTCGTCTTCATCATCATAATCTTCTTCTTCTTCTTCTTATTCTTCTTCTTCTTCTTCTTCTTTTTCTTGTTGTTGTTGCTATTGTTGTTCTTCTTCTTCTTCTTCTTCTTTATCTATTTCTTGTTCATCATGATCTTCTTCTTTATCATCTTCTTATTGCACTTTTTCTTCTTCTTCTTCCCATTATTCTCTTTCTTTTTCTTCTTCTTTTTCTTCTTCTGCTTGTTCTTCTTCTTCTCCTTCTTTTTCTTCTTCCACGTGTTCTCCTTCTTTTTCTTCTTCCACTGGTCCTTCTTCTTACACTTCTTCTTCTTCAGCTTCTTCTTTTTCTTCTTCATCTTCTTGTTATTCTACTTCTTCTTCTACAACAACTACTTCTCCTTGGCCTTCTTTTTCTTCTTCATCTTCTTCTTCCTCCTCATCTTCACCTTCTTCTTAGGTGACTTCTTATTCTTCTTCTTCATCTTCTTCTTCTTTTTCTTCATCATCATCTTCTTCTTATTCTTCTTCTTCCTCTTTTCTTCTTCTTCTTATTCTTCTTCTTCATATTATTCTTCTTTTTTTCTTCTACTACTTTTTCTTCTTCTTCTTCTTATACTTTCTCTTTTTCTTCTTCTTCTTCTTCTTATTCTTCTTCTTCTTCTTCTTCTTCAGCTTCTTCCTTTTCTTCTTCTCCTACTTCTTTATCTTCTTCTTCTTATTCCTCTTTTTTTTCTTCTTCTTCTACTTCTTCTTCACCGTCTTCTTCTTCTTCTTATTCTTCTCTTTCTGCTTATTCTTCTTCTTTTCTTCTAATCTCTCTTCTTCTTCATCTTCTTCTTCTTC
>JAIUJO010000283.1:220000-222500 GCA_023846275.1 Vanilla planifolia
TCTTCTTCTTCTTCTTCTTCTTCTTCGCCTTCTTCGTCTTCTTCTTCTTCTTCGTCTTCTTTTTCTACTTGCTCTTCTTCTTCATGTTTTTCTTCTTCTTCTTCTCCTTTCTCTTCTTGTTTGACTTATTCTTCTTCTTCTTCTTCTTTGCCTTCTTGTTCTTCTTGTTCTTATACATCATCATCTTGTTCGTCTCCCTTCTTTCCCTTCATTTCCTTCTTCATCTTCTTGTTCTTCTACTTCTTCTTCTTCTTCTTCTTCAGCTTCTTCTTTGTCTCCTAATTCTTTTCCATTTTCTTCAGCTACTTCGTCTTCTTCTCCTTCAACATCATCATCATCATCATCATCATCTTCTTCTTCTTCTTCTTCTTCTTCTTTTCTTCTTCTTCTTCTTCTTCTTCTTCTTCTACTTCTTCTTCGTCTTCCTCTTCGTCTTCATCAACCTCTTCATCTACTTCGTCTTCTTCTTCTTCTTCTACTTCTCCTCCTTTTTATTTTTCCTCTCCATTTTCTCCTTTTTCTTCTTCTTCTTCTTTGTCATCTTCTTCTTCTTCTTCTTCATCATCTTCCTCTTCTTTGTATTCTACTTCTTCTTCTTCTTCTTCCTCTCCTTCTTCTTCTTCTTCTTCTTCTTCTTTTTCTACTTCTTCATCATTATCTTATTCTTCTACTGCTTCTTCTTCTTCTTCTTCTACTACTACTACTTCTTCTTCTTCATCTTCTACTTCTACGTTTTCTTCTTAATTTTCGTCTTCTTCTTCATCTTCATCTTCTTCTTCTCCTTCTTATACTTCTTTGACTTCTATATCTCCTTCGACTTCTTCTTCTTTTACTACTTCTTCTTAATCTTCTTCATCAATGTCTTCTTCTCCTTTTGTCTTGTTCTTCTTCTCTTTCTGTTCTTCTTCTTCTTTTTCTTCTGCTTCTCGATCTTCTCCTTCATCTTCTTAATCTTCCTCTTCTTCTTCTTTGTTATCTTCTTCTTCATCTTCTTCAACATCGTCTTCTTCTTCTTCTTCTTCTTCATCTTTTTCTTCTACCTTTTCCTATTCGTCTTCATCATCTTCTTCTTCTTTTTCATCTTCTTCCTCTTCTACTTCTTCATCGTCGTCTTCTTCTTCTTCTACTTCTTCTTCTTCTTCTCCTTCTCCTTCTTCTTCCTCTTTTTTTCTTCTAGTTCTTTGTCTACCTTTTCTTTAACATCTTTTTTTTCTACTTCTTTTCCTTCTTCTTCTTCTTCGTCTTCTTCTTCTTCTTCATCTTCTTCTTCTTCCTCTTCTTCTTCCTCCTTATCTTCTTCTTCTTCTTCTACTTCTTTTTCTTCCACTTCTTCTAGTTCTTATTCTACTTCTTCTTCTTCTTCTTCTTCTTCTTCTTCTTCTTTCTTCTACTTCTCTTTCTCCTGCTTCTGTTACATCTTCTTCTCCTTCTTCTTCTTCATCTTCTTCTTCTTCGTCTTATTCTTGTTCTTCTTCTTCATCTTCTTCTTCTTTTCTTCTTCTTCTTCTTCTTCTTCTTCTCTACTACTACTACTTCTTCATCTTCTTGTTTGTCATCTTCTTCATCTTCTTCTTTTTCTTCTTTTTCTTCTTCTTCTTCTTCTTCATCATTTTCCTCTTCTTCTCCTTCTTCATCTTCTTCTTCTTCTTCTTCTTCTTCCACTTCTTCTCCTTCTTAGTCTTCTTCTTCTTTGTCTTCTTCTTCTTCTCATTCTTCTTCTTCTTCTGCTTCTTCTTCTTTGTCTTCTTCCGCTTCGTCTTCTTTTTCTTCATCTTTTTCATTTTCTTCTTCTTCTTCTTTTTCTTATTCTAATTCTTCATGCTCTTCTTCTTCTTCTTCTTCCTCCTCTTCCTCTTTCTCTTCTTCTACCTCTTTTTCATCTCCTTCTTCACGTTCTTCGTCTTATTCTTCTTGTTCTTCTTCATCCTATTCATCCTCTTCTCTTTCTTCATCATCATCATCATCTTCTTCTTCTTCTTCTTCTTCCACTTCTTCCTCTTCGTATTCTTCTTCTTCTTCTTCATCGTCTTCTACTTCTTCTTCTTCTTGTACTTCTTCTTCTTCATCTTCTTCTTCTTCTTCTTCTTCATCGTCTTCTACCTCTTCTTCTTCTTCTTCTTCTACTACTTCTTCTACTTCTTCTTTTTCTTCTTTTTCTTTTTCTTCTTCTTCTTCTTGTTCGTCTTCTTCATTTTCTTCTTCTTATTCTCCTTCTTATTCTTATTCTTATTCTTCAACTTCTACTTTCTTTTCTTCTTCTTCTTCAACTTCTTCTTCTTCTTCTTAGTCTACTTCTTCTCCTTTCTCTTTTTTTCTCCTTCTTCATTCTCTTTGGTCTCTTCTTCTTCTTCTTCTTCTTCTTCACCTTCTTCTTCTTTTCCTTCTTCTTCTTCTTTTTTGTCTTCTCCTCCTTCTTCTCCTTCTTCTCCATCTTTTTGTTCTTCTTCTTCTTCTTCTTCCTCTTCTCCTTCTTCTCCTTCTTCTTCTTCTTCTTTTGCTT
>JAIUJO010000283.1:225000-230000 GCA_023846275.1 Vanilla planifolia
CCTCTACTTTTTAATTTCCTTCCTCTTCTTTATCTAATTCTTCTTCTTTTTCTTCTTCTTCTACGTGTTCTTCTGTCTCTTCTTCTTCTTCTTCTTCTTCATCTTCTTCTTCTCTTCTTCTTCTTCTTTTCCTTCTTCTTCTTCTACTTCTTCTTCTACTCCTTCTTTTTCTTCTTATTCTTCATCCTCGTCTTCATCTTCATCTTCTTCTTCTATATTTTCTTCTCCTCCTTCTATATTTTCCTCTTCCCCTTGTTGTTCTTCTTCCTCTTCTTCTTCTTCTTCTTCTTCTTTGTCTCCTTCTACTTCTTCCTCTTATTCATCTTCTTATTCTTCTTCTTCAACTTTTTCTTCTTCTACTTCTTCTTTTTCTCCTTCTTGTTCTTCTTTTCATTTTTATTCTTTTTCTTCATCATCATCTTCTTCTTCTTCTTCGTCTTCGTCTTCTTCTTCATCCTCAACTTCTTCCTATTTTGCATCCTCTCATCTTCTTACTCTTCTTCTTCTTTTTATTCTTCTTATTCTACTTTATCTTCATCTTCTTATACTTCTTCTCCTTTTTCTTCATCGTTTCCTTCTCCATTTTCTTCTTCTTTTTCTTATTTTTCTTTTTTTCTTTTTCATCACATCATCATCACCATCTTCTTCTTCTTCCTTTTCAGTAACTTCTTCTTCTTCTTCTTCTCCTTCTTCTTCTTCTCCTTCTTCTTCTTCTTCATCTTCTTCATCATCTTCTTCTTCTTCTTTTTCTTCTTCTTCTTCTTCTTCTTCTTCTTTGCCTCCTTCTTCTTCTTTGTCTTCTTCCTCTTCTTCATCCTCTTGTTCTTCTTCTTATTCTTCTTCATCATTGTCTTCTTCATCATCTTCTTCTTCTTCATCTTCTTCTTCTTCTTCTTCTTCTTCTTTATCTTCTTCCACTTCTTCTCCTTCCTCTTCTCCTTCTTCTACTTCTTCTTCTTCATCTTCTTCTTCTTTCTTCTCCTTCTTCTTTTTCATCGTCTTCTTCTTTCCTTCTTCTTTGTATTGCTCTTCTTTTTCTTCTTCTTCTTCTTCTTCTTCAACTTCTCTTCCTTCTTCTTCTTTTTCTTCTCCTTCTTGTTCTTGTTCTTGTTCCAATTCTTCTGGCTCTTTTTCTTCTTTTTCTTCTTCTTCCTCTTCTTCTTCTTCTTGTTCTTCTTCATTGTCTCATTCTTCTTCTTCTTCTTCTTCTTCTTCTTCTTCTTCTTCTTCCTCTTATTCTTCTTCTACTTCTTCTTCTTCAGGTTCTTCGTCTCCTTCGTCTTCTTCATTTTCTTCTACCTCTACTTCTTCTTCTTCATCTTCTTCTTCTTCTCCTTTCGCTTCTTTTTCGTCTTCTTCTTCTTTGTCTTTTTCCTCTTCTTCTTCTAATTTTTCTTCTTCTTCTTTGTCATCATCTTGTTCTTCTTCTTCTTCTTCTTCTGCTTCCTTCTATGTATCTTCTACTTCTTCCTCTTCTTCTTCTTCCACTTCTTCATATCCTTCTTTTCCTTCTTCTTCTTAATCTTCTTGTTCCTCCTCTTCTTATTCTTCTTCTTCTACTCTTTTTTCTTCTTCTTCTTCTCCTTTTTCCTGCACCTCTTCTACTTCTTCTTCAACTTCTTCGTCATCGTATTCTTCTTCTTCTTCTTCATCTTCTACTTCTTTTCTTATTTTTCTTCTTCTTCCTCTTCTTCTTCTTCTCTTCTTCGTCTTCATCTTATTCGTTTTCATCTTCTTCTTCTTCTTCTTCATGTTCTTCTTCTTCTTCTTTTTCTTATTCTTCTTACTCTTCTTTTCCTTCTTCTTTTTTTTCATCTTTTGCTTTGTCTTCTTCTTCATCTTCCTCTTCTCCTTTGTCTTCTTCTTCTTCTTCTTCTCCTTCTTCTTCTTCTTCTTCTTCATCTTCTTCTTCTCCTTCTCTTTCTCCTTCTTCTTCTTCTTCATCTTCTTCTACTTGTTCTTCTTCTTCTTCTTCTTTTTCTTCTACTTCATCTTCTACTTCGTTTTCTTGTCCTTCTTCTTTTTTTTCTTGTTTTTCTTTTTTATCTTCTTTGCATTCTTCTTCTTCTTCTTCTTCTTCTTCTTTTTCTTCTTAATAATAATCTTCTTATTCTCCTTCTTTTTCCTCTTCTTCTTCATCTTCTACTTCTTCTCAATCTTACTCTACTTTTTCTTCTTGTTCTTGTCTTCTTCTTCTTCTTCTTCTTTGTAATCTTCTTCTTCTTCTTCTTCTTCTCCTTGGCCTTCTTCTTCTTCTTCATCTTCTACCTTTTCTTCATCCTATCTTTCTTCTTGTTATACTTCTTTTTCTTCTTATATTCTTACTCTTCTACATCTTTGTCTTCTTCTCCATCTTCTTCTTGGTCTTCTTTTACTTCTCTGTCATCTTCTTCTTCTTCTTCTTCTTCATCTTTTTCTCCTTCTTCTTTGCCTTTTTTTCTTCTTCTTCTTCTTCCTTATCTTTTTCTTGTTCTTCTTCCTCTTCTTCTTCTTCCTCTTCTTTTTCTTCTTCTTCTTCATCTTCTTCTTCTTCGTCTTCTTCTTGCACTTGTTGGTCTTCTTCTTCTCCTTTGTCTACTCCTTCTGCACCTTCTTCTACTTCTTCTCCTACTTCTTCTACCTTTACTTCTTCTTCTTCTTCTTTTATTTCTTCTTTTTCCTCTTCTTCTTCTGCTACCTCTCCTTCTTCTACTTCTTCTTCTTCCTCCAATTCCTCCTCTTCTTCTTCTTCTTATTCTTCTTCTTCTTGTTCTATTTGTTCACCTTCTTCTTCTTCTTCTTCTTCTTCATCTTCTTCTCCCTCTTCTTCATCTACTTCTTCCTTATCTTCATCTTCTTCTTCTTCTTCTTCTCTGTCTTCTTCCACTTCATCTTCTTCTTCCACTACTTCTTCTTTGTCTTCTTCTTCTTTGTCTTTTTCTGCTTCTCTTTCTACTGATTCCACTTCTTTTTCTTCTACTTCTGAATCTTCTTCTTCATCTCCTTCTTCCTCTTCTTCTTCTTCTTCTTCGTCATTGTCTTCTTCATCTTAATCTTCTTCATCTTCAACTTCTTCCTCTTCTTCTTCTATTTCTTCTTATTCTTTTTCCTCTTCTTCTACTTCTTCTTCTTCTTCTTCTTCTTCATCTTCTTCTCGTCATTTTTTCCTTCTTCTTCTTCTTCTTCTTCTTTTCTTCTTCTTCTTCTTCTTCTTTTTCTTCTTCTTCTTTTCTTATTCTTCTTCTTTTTCTTCTACTTCTTCTTCGACTTCATCTTCTTCTTCTTCTTCTTCTTCTTCTTCTTCTCGCTCTTCTTCTTTTTCTTCTTCTTCTTCATCAACTTCCTCTTCTTCTTCTTCTTCTTCTTCTTCTCCATCTTCCTCTTCTTTTTCTTTTTGTTCTTCTTCCCTTCTACTTCTTCTTTGCAATTTTCTTCTTCTCCTTCTTCTTCTTCTCCTTTGTCGTCTTCTTCTTCTTTGTCTTCCTCAACTTCATACTATCCTTTTGCTTCTTATTCTTCTCCTTATTATTATTCTTCTTACTCGTCTTCATCTTCGTCTTCTACTCCATCTTCTTCGTCTTCTACTTCTTCCTCTTCTTTTTCTTCTTGTTGTTGATCTTCTTCTTCTTCTTCTTCTTCATCATTTCTTCTTCTTCATCTTCATCTTCTTCTTCTCTATCTTGTTCTTGCTCGAGTTGTTCTTCTTCTTCTTCTCCTTCGTCTATTCCTTCTTAGTCTTCTTCTACTTCTTCTTCTTCTTCTTCTTCTTCCTCTTCTTCTTATTCTTCTATTTCTTCTTCTATGTTTTCATCTTCTTCCTCTTCTTCTTCCACTTCTACTTCTTCTTCCTACTCTTCTTCTTCTTCTTCTTCTTCTTCTTTTTCTTCTTCTTCTTCTTCCTTTTCTTCGGTATCTTTTCCTTCTTCTTCTTCTTCTTCTTCTTCTTCTTCTCTTCATCTTAAAACTCTTTCACTTCTTCATCTATTTCTTCGATGCTTATTCCTAAGATATCGTCATTGCTTCTTCTTCTTCTTCTTCTTCATGTTCTTCTTCTTCTTCTTGTTCTTCATCTTCTTCTTCTACTTTTTCTTCTTCTACTTCTTCTTCTTGTTCCTCTTCTTTGACTTCTTCTTCTTCTTCATCTTCTACGTGGTTTTCTTCTTCTTCTTTTTTGTCTTCGAGTTCTTCTTCTTCTTCTTCTTCTTCTTCTTCTTCTTCTTTTTCTTCTTGTTCTTCTTCCTTTTCTTCTACATCTTTTTCTTCTTCTTCTTCTTCTTCTTCTTCTTCTTCTTCTTCTTCTTCTCTTCATCTTAAAACTCTTCCACTTCTTCATCTTCTTCTTCGACGCTTATTCCTAAGATATCGTCCCTTCGCTTCTTCTTCTTCTTCTTCTTCTTTATCATCTTCTTGTTCAGCTTTTTCTTCTTCTTCTTGTTCTTCTTGTTCTTCTTCTTCGACTTCTTCATCTTCTTCTTCTTCTTCTTTTTTCTTTTTCTTCTTCTTCTTCATCTTCTTCGTGTTTTTCTTCTTCTTCTTTTTTGTCTTCGAGTTATTCTTCTTGTTCTTCCTCATTCTCTCCATCTTTTCTTCATCTTTGCCTTCTTCTTCTTCAACTTCTTTTTTTTCTTTTTCTTCTTCTTCTTCTTCTTCTACATCTTCTTTTTTTTCTACTTCTTCTTCCTCTTCCTCTTCTTCGTTTTCTTCTTCTTCTTCATCTTCTTCTTAATCAATGTCTTCTTCTTCTTCTTCTTCCACTTCTTCTTCTTTGTGAACTTCTTCAACTTCTTCTTCTTCTTCATCATCATCTTCTTCTACTTCTTCTTTTTCTTTTTCTTCTTCCTCACCATCTTCTTCTTCTTCTTCTTTTACCTCTTCTTCTTCTTCTTCTTCTTCTTCTACTACTACTTCTTCACCTTCTACTTCTTCTTCTTCTTCTTCTTCTTCATCTTCTTCTTCTTCTAATTCCTCTTCGTCTTTGTCTTCCTCTTTTTCTTCAACTTCTTCTTTATCTTGTTCTTCTT
>JAIUJO010000283.1:247500-280000 GCA_023846275.1 Vanilla planifolia
TTCTTCTTCTTTCTCCTTTTCTTCGCGTTATTCTTCTTCTTCTTCTTCTTCTCCTTCTTCTTCTGCTTCTACTACTTCCTCTCCTTCTTCTTCTTCTTCTTTATTATAGACTTCTTCTTCTTCCTTTTTTACTTCTTTTGCTTTGTCTTCTTCTTGTTCTTCTTCTTCTTTCACCTCTTCTACTTCTTCTTCTTTTTCTGCTTCCTCATCTTCTTCTTCTCTTCCTTTTTCTTATCTTCTTTGTTTTCGACTTCTAATTGTTCTTCTTCCTCTTCTTCTTCTTCTTCTTCCGCTTCTTCATCATCTTCTTCTTCTTCTTCTTCTTTGTCTTCTTCTTTAACATCTTCTTTTACTTCTTCATTATCTTCTTCTTATCCTCCTTCTTACTCTACATCTACTTCTTCTTCTACTACTTCTTCTTCATCTTCTTCGTCTGCCACTTCTTCTTTTTCTTCTTCTTCTTCCTCTTCTTCCTCAACATCTTCTTCTTCTTTTTCTTCTTCTTATTTTTCTTCTTGTTTGCCATCTTCTTCTTCTTCTTCTTCTTCTTCTTCATCTTTTTCTTCTTTGCCTTCTTCTTCTTCATCTTCCTCTTGCTCTTCTTTGTCTTCTTCTTCTTCTTCTTTGCCTTCTACTTCTTGTTGTTGTTCTTCTTCTTCTACTTCTACTTCTTCTTCTTCTTATTCTTTTTCATCTTTGTCTTCTTCTTCTTCTTCTCCTTATTCTTCTTCTTCTTCTTCTCATTCTTCTCCTCCTTCTCCCTCTTCTTCTTCTTCTTCTTCTTCTTCTTCTTCTTTTTCTCCTTTTTCTTCTTCTTCTTCTTATTATTCTACTTCTTCTTCTTCTTCTTCTCATTCTTCTTCTTCACCTTCTTCTTCTTCTTCTTCTTCTTCTTCTTTCTATTCTTCTTTTTCTTCATCTTCTACTTCTTCTTCTTCGTCTTCTCCTTCTCCTTCTTCTTGTTCTTCAACTTCTTCTTCTTCTTCTTCTTGTTCTTCTCCTTCTTCTTCTCCTCCTTCTTCTTCTTCCTCTTCTACTTCTTCTTCTTTTATTTCTTCTTCTTCTTCTTCTCCTTCTTCTTCTCCGTTTTCTTCGTCTTCTTATTGTTCTTCTCCTTCTTCAACATCTTCTTCTTCTTCTTCTTGTTCTTCTTCTTCTCCTCCTTCCTCTCCATGTTCTTCATCTTTTACTTCTTCTTCTTCTTATTCTTCTTATTTTTCTTCTGTGTCTTCTTCTTCTACTTTTTCTTCTTCAACTTCTTGTTCCTCTTCTTCTTCTTAGCCTTCTTCTTCTTCTTCTTCTTCTCCTCCTCCCCCTCCTCCTTTTTTTCTACTTCCTCTCCTTCTACTTCTTCTTCTTCATCATCTTTTTCTTCTTCTTCTTCTTGTTCTCTTTCTTCTTCTTCTTCTTCATATTCTTCGTCTTCAACTTATTCTTCTTCTTCTCTCTCTTATTCTTCTTCTTCTTCATCATCATCATCATCATCTTCTTCTTCTTCTTCTTCTCTTCTTTTTCTTCTTCTTCTTCTACTACTTCTTGCTCTTCTTCTTCTTCTTCTTCTTCTTCTTTGTCTTCTCCTTCTTCTTCTTCAATGCTGTCTTTTTCTTCTTCTTCTTGTTGTTCTTCTTCTTCATCTGCTTCTTCTTCTTCTTCTTCTTCTTGTTTTCCTTCTCCTTCTTCTTCTTCAATGTTGTCTTCTTCTTCTTATTCTTCTTCTTCTTCTTCCACTTCTTCTTCGTCTTCTTCTTCTCCTCCTTCTCCTTCTTCTTCTTTGCCTTCTTCTCCTTCTGCTTCTTCTTCTCCTTCTGCTTCTTCTTCATCGTCGTTTTCCGCTTCTTCTTCTTCTTACTGTTCCTATTTTTCCTCTTCTTCGTCGTCTTCTTCTTTGCCTTCGTCTTCTTCTCCTTCTGCATCTTCTTCTTCATTATCATCTTCCTCTTCTTCTTCTTCTTCATCATCATCTTCTACTTCCTCTTCTTCCTCTTCTTCTTCTCATTCATCATCATCATCATCTTCTTCTTCTTCCATTTCTTTGCCTTCTTCTTCTTCTTCTTCTTCTTATTCTTCTGCTTTTCTTCTTCCTATTCTTCTTCACCTTCCTGTTCTTCTTCTTCTTCTTCTTCCTCTTCTTCTTCTTCGTCTTCTCCTTCTTCTTCTTTCTCTTCATCATCATCATCTTCTTTTTCTTCTTCTTCATCTTCTTCTTCATCATCACCTTCTTGTTCTACTACTTTTATAGCTACTTCTTCTTCTTCTTCTTCTTCTTCTTTCTTTTCTTCTTCTTCTTCTTCTTCTTCTTCTTTCACTTCTTCTTCTTCTTCTTCTTCTTTATCTTCATCTTCTTCTTTTTCTTCTTCTTCTTCTTCTTCTTCTTCATGTTCTTCTTCTTCTTCTTCTTCTTCCTTTTGTTTGCCCTCCTCCTCTTCTTCTTCTTCTTATTCTTCTTCTTCTTCCTCCTATTTATCATCATCATCATCATCATCATCTTCTTCTTCTTCTTCTTCTTATCCCCTTTCTCCATCTCTATCGTCTTTATCTCCTTCTTCGTCGTCTTCTTCTTCTTCTTCTTCTCCTTCTTTGTCGTCTTCTTTTTCTTCTTCATTGATTTTTCTTGTTCGTCTTCTTCCTCAACTTTTTCATCTTCTTCATCTTTGTCTTATTCTTCATCATTTGCTCCTTCTTCCTCTTCCCCTTCTTCACCTTCTCCATCTTTTTCTTCTTCTTCATCCTCTTCTTCTTCTTCTTCTTCTTCTCTGTATTCTTCTTTTTCTTCTTCTTCTTCTCCTTCTTCTTCTTCATCATCTTGATCTTCTTCTTCTTCTTTTTCTTCTTCTTCGTGCTCTTCATTTTAATCTTCTAGCTCTTCTTCTTCTTTTTCTTTTTCTTCTTTCTATTCTTCTTCTCCCTCTTCTTTCCCTTCTTCTTCATCAACTTCTTCTTGCACTTCTTCATCTTCTTCTACTTCTTTTTCTTCTTTTACTTCTTCGTCTTTTTCTTCTTTTTTTTCTTTGTCTTCTTCTTCTCCTACTTCTCCTTCTTCTTTTTCTTCTTCTTCTTCTTCGACTTCTCATTTTTCCTTTTAGTCATAATCATCATCATCATCATCTTCTTCTTCTTCATTACCTTCTTGTTCTTCTACTTGTTCTTCTACTTCTTCTACTTCTTCTTCATCTTCTTCTTTTTCTTTCTTCTTTTTTTCTTCTTATTCTTCTACTACTTCTACTTCTTCCCCATCTTCTTCTCCTTCTTCATTTTCTTCTTCTACTTCTTCTTCTTCTTCCACTTCTTCTTCTTCTTCTTCTTCTTCTTCTTCTTTATCTTTATCTTTATCATCATCATCATCTTCTTCTTCTTCTTCTTCTTCCTCTTCTTTTTCTTCTTCTACGACCTCTTCTTGGTCTTCTTCTTCCTCTTCTTCTTCTTCTTTATAATCTTGTTCTTCTTCTTGATCTTCTTCTCCTTCTTCTTCTTCCTCTTCATTTTCATCTTCTTTCTCTTCTTCTTCTTCTTCTTCTTCTTCTTTTTCTGCTTTGTTTTCTTCTTCTTCTTCTTCTTCTTCTTTGAATTCTTCTTCTTCTTCTTCTTCTTCTTTCTCTTTCTCTACTTCTTCCCTTTCTTCTTCTTCTTCTTCTTCTTCTTATTCTTCTTTTCCTCCTACTTCTTCTTCCTATTCTTCATCTTCTTCTTCTTCTCTTTCTTCTTCTTCCTCTTCTTCTTCTTCTTCTTAACCTTCTTCTTCTTCTTCTTCTTCTTCTACTTCTTCTTTTTCTTCTTCCTCCACGTCTTCTTCTTCTTCTTCTTCTTCTTCTCCTTCTCCTTCTTCATCGTCTTCTTGTTCTTCTTTTTCTTCTACCTCTTCTTCTCTTCTTCTTCTTCATCATCTTCCTCTTCTTCTTCTTCTTTTTCATCATCTTCTTTTTCTTCTTCTTCTTCTTCATGAACATTATCTTTTTTTTCTTCTTCTTTTTCTTCTTCTTTTTCTTCTTCTTCTTCTTCTTCTTCTTCTTCTTCCTCGTCTTCTTATTCTTCTTCTTCTTCTTTTTCGTCTTCCTCTTCTTTTTCTTTTCCTTTTTCTTCTTCCTCTTCTTCTTCATCACCTTCTTCTTCTTCTTTGTTTTGTTTTTCTTTTTTTTCTTTTTCGTTTACTCATCCTTCTTCTACTTCTTCTTCTTCTCCTTCTTCTTGTTTTACTTCTTTTTCTTCCTCTTCATCGTCTTCATCTTCTTCTTCTTCTTCATCTTCTTCTTCTTTTTCTAGTTCTGCTTCTTCTTCTTCTTCTTCTACTTCTTCATCTTCTTCTTCTTCTTTTTCTTCTTCGACTTCGTCATCTTCTTCTTCTTCTTCTTCTTCTTCTTCTTCTTTTTCTACTTCTTCTTCATCATCTTCTTCTTCTTCGTCTTCTTCTTCTTCTTCACCTTCATCTTCTTCTTCTTCTTTTACTTCTTCTTCTTTTCCTTCTTCTTCTTCTTCTTTTGTGTTTCTTATTCTTCATATTTATAATCTTCTACTTCTTCCTCGCCTTCATCTTATTCTTCTTCTTCTTCCTCTACTTCTTCTTATTCGTCTTTTTCCTGTTCTTTTTTTTGTTAATATTCTTCTTCTTCTTCTTCAACTTCTTCTTCCTCTTCATCTTCTTATTTTTCTTCTAAATCTTCTTCTTCTTTGTCTTAGTCTTCCTGATCTTCCTGTTATTTTTCTCCTTCTTCTTCTCCTCTTTCTTCTTCTTCCCCTTCTTCTTCTCATTCTTCTTCTTCTCCTTCATCTACTTCTTCTTCTTTTTGTTCTTCCACTTCTTCATCATCTTCTTCTCCTTCTTTTTCTTCTTCTTCAACTTCTTCTTCTTCTTCTTCTTATTCTTATTCTTCTTGTTCTTCTTCCTCCTCTTTTTCTTATTCTTATTCTTCTTAATCTTCCACTTCTTTGCCTTTTTCTTCTTTGCCATGGTCTTGCTCTTCTTCATTATCATCATCACCATCATCTTCTTCTTCTTCATCATCTTCTTCTTCTTCTTCTTCTTCTTCTTCGTCTCTTCTAATTCTTCATCTTCTTCTTCTTGTTTTTCTTCTTTGCCTTCTTCTCCTTTCTTCTTCTCCTTCTTCTTCTTCTTCTTCTTCTTCTCGTTCTTCTTTGTCTTCTTCATTTTTGTCTTCATTTTCTTCTTCTTCTTCTTGATATTCTTCTTATTCTTTAACTTCTTCTTCCTCTTTGTCTTCTTCTTTAACTTCTCTTCATCTTCTTCTACTTTGACTTCTTCTTCTTCTGCTTCTTCCTCTTCTTCTTCTCCTTCTTCTTCCTCTTCTTCTTTTCTACTTCTTCTCCTTCTACTACTACTACAACTTCTTCTTCTTCTTCTTATTCTTCTTCTTCTTCTTCTTCTTCTTCTCTTTCTTTTTCTTCTACTTCTTCTTCATCTTCTTGTTCTTGTTCTTGTTCTTCTTCTTCTTCTTCCTCTTTATCTTATTCTTCTTCATCATCGTCTTCTTCTTCTACTACTACAACTACTTATTATTATTATTATTATTGTTATCATTATTATTATTATTATTCATCTTCTTTCCTTCTTCTTCTTCTCCATCATCATCATCATCTTCTTCTTCTTCTTCTTATATTACTATTATTATTATTCTTTTTCTTCTTCTTCTTATTCTTTATTTTCTTCTTCTTCATCTTCATCTTCTTCTCTAGTTCTTGTTCTTCTTCCTATTTGTCATCTTTTTCTTCTTCGTCTACGACTTCTTCTTCTTCTTCATTTTCTTCTTCTTCTTCTTTTACTTCTTCCTCTTTTTCTTCTTCTTCTTCTTTTTCTTCTTCAACTTCTTACTCTTCTTCTACTTCTTTTACTTCTTCTTCTTCTTCTTCCACTTCTTCTTCTTCTTTTTCCTATTCTTCTTCTTCTTCCTTCTCTTCTTCTTCTTCTTCTGTCTTCTTCTTCTTATTATTATTATTGTTATTATTATTATTCTTTTTCTTACTCTTCTTCTTCTTCTTTTTCTACTTCTTATTCTTTCTTTTCTTGTACTTTTTCTTCAACATCTTCATCTTATTCTTCATCATTTTCGTCATCTTCTTTTTTTCGTCCACTTCTTCTTTGTCTTCTTCTTCATCATCTCCTTCTTCTTCTTTCTTTTTGATTCCCCTCCTTCTTCTTCATCCCCTTCTTCTTCTTCTTGTTCTACTTCATCTTCTTTGCCTTATCTTCTGTTTCTTCTTCTTCTTCTCCTTCGTCTTCTTCTTCTCCTTCTTCATCTTCTCCATCTTCATCTTCTTCATCTTTTTCTTCTTCTTCTTCTTCTTCTACTTCTTCTTTTTCTTCATCTTCTCCTTATTCTTCTTCTTCGTCTTCCTCTTCAGCCACTTCTTCTTCTTTCACTTTTTCTTCTTCGTCTTCTTCTACTACTTCATCTTCTTCTTCTTCTTCTTCTTGTTCTTCTTCTTCTTCATCTGCTTCTTCTTGTTGTTCTACTTCCTCTTCTTCTTCTACTTCTACCTTTGCTTCTTCTTCTTCTTCTTATTCTTCTTCGTCTTTTTCTTCTTCTCCCTCTTCTTCTCCTTTTTTTCTTCTACAAATTCTTCTTTTTCTTCTTCTTCCTGTTCTTCTACTTCTTCATCTTCATGTTCTTCTATTTCTTCGTCTTCTTTTTCTTCTTCTTCTTCTTCTTCTTCTTATTCTTTTTCTTCTTAGTCTTCTGATTCTACTTCTTCGCTTTCTTCTTTTTCTTCACATTCTTCTTGTTCTTCTTTTCTTCTTCTTCATCTTTTTCTTCTTCTCCTTATTTTTCATTATCATCAACTACTTCTTTTTCTTCTTCTTCCTCTTATTTTTCTTGTTCTTCTACTTCTTCTTCTTCTTCTTCTTTTTCTCCTCCTTCTCCTTCTTTTTCTTCTACTTCTTCTTCTTCTTCTTCTTTTCTTCTTCTTCTTCTTCTTCTTCTTCCTCCTCCTCCTCTTCATCATCTTCTTCATTGCATTCTTCATCTTCTTCTTCTAATTCTTCTTCATCTTCTTGTTCTACTTCTTCTTCTTCTTCTTCTTCCTCTATCTCTTCTTCATCTTCTCCTTCTTCTTCTTCTTCTTCTCTTTCTTCTTCTTTGTCTTCTTGTTCTTCTTGTTATTATTCTACTTCTTCATCTTCTTCTCCTTCTTTTTCTTCTTTTCTTCTTCTTCTTTTTTATTTACTTCTTTTTTCGTCTTCTTCAGCTTCTTCTATGTCTTCTACTTCTTTTCGTTCTTCTTATTCTTTTTCTTCTTGTCCTTCTTCTTCTTCTTCTTCTTCCTCTTCTTCTTCTACTAAATTTTCATCTTCTTCTTCTTCACCTTCATCTTCTTCTTCTTCGTCTTCTTCTTCTTCTTCTCCTACTTTTACAACTACTTCCTCTTCTTCCTCTTCTTTTTCTTCTTCATCTTCTTCGTCTTCTTCATCTATTTCTACTTGTTCTTCTTCTTCTACTTCTTCTTCTTTTACTTCTTCTTCAACTTCATATGCTTCTCATTCTTCTTCTTCCTCCTCGTCTTCTTCTTCATATTCTTCTTCCCATTTTTTTCTTCATCTTTTTCGCAATCTTCTTCTTCTTCTCTGTTTTCTTCTTCTTCTTCTTCTTATTCTTCCTCTTCCCATTCTTCTTCTTCTCCTCCTCCATCCTCTTCTCCTTCTTCTTCTTCTTCTTATTCTTCTTCTTTTTGTTCTTTCTTCTTTCTTCTTCTTCTTCCTCTTCTTCTTCTTCTTTTTCTTCGCCTTCTTCTTCTTCTTCTTCTTTTTCGTCTTTTTTTTCTTCATCATCATCATCTTCTTCTTCTTCTTCGTCTTCGTCTTCTTCTTCTTCGTCTTCTTCTTCTTCTTATTCTTCTACTTCTTCTTCTTCTACTACTTTTTCTCCTTCATAAACTTCTTCTTCTACTACTTCTTCTTCTCCTACTTATTCTTCTTCATCTTCCTCTTCTTCATCTTCTTCTTTTTCTTCGTCTTCGTCTTCTACTTGGTCTTCTTCGTCTTCTTCTTCTTCTTCTTAGTCTTCTTCTTCTTCTCCTTCTTCTTCTTTGTCTTGTTCCTCTTCTTCTTCTTCTTCCTCCTCTTCTCCTTCTCCTTCTTCTTCTACATCTTCTTCACCTTCTTCTTCTTCTTCTTCATTTTCTTCTACTTTTTCTTCAACTTCTTCATCTTCTTCTTCTTTTTCTTTGCCTTCTTTGTCTCTTTCTTCTTCTTCCTCTTCTGCTTCTTCCTCCCCTTCGTCCTCTTTTTCTTCATAATCTTTGTGTTCTTCTTCATCTTCTTCTTCTTCTTCTTTCTCTTTTTCATCTTCTTCGTCTTCATTTTCTTTTTCTTTGCATACTTCTTCTTCTTTTTCTTCTTCTTCTTCTTCTTAATCTTGTTCTTCTTCTTCTTCATAATCTTCTTCTTCTTCATAATCTTCTTCTTCTTCAACTACTTCTTTTTTTAGTTCTTCTTCTTCTTCTTCTTCTTCTTCTTCTTCAACTTCTTCTTCTTCATCTTCTTCTTCTTCTTCTTCGTCTTCTTCTTCCTCTTCTTCTTCTTCTTGTTCTTTTTCTTCTTCTTCTTCTTCTACTTCTTTTTCTTCTTCTTTATCATCATCATCTTTTTCTTCGTCTTCCTCTTCCTCTTCTTCTTCTTCTTCCAATTCATTTTCTTATTCATCATTTTCTTCTGCTTCTTCCTCTTCTTCTTCTTCTACTTCTACTTCTACTTCTACTCCTTATTTGTCTTCTACTTCTTCTTCTTCTTCTTCTTCTTCTTAGTCTCCTTCATCTTCTTCTTCGTCATCAACATCATCTTCTTCTTCTTCTTCTTCTTTCATTTTCTTTTTCTTCTTCTTCTTCTTCTCTTTCTTCTCTTCTTCTTCTTCTTCTTCTTCTTCTTCTTCTTCTTCTACATCTTCTTCTTCTTCTTCTACTTCAACTTTTTCTTCTTCCTCTTCATATTCTTCTTCTTCTTCTTCTTATTCTTCTTTGTCTTCTTGCTCTTCTTCTTCTTCCTCCTACTCCTCTTCTTCTTCTTCTTCTTCACCATCATCTTCATCTTCCTCCTCTTCCTCTTCTTCTTCTTCTTTTTCCTCTTCCTTGTCTTCTTCTTCTTCTTCTTATCCTTCATTCTCTTCTACTTCGTCATATTCTTCTTTTTTTCTTCTACTTCTTCATCATATTCCTCTTCTTCATCTTCATTTTTTTCTTCTTCTCTTTATTCGATTCATCGTCATCTTCCTCTTCTTCTTCTTCCTCTTATTTTTCGTCTTCTTTTTCTTCTTTTTCCTCTTCTTCTTCTTCTTCTTTGACATCATGTTCTTCTTCTTCTTCTTCTTTTTCTTTTTCTTCTTCAACTTAATCTTCTTCATCTTCTTTTTCTTCTCTTTCACCTTCTTCTTCTTCTTCTTCCTTTTCGTCTTCATCTTCTTCTTCTTCTTCTTCTTCTTCTTCTTCTTCATTTTCTTCTACTTTTTTTCTTCTTCTTCTACTTCTTCTTCATCTTGTTCCTGTTCTTCTGCCACTTTTTCTTCTTCTTCTTCCTCTTCTTCTTCTCCTTCGTCTTCTTTTTCTTCATCTTCTACGTCCTCTTCTTCATCAACTTCGTCTTCTTGTTTCCCTTTTTCATCTTCTTCGTCTTCATCTTCTTTGTCTTTTTATTATTCTTTTTCTTCTTCTTCTTCTTCTTTTTCATGATTTTCTTCTTCTTCAACAACTTATTTTTATAGTTCTTCTTCTTCTTCTTCTTTATCTTCTTCTTCTTCTTCGTCATCTTCTTCTTCTTCTAATTCTTCTTCTTCTTCTTCTTCTTCTTCTTCTTCTTCTTCTTCTACTTCCTCTTTTTCTTCCTCTTTATAATCTTCTTCTTTTTCTTCGACTTCGTCTTCCTCTTCTTCTTGTTCTTACTATTCTTTGTCTTGTTCTTCTTTTTCTTCTGCTTCTTCTTCTTCTTCTTCCTCTTTGTCATCTTGTTCTTCCTCTTTGTCTTGTTCTCCTTCTTCTTCTTCTTCTTTTACAACTATTTTATTTGTCTTCTGCTTCTTCTTCTCCTCCTCCTTCTTCTTCTTCTTCTTCTTCAACTTCTTCTTCTTTTTCTTCTTCTTCTTCTTCTTCCTCCTCTTCTTTTTTCTTCTTCCTCTACTTATTCTTCTTCTTCTTCTTCTTTGCCTTCTTCCTTATCTTCTTCCTCTTCTTCTTCTTCTTCTTGTTCTTCTTCTTCTTCTGCAACTTCTTCTTTACTTCTTCTTCTTCCTCTTCTTCTTCTTCTTCTTCTTCTTCTTTTCTTATTCTTCTTCTGCTACTTCTACTTCTTCTTTTTCTTCTTGCTCTTCTTCTTCTTCTCCTTCTTCTTCTTCTTCTTCTTCTGCATGTTCTTCGTCTTCTCAGTTTTCTTCTTCTTATTCTTTGTCTTCTTCTTCTTCTCCTTCTTCTTATTTCTCTCCTACTTCGTGATGTTCTTCTTTTTCTTCCTCTTCTTCTTCTTCTTCTTCTTCTTCTTATTCTTCTCCTTCTTCTTCTTCCTTTTCTTCTTCTCTTTCTTCTTCTTCATCATCATCTTCCTCTTCTTCTTCTTCGACTTTATCTTCTTCTTCTTCTTCTTCATCTTCATCTTCTTTGTAATCCTCTTCATCTTCTTCATCTTCTTCTTCCACTGCTTCCTCTTCTTCTTCATCCTCTTCTTTTTCTTCTACTTTTTTCGTTTTTTTTTCTTCTTCTTCTTCTTCTTCCTCTTCATTTTCTTCTTCTTCTTCTTCTTCTTCTTCTTCTTTCTTCTTCTTCCTTTTCTTCATCATCTTTTTCTTCTCCTTTACCTTCTTTTTTTTCTTCATCTTCTTCTTCACCTTCACCTTCTTCTTCTTCCTCTTCTTTTTCTTATTATTTTCCTTCTTCTTCTCCTTCTTTTACTTCTTCTTCTTCTTCTTCTCCTTTTTCTTCTACTTCCTCTTCTTCTTCTACTTTTTCTTCTTCATCTTCTTCTTCTTCTTCTACTTCTTTTACTTCTTCTTCTTCCTCTTCTTGTTCTTCCACCTCTTCTTCTTCATCTTCATTTTCTTCTTCTTCTTTTTCTTTTTCATCATCATCATCTTCTTCTTCTACTACTACTTCTTCTCGTTCTTCTTCTTCTTCTCCTCCTCCTTCTTTTTCTTCCTATTATTATTTTATTATTATAAATTTTTGTCTTGTTCTTCTTCTTCTTTGTCTTCTTCTTCTTCATCTTATTCTTCTTCTTTTTCATCTTCCTCTTCTTTTTATTTATTTACTTTTTTTTGTTCATCATCATCATCTTCTTCTTCTTCTCGATCTGTTTACTCTCCTTCATCTTCTTCCTCTTCTTCTTCATCTTCTTCTTCTTCTTCTTCTTCTTCTTCTTCGCCTACTTTGTCTTCTTCTTCTTCTTCTTCTTTTTCTACTTCTTCTTCTTCTTCTTCTCCTTTCTCTTCTTCTTCGACTTATTCTTCTTCTTCTTCTTCTTCTTCGTCTTCTTGTTCTTCTTGTTCTTCTTGTTCTTATTCTTCACCATCTTCTTCGTCTCCCTTCTTTCCCTTCATTTTCTTCTTCGTCTTCTTGTTCTTCTATTTCTTCTTCTTCTTCTTCTTCTTCAGCTTCTTCTTTGTCTTCTAATTCTTTTCCTTCTTCTTCTTCTTCTTCTTCTTCAACTTCATCTTCTTCGTCTTCCTCTTCGTCTTCATCAACTTCTTCATCTACTTCAACTTCTTCTCCTTCATCATCATCTTCTTCTTCTTCTTTTTCTTCTTCTTCTCCTACTTCGACTAGTAATTCTTCTTCTTCATCATCTTCTTTTTCTTCCTCTTCTTTTTTGTCTTCTTCATCTTCTTCTACCTCTTCTTCTTTTTCTTCTTGTTCTTGTTCTTGTTCTTCTTCTTCTTCTTCTTCTCCTACTCATTCTTCTTCTTCTTTTTCTTCTTCTTCTACTTCTCCTTCTTTTTCTCCATCTTATTCATCATCTTTTTCTTCTTCTAATTCTTCTTCTTCTTGTTCTTCCTCTTCATCTTCTTCTTCTTCTTCTTTGTCTTAGCCTTCATGAAATTCCCGTTATTTTTCTCCTTCATCTTCTCCTCTTTCTTCTTCTTCCCCTTCTTCTCATTCTTCTTCTTCTTCATCATCTACTTCTTCTTCTTTTTCTTCTACCTCTTCCACTTCTTCTTCTTCTCCTCGTTTTTCCTCTTCTTCATCATTCTCTTCTCCTTCTTTTTCTTCTTCTTCAACTTCTTCTTCTTCTTGTTCTTCCTCTTCATCTTCTTCTTCTTCTTCTTCATCTTCTTCTTCTTCTTTGTCTTAGTCTTCATGAAATTCCTGTTATTTTTCTCCTTCATCTTCTCCTCTTTCTTCTTCTTCCCCTTCTTCTCATTCTTCTTCTTCTTCATCATCTACTTCTTCTTCTTTTTCTTCTACCTCTTCCACTTCTTCTTCTTCTTCTTGTTTTTCCTCTTCTTCATCATCTTCTTCTCCTTCTTTTTCTTCTTCTTGAACTTCTTCTTCTTCTTATTCTTCTTCTTCCTCCTCTTCTTCTTTTTCTTTCTCTTTTACCTCTTCTTAATCTTCCTCTTCCTCGCCATTGTCTTGCTCTTCTTCATTATCATCATCACCATCATCTTCTTCTTCATCATCTTCTTCTTCTTCTTATTCTTCTCTTCTACTTCTTCATCTTCTTCTTCTTGTTTTTCTTCTTTGTCTTCTTCTCCTTCTTCTTCTTCTTCTTCTCATTCTTATTATTATTGTCCTTATTATTATTATTATTATTATTATTCTTTTTCTTCATCTTCTTCGCCTACTTCTTCCTCTTCAACTTCTTCCTTTTTGTCTTCCTCTTCTTCTTCTCTTCTTCTTTGTCGTCTTCTTCTTCTTCTTCAGTGACTTTTTTTCATCATCATCATCATCATCATCATCATCATCATCTTCTTCTTCTTCTTCTTGTTCTTCTTCTTCTTCTTCTTATGTTCTTGTTCTTGTTCTTCTTCTTCTTCTTCTTCCTCTTCTTCTTCTTCTTCTTCTTTTTCTCCTTCTTTGTCTTCTTAATTTTTGTCTTCTTTTTCTTCATCTTCTTCTTCTTCTTCCTCTTCATCTTTTCTTCTTCTTCTTCTTCATATTCTTCTTGATCTTTAACTTCTTCTTCCTCTTTGTCTTCTTCTTCTTCTTCGACTTCTTTAACTTCTCTTCATCTTCTTCTACTTTGACTTCTTCTTCTTCTGCTTCTTCCTCTTCTTCTTCTCCTTCTTCTTCCTCTCCTTCTTTTCTACTTCTTCTCCTTCTACTACTACTTCTTCTTCTTCTTCTTCTTCTCTTTCTTTTTTTTCTACTTCTTCTTCATCTTCTTGTCCTTCTTCTTCTTCTTCTTCTTTTTCTTCCTCTTTATCTTCTTCTTCTTCATCATTGTCTTCTTCTACTACAAATGCTATTTATTATTATTACTATTATTATTCATCTTCTTTCCTTCTTCTTCTTCTTCTCCATCATCATCATCATCATCATCTTCTTCTTCTTATATTACTATTATTATTATTCTTTTTCTTCTTCTTCTTATTCTTCCTTTTCTTCATCTTCTTCTTCTTCTTCTTCTTCTTTTTCTTCATCATCATTTTCTTCTTTGTTTTCTTCTTCTTCTTCTTTTACTTCTTCCTCTTTTTCTTCTTCTTCTTCTTCTTTTTCTTCCTCAACTTTTGTTTCTTCTTGTACTTCTTTTACTTCTTCTTCCTCTTCTTCTTCTTCTTCTTCCTCTTCTTCTTCTTCCTCCTCTTCTTCTTCTTCTTCTGCCTTCTTCTTCTTCTTCTTATTATTATAATTATTCTTCTTTTTTTTCTTACTCTTCTTCTTTTTCTTCTTCTACTTCTTATTCTTTCTTTTCTTGTACTTCTTCAACATCTTCATCTTATTCTTCATCATTTTTATCATCTTCTATTTTGCATCCACTTCTTCTTTGCCTTCTTCTTCATCATCTCCTTCTTCTTCTTTTTTTCCTTTTGACTCCCCTCCTTCTTCTTCTTCTTCCCCTTCTTCATCTTGTTCTACTTCTTCTTCTTTGTCCTATACTACTTTTTCTTCTTCTTCTTCTCCTTCATCTTCTTCTTCTCCTTCTTCATCTTCTTCATCTTCATCTTCTTCATGTTTTTCTTCTTCTTCTTCTTCTACTTCATCTTTTTCTTTGCCTTCTCCTTATTCTTCTTCTTCGTCTTCCTCTTCATCAACTTCTTCTTCTTCCACTTCTTCTTCTTCATCTTCCTCTACTACTTCATCGTCTTCTTCTTCTTCTTCTTCTTCATCTGCTTCTTCTTCTTGTTCTACTTCCTCTTCTTCTTCTACTTCAACCTCTGCTTCTTCTTCTTCTTCTTTTTCTTCTTCCTCTTTTTCTTCTTCTCCCTCTACTTCTTCTCGTTCTTTTTCTTCTTCAAATTCTTCATTTTCTTCTTCTTCCTTTTCTTCTTCTTTTTCATCTTCCTGTTCTTCTATTTCTTCGTCTTCTTCTTCTTCTTCTTCTTCTTCGTCTTCTTCTTATTCTTCTTCTTAAACTTCTTCTTCTTCTTTTTCGTCTTCTTTTTCTTCATCTTTTTCTTCTTCTTTTTCTTTGTCTTCGTCTTTTTCTTCTTCTTCTTCTTCTTCTTCTTCTTATTCTTCTACTTCTTCTTCTTCTTCTACTTTTTCCCCTTCTTAAACTTCTTCTTCTACTACTTCTTCTTCTCCCTCTTACTCTTCTTGATCTTCCTATTCTTCATCTTCTTTTTCTTTGTCTTCGTCTTCTTCTTCTTCTTGGTCTTCTTCGTCTTCTTCTTCGTCGTCTTTGTCTTCAACTTCTTCTTGGTCTTCTTCTTCTTCTCCTTCTTCTTCTTCTTCTTCTTCTTCTTCATCTTCTTCTACGTTTTCTTCTACTTCTTGATCATCTTCTTCTTTTTCTTCGTCGTCTTTGTCTCCTTCTTCTTCTTCCTCTTCTGCTTCTTCCTTCCCTTCATCTTCTTTTTCTTAATATTCTTCGTGTTCTTCTTCATCTTCTTCTTCTTCTTCTTTCTCTTTTTCAGCTTCTTCGTCTTCATCTTCTTTTTCTTTACATTCTTCTTCTTCTTCTTCTTCTTCTTCTTCTTCTTCTGTTACTTCTTTTTCTTCCTCTTCTTCTTCTTCTTAATCTTGTTCTTCTTCTTCTTCATAATCTTCCTCTTCTTCAATTACTTTTTTAGTTCTTCTTCTTCTTCTTCTTCTTCAACTACTTCTTCTTCAACTTCTTCTTCTTCTTCGTCTTCTTCTTCCTCTTCATCTTTTTCTTCTTCTTCTTCATCTTCTTCTTCTACTTCTTCTTTTTCGTCTTCTTTATCATCATCTTCTTTTTCTTCGTCTTCCTCTACCTCTTCTTCTTCTTTTTCCTACTCATTTCCTTGTTCATCATTTTCTTCTGCTTCTTCTTCTTCCTCTTCTTCTTCTTCTTCTTCTTCATCAACTTCTTCTCCCTATTCGTCTTCTTCTTGTTATTCTTCTTCTTCTTCTTCTTCTTCTTCATCTTCTACTTCTACTTCTACTTATACTTCTTATTTGTCTTCTACTTCTTCTTCTTCTTCTTCTTGTTCTTAATGTCCTTCTTCTTCTTCTTTGTCTACTTCGTCTTCTTTTTCTTCTTCTTCTTCGTCATCCTCATCTTCATCTTCTTCTTCTTCTTATTCTTCATTTTTGTTTTCTTCTACTTCTTCTTCTTCTTCTTCTCATTCTTCTCTTCTTCTTCTTCTTATTCTTCTTCTTCTTCTTTGCCATCTTCTTCATCTTCTTCTTACGCTTCTTCTTCTTCTTCTTCTTCTTCTTTTACTACTTCAACTTCTTCTTCTTCCTCTTCATCTTCTTCTTCTTCTTCTTCTTCTTCCTCTTATTCTTCTTTGTCTTCTTGCTCTTCTTCTTCTTCTTCCTCTTCTTCTTATTCTTCTTCTTCACCATCATCTTGATCGTCCTCCTCCTCTTCTTCTTCTTCTTCTTTTTCCTCTTCTTTGTCTTCTTCTTCTTCTCCTTCTCCTTCTTTCACTTCTACTTTGTGATATTCTTCTTTTTTTCTTCTTTTTCTTCATCCTATTCCTCTTCTTCTTCTTCATTTTTTCTTCTTCTCTTTCTTCTTCTTCATCATCATCTACTTCTTCTTCTTCTTCATCTTATTTTTCATCCTCTTCTTCCTCTTCTTCGACATCTTGTTCTCCTTCTTCTACTTCTTCTTTTTCTTTTTCTTCTTCAACTTAATCTTCTTCATCTTCTTTTTCTTCTCTTTCACGTTCTTCTTCTTCTTCTTTTTCGTCTTCATCTTCTTCTTCTTCTTCCTTTACTTTGTCTTCTCCTTCTTTTTCTTCTTCTTTTTCTTCTACCTTTTTTTGTTTTCTTCTTCCTCTACTTCTTCTTCATCTTGTTCCTCTTCTTCCTCCTCTTTTTCTTCTTCTTCTTCCTCTTCTTCTTCTCCTTCATCTTCTTTTTCTTCATCTTCTACGTGTTCTTCTTCATCTTCTTCTTCTTCTTTCTCTTTCTCATCTTCTTTTCCTTTGCATTATTTTTTTTCTTCTTCTTCTTCTTCTTTTTCAAGATCTTCTTCTTCTTCAACTACTTATTTTTATAGTTCTTTTTCTTCTTCTTCTTCTTTATCTTCTTCTTCTTCTTCTTCGTCTTCTTCTTTTTCTTCTTCTTCTTCTTCTTCTACTACTACTACCTCTTTTTCTTCCTCTTTATCATCTTCTTCTTTTTCTTCGTCTTCGTCTTCCTCTTCTTCTTGTTCTTCCTATTCTTTGTCTTGTTCTTCTTTTTCTTCGGCTTCTTCTTCTTCTACTTCTTCTTCATCTTCTTCTTCCTCTTTGTCTTATTCTTCTTCTTCTTCTTCTTCTTCTTTTACTTCTATCTTATTTGTCTTCTACTTCTTCTTCTTCTCCTTCTTCTTCTTCTTCTTCTTCTTCTTCTTCTTCTTCTTCTTCCACTTCTTCGTCTTCTTCTTCTTCAACTACTTCTTTTCTTCTTCTTCTTCTTCTTCTTCTTATTCTTCTTCTTCTTCTTCTTCTTCTTCTTCTTCTTCTTCTTCTTCTTCTTCTTCTTCTTCTTCCTCCTCCTCCTCCTTTTCTTCTACTTCTTTTCCATCTTCTTCCTCTACTTATTCTTCTTCTTCTTTGCCTTCTTCCTCATCTTCTTCTTCTTTTACTACTACTACTTCTTTTCTTCTTCTTATTCTTCTTCAACTTCTTCTTCTTCCTCTTCTTCTTCTTCTTCTTCTTCTTCTTATTCTTATTCTTCTTTTCTTATCCTTCTTCTGTTACTTCTTATTCTTTCATTTCTTCTTGCTCTTCTTCTTCTTCTTCTTCTTCTTCTTCTACTTCTTCTTCGTCTTCTTCTTAGTTTTCTTCTTCTTATTCTTTGTCTTCATCTTTTTCTCCTTCTTCTTTCTTTCCTACTTTGTTATGTTCTTCTTTTTCTTCCTCTTCTTCTTCTTCTTCTTATTCTTATTCTTCTCCTTCTTTTTCTTCTTTTTCTTCTTTTTCTTCTTCCCTTTCTTCTTCTTCATCATCACCTTCCTCTTTTTCTTCTTCATCATATTTTTCTTCTTCTTCTTCACCTTCTTCTACTTAGCCTTCTTTTTATTCTTCTTCTTTTCTTCTTCTTCTTCTTCTTCGTCTTCTTTGTTATCCTCTTTATCTTCTTCATCTTCTTCTTTGCTTCGTCTCCTTTTTCATCCTCTTCTTTTTCTTCTACTTTTTTCATTTTTTCTTCTTCTTCTTCTTCTTCCTCTTCTTCTTCTTCTTCTGTCTTCTTCTTCCTTTTCTTCATCATCTTTTTCTTCTCCTTTGCCTTCTTCTTTTTCTGCTTCTTCTTCTTCTTCACCTTCACCTTGTTCTTCTTCTTCTTCCTCCCCTTCTTCAACTTCTTCTTTTTCTTCTTCTTCTTCTTCTCTTCTTCTTTCTCTTCTTCTTCTTCGCCTTATTCTTCCCCTTTTTCTTCTTCTTCATCTTATCCTTCTTCTTCTTTTTCTTCCTCCTGTTCTTCCTCTTCTTCTTCTTTTTCTATTTCTTTGTCTTCTTCTTCTTCTTGATCTTCTTCTTCTTCTTCTTCATCATCTTCTTCTTCTTCTTTTCCTTCTTCATCTTCTTTTCTTCTTCTTCTTCTTCTTATTTGTCTTCTTTTTCTTCTTGTTCATCTTATTCCTATTATTATTACTATTATTATTATTATTATTATTATTATCCTTCCTCTCCTTTTTCTTCTACTACTTCTTTTTCCACTTCTTCATTTTCTTCTTCTTCTTCTTCTTCTTCTTCTTCTTCGTCTTCTTCGTCTTCTTCTTCTTCTTCTTCTTCTTCTACTTGTTGTTCTTCTTCATGTTCTTCTTCTTATTACTCTTATTATTCTTCTTCTTCTTCTTCGTCTTCTTCTTCTTCTTCTTCTTCTACTTGTTGTTCTTCTTCATGTTCTTCTTCTTATTACTCTTATTATTCTTCTTCTTCTTCTTATTCTTCTTTCTTCTTCTTCTTCTTCTTCTTCTTCATCATCATCTTTTTCTTTATCATCATCAACTTTTTCTTCGTTTTCTTCTTCTTTTTCTTCAACTTCATCTTCTTCATCTTCTTCATCTTCTTCTTCTTCTTCTACTACTAATTCTTCTTCTTCTTCTTCTTCTTTTTCTTCTTGCTCTTCTACTTTTTCTTCTACTTCGTTTTCTTCTATACTTCTACTTTTTCTCCTACTTCTTCTGCTTCTTCTTCCACTTCTTCTTCTTCTTCTTGGTCTTCTTCATCTTCTACTTCTTTGTCTGCGTCTTCTTCTTCTTCTGGGGCTTCTTCTTCTTCTCCTTCTTTTTCCTCGTCTTTGTCTTCTTTTTCTTCTTTTTCTTCTTCTTCTTCTTCTACTTCTACTTCTTTTTTTACTTTTTCTTCTTTACCTTCCTCTTCTTCTTTTTCTTCTTCTACTTCTTTTCATCTTCTTCTTTTTCTTCTTCTTTTCTTCGGCTTCTTCATCATCTTCTTCTTCTTCTTCTTCTTCTTCTTTTGCCTTCTCTTCTTCTTCACCATTATCTTCTTCTTCTTTCCCTTCTTCCTCTTCTTCTTCTTCTTCTCATTTTTCTTCTTTTTCTTCTTCTTCTTTGCCTTTTTTTCTCTTCATCTTCTTCCAGTTTTTCTTCTTCTTCTTTTTCTTGTTATTCTGCTTCATCTTCTTTGTCTTCATTTCTTCTTCCTTGCCTTCTTTTCCTTCTTCTTCTTCTTCTTAATCTTCTTCTTGTTCTTCTTCTTCTTTGTCCTCTTCTTCTTTTTCTTCATCATCCTGATCTTCTTCTTCTTCTACTACTTCTTTTTCTAGTTCTTCTTCTTCTTCTTCTTCTTCTTCTTCTTCTTCATCTTCTTCATCTTCTTCTTCTTTTTCTTATTCTTCTTCTTCTTCTTCTTCTACTTCTTCTTCTCGCTGTTCTTCTTCTTCTTCTTATTCTTCTTCATCAACTTCTACTTATACTTCTTCTTCTTCTTCTTCTGCTTATTCTTCTTCTTATTCTCCTTCTTGTCTTTCTTTTGCTTCTTCTTAATCTACTTCATCTCCTTCTCTTCTTCTTCTTCTTCATCACCTTCTTTTCCTTCTTCCTCTTCGTCTTCGCCTTTTTTTCTTCTTCTTCTTCCTCTTCTTTATCTTCTTCTTCTTCTTCTTCTACTTCTTCTTCTCCTCCTTCTACTTCTCTTCTTTTTCTTCTTCTTCATCTTCACGCTCTTCTTCTTCTTTTTATTCTTCATTTTCTTTTTCATTGTCTTCTTCTTTTCCTTCTCCTTCTTCTTCTTCTTCTTTTTCATCTTGTTTTTCATTTTCAACTTCTTCGCCTTCTTCTTCTTCTTCTTCTTATTCTTATTCTTATTCTTCTTATTCTGCTTCTGCTTCTTCTTTTTCTGTCTTCTTCCTCTACTTCTTCTTCTTCTTCTTCCTCATCAACATCATCATCTTCTTCTTCTTCTTCTTCTTCTTCTTCTTCTCTTCTTCTTCGTCTTCTTTTCCTTCTTCTTCTTCATCATCTTCTACTTTGTCTTCTTTTTGTTCTTCTTCTTCTTCTTCGTCTTCTTCTTCTACTTCTTCCTCATCCTAATCTTCTTCTTCTTCTTCTTCTTCCTCTTCTTCTCCTTCTCCTTCTTCTTCTTCTTGTTCATCTTCATCTTCTTCTTCTTGTTCATCTTCACCTTCTTCTTTATCTTCATCTACGACTTCATCTTCTTCTTCTTCTTCTTCTTCTTCTTCTATTTTTTCTTCTTCTTCTTCCTCTTCTTTTTCTTCAACTTTTTTTCGCTTCTTATTCTTCTCCTTCATTGGCTTCTTCTTCTTCCTCCGCTTCTTCTTCTTTATCTACTTCTTCTTCTTGTTCTTCTTGTTGTTGTTCTTCTTCTTCTTCTTCTTTATCGTCTTCTTCTTAAGTCCTCTTCTTCTTCTTCTTCTACCTCTTCTTCTTCTTCTTCTTCTTTGTCTTGTTCATCTTTTTCTTCGTCTTCTTCTTCTTCTTCATCAAGTTCTTCTTCTTCATCTACTTCATTTTCTCATCATCTTGTTCTTCTTCTTCTTGTACTTCTCCTTCTCCTTCTTCCCATTTTTCTTCTTGTCCTTCGTCTTCTTTTTCTTATTTGTTTTCTTCTTATTCTTCTTCATCTTGATCTTCTTCTGCTTCTTCTTCTTCCAGTTCATCTTCTCATTTTTCTTCATCTTCTTCTTCTTCTTCTACTTCTTATTCTTATTCTTCTTCTTCTACTTCTTCTTTTGCTTCTTCTTTATCATCTTCTTCTTCTTATTCGTCTTCCTCTTCCTCTTCTTCTTTTTCTTCTTCTTCCTCTTCTTTGTCTCCTTCTTCTTATTCTTTGTCATCTTCTTCTTCTTCTTCTTCTTCATCTTCTTCTTCATCTTCGTCTTCTTCTCCTTGTCTTTCGTCTCCTTCCCCTTCTTCTTCTTCTTCTTCTTCTACTTCTTATTGTTCTTCTTCTTCTTGCTCTTCCTCTTCCACTTCTTCTTTTCTCCTTCTTCTTCTTCTTCTACTCCTTTTACTTGTTCTTCTTCTTCTTCTTATTCTCCTTCTCCTCCTCCTCCTTCTTCATCTTCTTCTTCTTCTTCCTCTTCTTCTTCTAGTTCTTCTTCTTTCTTTCTTTCTTTTTCTTCTTCTTATTCCTTTTATTCTTCTTCTGCTTCATCTTCTCCTTCTTTTCTTTCTTCAACTTCTTCTTGTTCTTCTTCTTCTTCTCTTTCTTCTTCTTCTTATTCATCTTCTTCGTCTTCTTCTACTTTTCCCCATCTTCCTTGCCTTCTTTGTTTTCTTCTTCTTCCTCCTCTTCTTGTTCTTCTTCTTCTTCTTCTTCTTCTTCTTTTTCTTCTTCTTCTTCTTCTTCTTCTTCTTCTTTTTCGTCTTGAACTTCTTCTTTTTCATCTCGAACTTCTTGTTCATCTTCTTCTTCCTCTTCTTCCACTCCTTATTCTTATTCTTCTCCTTGTTCTTGTTGTTCTTTTTCTTCTTCATTGTCTTCTTCCTCTTCTTCTTCTTCTCTTCTACTCGTCTTATTCTTTTTCTTTTTCTTGTTCTTCTTCTACTTCTTTTTCTTCTTCTTCTCCCTATTCTTGCTCTTCTTCTTCTTCTCCAACTTCTTCTTCTTCTTCATCATCTTCTACTTTTTCTTCTTTTTCTTCTTCTTCATTTCCTTCTTCTTCTTCTTCATCTTCATCGGCTTCTTCTTCTTCGTCTTCTTCCCCTTCTTCTTCTTCAACATAATCTTCTTCTTCTTTTCATCATCTTGTTCTTCTTCTTCTTAATCTTCACCTTCTTCTTTATCCTTTTCTTCGTCTTCCTCTTCTTCTTCTTATTCTACTTCATCTTCTTCTTCTTCTTCTTCTTCTTATTTTTCTTCTTCTTCTTCTTCTTCTTGATCTTCTTCTTCTGCTTCTTCTTCTTCCTGTTCGTCTTTCCTTTTTCTTCTTCTTGTTCTTCTTCTTATTCTTCTTCTTCTACTTCTTCTTTTTCTTCTTCTATATCTTCTTCATCTTCTTCTTAATCTTCCTCTTCCTCTTCTTCTACTTCTTCTTCTTCCTATTCTTTGTCTTGTTCTTCATCTTATTCGTCGTCTTCTTCTTCTTCTTTTACTTCTTCTTCTTTGTCTTCTTCTTCATTGTCTTCTTCGTCTCCTTTCTCTTCTTCTTCTTGTTCTTCTTCTTCTTCTTCTTCTTCCTTCTGTTCTTTTTCTTCTTCTTCTTCTTCTTCTTCTCTTCTACTTCTTCTTCTTATTCTCCTTGTCTTTCTTCTCCTTCCCCAACTTTTAGTCCTTATTCTTCTTCTTCTTCTTCTTCTTCCTCCTCTTCTTCTTCTTCTTCTTCTTCCACTTCTTCTTGTTGTTCTTCTTTTTCCTCCTCTTCTTCTTTTTTCTCTTCTACTTCATGTTCTTCTCCTTTTTCTTGTTCTTCATATTCCTCTTCTTCTTCTTCTTCTTCCTCTTGTTTGCTTTCTTCTTCTCCATCTCCTTCTTCTTCTTTTTCATCTTCTTCTTTTGCTTCTTCTTCTTCTTCTTCTCACTATTCTTGTTTTTCTTCTTCTTCTTCTTCTTCTTCTTCTTCTTCTTCTCTATCTTCTTCTTCTTCTTCATCTTCTTCTTCTTCTCCTTCTTCTTCGTCTTCTTCTCCTTCCTCTTCTCCTTCTTCTTTATTTTCTTCTTCATCTACTTCTTCTTTTTCTTCTTCTTCTTCTTCTTCTTTTCCTTCATCTTCCTCTTCTTCTTCTTCCTTTTTATCGTCTTCTTCTTCTTCTTCTACTTCTTTCCTCTTCTTCATCTTCAACATCTTCTTCTTCTCCTTCATCATCATCATCTTCTTCATCATCAGCATCATCATCATCATCATCATCTTCTTCTTCTTCTTCTCCAACTATTACTATTACTTGTCCTTCATCTTTGTCCTCTCCTTGTTCTTCCTATCCTTCTTCTTCTTATTCTTCTTCTTCGTCTTCTTCTTCTTCTTCTACTTCTTCTTATTCTTCTTCTCTTTCTTTTTCTTCTCCTTCTTCTTCTTCCATTTCTTCTTCTTCATCATCATCTCCTTCTTCTTCTGCATTTTCTTCTTCTTCTTCACCATCTTAATCTTCTTTCTCTTCTTCTCCTTCTTCTTCTTCTTCTTCTTCTTCTTCTTCTCCTCCTCCTCCTCCTCCTTCTCCTCCTTCTCTTCTACTTTTCTTCTCCTTCTTCTTCTTCTTCATCATCTTGTTCTTCTTCGTCTTCCTCTTCCTCTTCTTCTCCTTCTTCTTTTCTTCTTTTTCTTTTTCTTCTTCTTCTTTAATTTCTTCTTCTTTATTGTCTTCTTCTTCTTCCTAATTTCTTCTTCAATTTTTTCCTCTTCATCTTCTTCTACTTCACTTTCTTCTTCTTCTTCACCCTTGTCTTCTTCTTCTTCTTCTTCATCGTCATCATCTTCTTCTTCTTCATCATTATCATCATCATCTTCTTATTCTTCTACAACTACTACTACTACTACATCTTCTTCTCCTTCATCTTTGTCTTCTCCTTGTTCTTCCTATCCTTCTTCTTCTTCTTCTTCTCCTTCTCCTTCTCCTCCTTCTTCTTCTTCTACTTTTTCTTCTTCTTCTTCTCTTTCTTCTTCTACTTCTTCTTCTTCTTCCTTTTCTTCTTCTTCTTCTACTTCTACTTCTTCTACTTCTTTGTCTTCTGTTTCTTCTTCTTCTTCTTCTTCTACTTCTTTTTCTTCTTCTTGTACTTCTTTTTATTCTTCTTCTTCTTTGTCATCTACTTCTTCTTCGCATCTTTTTCTTCATCTTCTTCTTCTACTTCTTCTTCTTCTTCTTCTTCATCTTCTTATTCATCTTCTTCTTCTTGTTCTTCTTCTTCTACTACTTCATCTTCCTCTTCTTCTTCATTTTCTTCTTGTTCTTCTTCTTCTGCTTCGACTTTTCATCATCTTCTTCTTTTACTACTACGTCGTCTTCTTCTTCTTCTTTCTCCTCTTCTTCGTGTTCTTCTTCTTCTTCTTCTTCTTCTTCTCCTTCTTCTTCTGCTTATACTGCTTCCTCTCCTTCTTCTTCTACTTCTTTATTATCAACTTCTTCTACTTCTTCCTCTTTTTTGTCTTTTGCTTTGCCTTCTTCTTGTTCTTCATCTTCTTTGACTTCTTCTTCTTCTTCTTCTTTTTCTTCTTCCTGCTCTTCTTCTTCTCCTCCTCCTTTTTCTTCAACTTCTTTGTTTTCATCTTCTACTTGTTCTTCTTCCTCTTCTTCTTCTTCTTCTTTCGCTTCTTCATCTTCTTCTTCCTCTTCTTCTTTGTCTTCTTCTTCAACTTCTTCTTTTACTTCTTCTTTATCTTCTTCTCATCCTTCTTCTTCCTCTTCGCCTACTTCTTCTTTTACTACTACTTCTTCTTCATCTTTTTTGTCTGTCACTTTTTCTTTCCCTTCCTTTTCTTCTTCTTCTTCCTCTACTTCCTCAACATCTTCTTCTTCTTTTTTTTCTTCTTCTTTGTCATATTTTTCTTCTTCTTCTTCTTCTTCTTCTTCCTCCTTTTTTTCTTGTTTGCCTTCTTCTTCTTCATCTTCCTCTTGCTCTTCTTTATCTTCTTCTTCTTCTTCTTCCCCTTCTACTTCTTCTTATTCTTGTTCTTGTTCTTCTTCTTCTTATTCATTTTCTTCATTGTCTTCTTCTTCTTCTTCTTCTTCTTCTCCTTCTTCTTCTTCTTCTTCTTCTTCTTCTTCTCATTCTTCTTCTTCTTCTTCTTCTTCTTCTTCTTCTTCTTCTTCTTCTTCTGCTTCTGCTTCTTTTTCTTCTTCTTCTTCTTCTTCTTCTTATTCTATTTCTTCTTCCTCTTCTTCTCATTCTTCTTCTTCTCCTTCTTCTTCTTCTTCTTGTTCTTTTTATTCTTCTTTTTCTTCTTCTTCTTGTTCTTTTTATTCCTCTTTATCTTCTTCTTCTACTACTTCTTCAAATTTTTCTTCTTCTTCTTCTTGTTCTTCTCGATCTTCTTCTTCTCCTTCCTCTTCTTCTCCTTCTTCTTCTTCCTCTTATTCTTCTTCTTCTTCTTCTTCTTCTTCTTCTCCTTTTTCTTTGTCTTCTTATTGTTCTTCTTCTTCTTCATCATCTCCTTCTTCTTCTCCATCCACTCCATGTTCTTCTTCTTTTACTTATTCTTCTTGTTATTCATCTTCATCTTATTCTTCTTTTTCTTCTTATTCTTCTTCTTTGTCTTCTTCTCCTACTTTGTCTTCTTCAACTTCTTGTTCCTCTTCTTCTTCTTAGCCTTCTTCCTCTTCTTCTTCTTCTTCTTCTCCTCCTCCTTTTTTTCTACTTCCTCTCCTTCTACTTCTTCTTCTTCATCATTTTCTTCTTCTTCTTCTTGATCTTATTCTACTTCTTCTTCTAATTATTCTGAGTCTTCAACTTATTCTTCTTTTTTTCTTCTTCTTCTCTATCTTATTCTTCTTCTTCTTCTTTGTCTTCTCCTTCTTCTTCTTCAACGTTGTCTTTCTCTTGTTCTTATTCTTCTTGTTCTTCTTCTTCTTCTTCTTCTTCCTCTTCTTCTTCTTCTTCTTTTTCTTTTCCTTCTCCTTCTTCTTCAATGCTGTCTTTTTTCTTCTTCTTCTTCTTCTTCTTCCACTTCTTCTTCATCTTCTTCTTCTTCTTCTTCTTCTCCTTCTGCTTCTTTGTCTTCTTCTCCTTCTTCATCTTCTTCTCTTACTACTTATTCTTCTTCTACTTCTTCTTCTTCTCCTTTTTCTTCTTCTTCGTAGTCGTTTTCCGCTTCTTCTTCTTATTAATATTCTTGTTTTTCCTCTTCTTCGTCATCTTCTTCTTTGTCTTCATCTTCTTCTCCTTCTCCACCTTCTTCTTCATCATCTTCCTCTTCTTCTTCTTCTTCTCCTCCTCCTTTTTTTCTACTTCCTCTGCTTCTACTTCTTCTTCTTCATCATTTTCTTCTTCTTCTTCTTCTACTTCTTGTTCTCCTTCTTCTTCTTCTTCTTCTTCTTATTCTTCCTCTTCAACTTATTCTTCTTCTTATTCTTCCTCTTCAACTTATTCTTCTTCTTTTTCTTCTTCTTCTCTTTCTTATTCTTCTTCTTCATCATCATCATCTTCTTCTTCTTCTTCTTCTTCTTCTCCTTCTTGTTCTTCTTATTCTTCTTCTTGCTCATCTTCTTCTCCTTCTTCTTCTTCTTCTTCTTCTTTACCTTCTCCTTCTTCTTCTTCTTTGTCTTCTTCATCTTCTTTCTCTTCTTCTACTTCTTCTACTTAGCCTTCTTCTTCTTCTTCTTCTTCCTCTACTTCTGCTTTGTCTTCTTCTTCTTTGAATTCTTCATCTTCTTCCTCTTCCTTCTTTTTTTCTACTTCTTCCCTTTCTACATCTTCTTCTTCTTCCTCTTCTTCTTCTAATTCTTATTCTCCTCATCCTACTTCTGCTTCCTATTCTTCTTCTTCTTCTTCTTCTCCTTCTTCTTCTTCCTCTTCTTCTTCTTCTTCTGCTACTTCTACTTCTTCTTCTTTTTCTTCTTCCTCCACTTCTTCTTCTTCTTCTTCTTCTCCTTCTTTATCGTCTTCTTCTTCTTCTTTTTCTTCTTGCTCTTCTTTTTCTTCTTCTTCTTCTTCTTCATCTTCTTCTTCTTCTTTTTCATCTTCTTCTTTGTCTTCTTCTTCTTCTTCATGAACATTATCTTCTTTTTCTTCTTCTTTTTCTTCTTCTTTTTCTTCTTCTTCTTCTTCTTCTTCTTCTTCCTCGTCTTCTTATTCTTCTTTTTCTTCTTTTCCTTCTTCCTCTTCTTTTTCATTTTCTTTTTCTTCTTCCTCTTGTTCTTCATTACCTTCTTCTTCTTCTTTGTATTCTTTTTCTTTTTCTTCTTCTTCGTTTACTCCTTTTACTTCTTCATCTTCTCCTCCTTCTTCTTGTTCCTCTTCTTTTTCTTCTTCTTCATCATCTTCGTCTTCGTCTTCTTCTTCATCTTCTTCTTCTTTTTCTAGTTCTTCTTCTTCTTCTTCTTCTCCTACTTCATCTTCTTCTTCTTCATTTTCTTCTTCATGTTTGTCATCATCATCTTCTTCTTGTTTTTCTTCTTTTTCTACTTCTTCTTCATCTTCTTCTTCTTCTTCTTCATCTTCTTCTTCTTTGCCTTCCTCTTCTTCTTCTTCTTTTTTTCCTTTTTCTTCATCCTTTTTTTTCTTTTTCTTCTTATTTATAACCTTTTACTTCTTCCTCGCCTTCGTCTTATTCTTCTTCTTCTTCCTCTACTTCTTCTTATTCCTCTTTGTCCTGTTCTTCTTCTTGTTAATCTTCTTCTTCTTCTTCTTGTTAATCTTCTTCTTCTTCTTCTTCTTCAACTTCTTCTTCCTCTTCAACTTTTTCTTCTTTTTCTTCGTCTTCTTCTTCTTTGTCTTAGTCGTCATTATCTTCCCATTATTTTTCTCCTTCTTCTTCACCTCTTTCTTCTTCTTCCCCTTCTTCTTCTTCCTATTCTTCTTCTTCTTCCTTATCTACTTCTTTTTCTTCTATCTCTTCTTCTTCTTCTTCTTCCACTTCTTCTTCTTCTCCTCCTTGTTCCTCTTCTTCATCTTCTTCTTCTTCTTTTTCTTCTTCTTCAACTTCTTTTTCTTCATCTTCTTCTTCGTCTTCTTCCTCCTCTTCTTCTTTTTGTCCTTCTTTTACCTCTTCTTAATCTTCCTCTTCTTAACCTTTTTCTTCTTCGTCATTGTCTTGCTCTTCTTCATTATCATCATCACCATCACCATGATCTTCTTCTTCTTCATCATCTCCTTCTTCTTCGTCTTCTTCTTCTTCTTCTACTTCATCATCTTTTTCTTCTTGTTTTTCTTCTTTGTCTTCTTCTTCTTCTTCTCCTTCTTCTTCTTCTTCTTCTTCTAATTCATATTATTATTGTTCTTATTATTATTATTATTATTATTATTTTTCTTCAACTTCCTCGCCTTATTCTTCCTCTTCAACTTCTTTTTTTCGTCTTCCTCTTCTTCTTCTCTTCTTCTTTGTCTTCTTCTTCTTCTTCTATGACTTTTTCTTTTTCATCATCATCTTCTTCTTCTTCTTATGTTCTTCTTCTTCTTCTTCTTCTTGTTCATCTTTTCTTCTTCTTCTTCATATTCTTCTTGTTCTTTAACTTCTTCATCCTTTTTGTCTTCTTGTTCTTCTTCGACTTCTTTAACTTCTCTTCATCTTCTTCTACTTTGACTTCTTCTTCTTCTGCTTCTTCTTCTTCTTCTTCTTCTTCCTCTTCTTCTTTTCTACTTCTTCTCCTTCTACTACTACTACTGCTTCTTCTACTTCTTCTTCAACTTCTTTTTCTTATCCTTTTTCTTCTTCTTCTTCTTCATCCTCTTTATCTACTTCTTCTTCATCATCGTCTTCTTCCTCTATAACTACTGCTACTTATTATTATTATTATTATTATTTTTATTCATCTACTTTCCTTCTTCTTCTTCTTCTCCATCATCATCATCATCATCAACATCTTCTTCTTCTTCTTATATTACTATTATTATTATTCTTTTTCTTCTTCTTTATATTCTTCATTTTCTTCTTCTACTTTTTCTTCTTCTTCGTCTACGACTTCTTCTTCTTCTTCTTTTACTTCTTCCTCTTTTTCTTCTTCTTCTTCTTCTTTTTCTTCTTCAACTTTTTCTTCTTCTTCTACTTCGTTTACTTCTTCTTCTTCTTCCTCTTCTTCTTCTTCTTCTTCCTCCTCTTCTTCTTCTTCTTCTACTTCCCCTACTTCTTCTTCTTCTTTTTCTTCTTCTTTTTCATCAACTTCTTTGTCTTCCTCTTCTTCTTCTTCTTGTTCTTCATCTTCTTATTCTTCTTATTATTCTTCTTCTTCTTCTTCTCTTTCTGTCTTGTTCCTTTTCTTCATCTTATTCTTCTTCCTCATCAACATCATCATCATCATCATCTTCTTCTTCTTCTACTTAATCTTCTTCTTCTTCTTCTTCTTCTTTGTCAACTTCTTCTTTCTATTCTGCTTCGTCTTACTCTTCTTCTTTTTCTTCTTCTTCTTCTTCTTCTTCTTCTTCTACTTCTTCTTCTTCTTCTTCTTTTTATTCTTCTTCTTCTTCTTCTTCTTCTTCTTCTTCTTCTTTTCCATCTTCGTCTTCTTTTTCTTCTTCGCTTCTTCTTCATCTTCATCTTCTTTTCCTCCTTCTTCTTCATCATCTTCTACTTTGTGTTCTTTTTCTTCTTGTTTTTCTTCTTCTTCGTCTTCTCCTTCTACTTCGTCTTCTTACTCTACTTCTTTTTCAACATAATCTTCTTCTTCTTCTTTTTCTTCTTCTTCTTTTTCTTCTTCTTATTTTTCATCTTCCTCTTCTTCTTCTTCTTCATCTTCAACTTCTTCTTTATCCTCTTCATCATCTTCTTCTTCTTCTTCTTTTTCTTCTTCTACTTAGTCTTCTTCTTCTTCCTCTTCTTCTTCTTCTACTTTTTTTCTCTTCTTCTTTATCTTCTTCTTCTTCCTCTGGTTCTGCTTCTTCTTCTTCTTCTTCTTCTTCTTCTTCTTCTTCTTTATCATCTTATTCTTCTTATTCATCATCTTCTTCTTCTTCTTCCACTTCTTCTTCTTCTTCTTTGTCTTGTTCTTCTTCTCCTCCGTCTTCTTCTTCTTCTTCATCAAGTTCTTCTTCTTCATCTTCTTCATTTTTTCAATATCTTCTTCTTCTTTGTCATTTTCTTCTTCTATGTCTTCTTCTTCTTCTTCTTGTACTTCTCCTTCTCCTTCTTCCCATTTTTTTTCTTCTCCTTCGTCTTCTTTTTCTTATTTTTCTTCTTTTTCATAGTTTTTTCTTCTTCTTCTTCTGCTTCTTCTTCTTCCAGTTCATCTTATTATTTTTCTTCTTCTTCTTCTTCTTCTTCTTCTTCTTCTTCTTCTACTTCTACTTCTTGTTCTTTTTATTCTTCTTTATCATCTTCTTCTTCTTATTCATCTTCCTCTTCCTCTTCTTCTTTTTGTTCTTCTTCCTCTTCTTTGTCTCATTCTTCTTATTCTTTGTCATCTTCTTCTACTTCTTTTTCTTCTTCTTCTTCTTCTTCTTCTTCTTCTCCATCTTCATCTTCTTCTCCTTGTCTTTCTTCTCCATCCCCTTCTTCTTCTTCTTCTTCTTCTTCAAATTAATCTTCTTCTTCTACTTGTTATTCTTCTTCTTCTTCTTCTTCCTCCTCTTCTTCTTCTTCTTTCTCTTCTTCTTCTTCTTCTTCTTCTACTCCTTGTTCCTCTCCTACTTCTTCTTCTTCTTCTTCTTCTTCTTCTTCTTCTTCTTCTTCTTCTTCTCCTTCTTCATCTTCTTCTTCTTCTTCCTCCTCTTCTTTTTCTTCTTCTTCTTCTTCCTCTTCTTCTTCTTCTTCCACTTCTTCTCCCTCTTCTTTTTCTTGTTCTTCTTCCTTTTATTCTTCTTCTTCTTCATCTTCTTCTTCTTGTCTTTCTTCTACTTCTTCTTATTCTTCTTCTTCTTCTCTTTCTTCTTCTTATTCATCTTCTTCTTCTACTTCTTCTTCCCCTTCTTCCTTGCCTTCCTCATTTTCTTCTTCCTCCTCCTCTTCTTCTTCTTCTTTTTCTTCCGCTTCGCCTTTTCTTCTTCTTCTTATTCTTCATCTTCGTTTTCTTCATCTTCTTCTTGTCCATTTACTTCTTCTTCTTCTTCTCCATTTACTTCTTCTTCTTCTTTTTCTTCTTCTTTTTCGTCTTGAACTTCTTCTTGTTCATCTTCTTCTTCTTCTTCTTCTTCTTCTTCTTCTACTCCTTATTCTTGTTCTTCTTCATGTTCTTGTTGTTGTTCTTCTTCTTCTTCATTGTCTTCTTCCACTTCTTCTTCTTCATGTTCTTTCTCATCTTCTTCTTCTCCTTCTTCTTCTTCTTCTTCTACTTTTCTTCTTCATCCTCTTCTTCATCTTCTTTTTCTTCTTTGTCTTCTTCTTCTTCTTCTTCTATCTCTTCTTCTTCTTTTCTTCTACTCGTCTTATTCTTCTTCTTTTTTTCTTCTTCTTCTACTTCTTCTTCATCTTCTTCTTCTCCCTATTCTTGCTATTCTTCTTCTTCTTCTTCTCCATCTTCTTCTTCTTCATCTTCTTCTTCTTTTCTTCTTTTCCTTCGTCTTCTTCATCATCTTCCACTTTTTCCTCTTTTTCTTCTTCTTCATTTCCTTCTTCATCTTCTTCTTCTTCATCGTCTTTGTCTTCTTCATCTTCTTCCTTTTCTTCTTCTTCAACATAATCTTCTTCTTCTTTTCTTCTTCTTCTTCTTCTTCTTTTCATAATTTTTTCTTCTTCTTCATCTTCACTTTCTTCTTTATCCTTTTCTTCGTCTTCCTCTTCTTCTTCTTTTGATCCATCATCATCTTCTTCTTCTTCTTCTTCCTCTTCTTCTTCTTCTTTTTGTTCTACTTTATCATCTTCTTCTTCTTTTTCTTTGTCTTGTTCTTCTTCTTAGTCTCCTTATTCTTCTTCTTCTTCAACTTCTTCATCTTTTTCTTCTATTTCATCATCTTCTACTTCTTCGTCATCTTCTTCTTCTTTGTCTTCTAGTTCTTCTTCTTCTTATACTTCTTCTACTTCTCCTTCTCCTTCTTCTCCTTTTTTTCTTCCTCTTCTTCTTCTTCTTCTTCTTCTTCTTTTTCTTCTTGTCTTCTTCTTCTTTTTCTTCTTCTTCTTCTTTTTCTTCTTATTTTTCTTCTTCTTCTTCTTCTTCTTGATCTTCTTCTTCTTCTTCTTCCTGTTCTTCTTCTCCTTTTTCTTCTTCTTGTTCTTCTTCTTCTACTTCTTCTTCTTTTTCTTATTCTATATCATCTTCATCTTCTTCCTCATCTTCATCTTCCTCTTCTTCTTCTTCGTCCTCCTCTTCTTTGTCTTGTTCTTCTTCTTATTCGTCAACTTCTTCGTCTTCTACTTCTTCTTCTTTGTCTTCTTCTTCATCATCTTCTTCATCTCCTTTCTCTTCTTCTTCTTGTTCTTCTTCTTCTTCTTCTTCTTCTTCTTCTTCTCTTCTACTTCTTCTTATTCTCCTTGTATTTCTTCTCCTTCCCCATCTTCTACTTATTCTTCTTCTTCTTCTTCTTCTTCATCGTCTTCTTCTACTTCTTCTTGTTCTTCTTCTTCTTCCTCTTCTTCTTCTTCTTCCTCCTCTTCTCCTTCTTCTTCTTCTCCTTCTTCTTGTTCTTCATATTCTTCTTCTTCTTCTTCTTCTTCTTCTTCTATTTCACCTTCTTGTTCTTCTTCATCTTCACCTTCTTCTTTATCCTCTTCTTCGTCTTCCACCACTTCTTCTTTTTCTGCCTCTACTTCTTTTAATTCTTCTTCTTCTTCTTCTTCTTCTTCTTCCTCTACCTCCCCCTCTTCCTCTTCTTCATCTTCTTCTTCTTCTTCTTCCTTTTCTTCTTCTTTATCGCCTTCTTCGCCTTCTTCTTCTTTTTCTTTGTCATCATCTTCTTCTTCTTCTGCTTTTTCTTTTTCTTCTTGTTCTTCTTCTTCCTTCTCTTCTTCTTTTCTTCTTCTTTTCTTCTTCTTCATCTTTTTCTCTTCTTCTTCTTATTCTTCTTCTTCT
>JAIUJO010000283.1:282500-285000 GCA_023846275.1 Vanilla planifolia
TTCTTCTTCTTCATCTTCATCATCATCTTCTTCTTCTTCTTCGGCTTCTTCTTCTTTGTCTTCTTCTTCATCATCTTCTTCTTTTTCTTCTTCTACATCTTTTTCTTCTCCTTCATCTTCTCTCCCTTTAACTTCTATTTCTTCTTCTTCTTCTTGATCTTCTTCTTCTTCGTCTTCTGCTTCTTCTAATTCTTTGTCTTCTTCTTCTTCTTCTTCTTCTTCATCTTATACATCTTCTTCTTCTTCCTCTTCTTCTTCTTCTTCTACTTCTTTATCTTCTTCTAGTTCTTCTTCTTCTCTTCTTCTTCTTCTCCTACTTTTTATTCTTCTTCTTCTTCTCCTTCTACTTCTTCCTTTTCTTCTTCTTCTTCTTCTTATTCTTCTTCTTCCCCTTCCTCTTCTTCATTTTCATATTGCTCTTCTTCTTCTTCTTCTTCTTCTTCTTCTTCGTCTACTTCTTTATCTTCTTCTTCTTCTTCTTCATCTTATTCTTCTTCCTCTTCTTCTAATTTGCCTTCTTATTTGTCTTCATCTTGCTCTTCTTCATCTTCTTCTACTTCTTCTTATTCTTCTTCTTTCCCTTCTTCCTCACCTTATACTTTTTCTTCTTCTTCTACTACTTCTTCTTCGGCTTCTTCTACCTTTTCTTCTCCTTCTTCTTCTTCTGCTTCTTTTGCTTCTTCTTCTTCTACATCATCTTCTTTTTCTTCTACATCATCTTCTTTTTCTTCTTTTACCACTTCTTTTCCATGTTCGTGTTCTTCTTATTTTTCTTTCTCTTCTTCATTGTCTTCTTCTTCTTCTTCTTCTTCTTCTTCTACTTCTTCTACTTCTTCTTCTTTCTTCTTCTTTTTCTACTTCATCTTCTTCTTCTTCTTCTTCTACTTGATCTTTGTCTTCTTCTTCTTCTTCTTCTTCTTCTTCTTCTTGATCTTCTTCTTTATCCTCTTAAACTTCATCTTCCTCTTATTCCTCCCCTTTTCCTTCTTTATCATCATCATTTTCTTCTTCTTCTACTTCTTTTTCTTCTTCTTCTCCTTCTTCTTCTTCTTCTTCTCCTTCTTCTTCTTCTTCTTCTTCTTCTTCTTCTTCTTCTTCGTCTTCTTATTCTCTTCTTCTTCTCCTCTTTCTTCTACTTGAACTTTTTCTTCTTCTTCTTCTTCTTCTCCTCCTTCTTCTTATTGTTCTCGATCTTATTCTTCTCCTTCTTCTTCGTTTTCATGTTCCTCTTCTTCTAGTTCTTTTTTTTCTTCTTCTTCAATTAATTTCTCTTCTCCTTCTTCTTCTACTCCTTCTTCTTCTACTCCTTCTTCTTCTTCTTCTACTTCTTCTTCTTCTCTTCTTCTTCACCTTCTTCTTCTACTTCAACTTCTTCTTCTTCTTCTTCTTCTTCTTCTTCTCCTTCTTTTTATTCTTCTTGATCTTATTCTTCTCCTTCTTCGTATTCTTCATCTTCCTCTTCTTCTAGTTCCTTTTTCCTTCTTCTACAACTTTTTCATCTCCTTCTTCTTTTCTCCTTCTTCTTCTTCTTCTTCTTCTACTACTTTTTCTTCTTCTTTTTCTTCTTCTTCTCCCTCTTCCACCTATTCTTCTTCTTCATCTTCTTCTTTCTCTTCTAGTTCATCCTATTCTTCTTCTACCTCTTCTTCTTCTTCTTCTTCTTCTTCTTCATCCTCAACTTCCTCTTCTTCTTCCCCTTCCTCAACTTCTTCTTCTTCTTCTTCTTCTTCTTCTTCATCTTTGTCTTTTTCTTCTTCTTCTTCTTTTTCTTCTTTTTCTTCTTCTTTGACTTCTTCTTCTTCTTCTTTTTGTTCTTGTTCTTTCTCTTTTTCTTCTTGTTCTTCTTCTTCTTCTCATTCTTCTTCATCTCCTTCTTATTCAACTTCTACTTTTTAATCTTCAACTTCTTCTTCTTCCTCTTCTATTTCTTCTTGATCTTCTTATTCTTTCCATTGGTATTCATCTTCATTTTCTTCTTCTACTACTTTGTCTTCTTCTTCTTCTTCTACTACTTTGTCTTCTTCTTCTTCTTTTTCTTCATCTTCTTCTTCTTCTTCTACATCTTCTCCTTTTACTTCTTGTTCTTCTTCTTATTCTTATTCTTCTTCTTCTTCTTTTTCTTCTTCATCTTCTTATTCTTCTTGTTTTTCTTCATCTTCCTCTCTTTCTTCTACTTCTTCTTCTTCTTCCTCATCATCTTTTTCTCTTACAACTTCTTCTTCTTCTTCTATTTCTTCTAGTTCTTCTTCTTTTTTGCCATCATCTTCTTCTTTTTCTACATCTTCTTCTTCAACTTCTTGTTCTTTTTCTTCTTCTTCTTCTTCTTCTTCTTCATCTTCTTCTTTTTCTTCTTCTACTTCTTCTTCTTCTTCATGTTGTTCTTCTTCATCTTCCTCATCTTCTTCTTCTTCTTCTTCTGCTTTATCTTCTTCTTCTTCTTCTTCTTCTTCTTCGACTTCTTCTTCTTCTTTTTCTTCTTCCTCTTTATGATCTTCTTCAT
>JAIUJO010000283.1:295000-302500 GCA_023846275.1 Vanilla planifolia
TTCTCTGCCATATTTTTCTTCTTCCTCTTCTTCTTCTACTTCTTCACCTCTGGCTTCTTCTTCTTCTTGTTCATCTTGATCTTTTTCTTCTTTTTCTTTTTTTTGTTCTTCTTCAACTTCATCATCATCATCTTCTTCTTCTTCTTCCTCATCTTCTTCTTTGTATTCTTCTTCGACCTCTTCTTCTTCTTCCTTATGTTTTCCTTCTTCAGCTTTGCCTTTATCTTGCTCTTTCTAATGATCATCATCTTGTTCTTCTTCCTCTTCTTCTTCTTCTTCTTCTTCTTCTTCTTCCTCTTCCTCTTCTTCTTCTTCTTCTTCTTCCTCTACTTCCTCATCTTCTCTTTGTTTTTCTTCTTCGTCTTCTTCTTATCCTTCTTCTCCTCTCCTTTCTTCTTCTTCTTCTTCTTCTTTTTCTTCCTCTTCTTCTCATTCTTATTCTTCTTCTCCTCATTATTCTTCTTCACCTTCTTCTTCTTCTTCTTCCTCCTCCACTTCTCTTTCTTTCTTTTCAACTTCCTAATCTTCTTCTTTTCTTCTTCTTCTTCTTCATCTTCTTCTTCTTCTTCTTTGACTTCTACTTTTTCTTCTTCTACTTCCTCTTCTTCTTCTTCTTTGTCGTCTTCTTCTCCTTCTTCGTCTTCCTCTTCTTCTTTTTCTTCTTCTTCTTCTTCTTCTTCTTCTTCTTTCAATTTCTTCTTCTTCTTCTTCTTCTTCTTCTTCTCATTCTTCTCTTCTTCTTATTCTTCTTCTTCTTTATCTTCTTCTTCATCTTCTTCTTCCACTTCTTCTTCTTCTTCTTCTTCTACATCTTCTTCTTCTTCTTCTTCTTCTACATCTTCTTCTTCTTCTTCTACTTCAACTTCTTCTTCTTCCCCTTCATCTTCTTCTTCTTCTTCTTCTTCTTCTTATTCTTCTTTGTCTTCTTGCTCTTCTTCTTCTTCCTCCTCCTCCTCCTCTTCTTCTTCTTCTTCTTCTTCTTCTTCACCAGCATCTTCAACTTCCTCCTCCTTTTCTTCTTCTTCTTCTTCTTCCTCTTCTTTTTCTTCTTCTTCTTCTCCTTCTCCTTCTTTCTTCTTTTTTTCTTCTTCTTCTTCATTTTTTTCTTCTTCTCTTTCTTCTTCTTCATCATCATCTTCCTCTTCTTCTTCTTCTTCCTATTTTTCATCTTCTTCTTCTTCTTTTTCCTCTTCTTCTTCTTCTTCTTTTTCTTCTTCGACGTCTTGTCCTTCTTCTTCTACTTCTTATTTTTCTTTTTCTTCAACTTAATCTTCTTCATCTTCTTTTTCTTCTCTTTCACCTTCTTCTTCTTCTTGTTCTTAGTCTTCATCTTCTTCTTCTTCTTCTTCTGCTTCGTCTTCTTCTTGTTCTTCTTCTTCTTCTTTTTCTTCTACTTTTTTTTTTGTTTTCTTCTTCTACTACTTCTTCATCATCTTGTTCCTCTTCTTCCTCCTCTTTTTCTTCTTCTTCTTCCTCTTCTTCTTCAACTTCGTCTTCTTTTTCTTCATCTTCTATGTGTTGTTCTTCATCTTCTTCTTCTTCTTCTTTCCCTTTTTCATCTTTTTCGTCTTCATCTTCTTTTTCTTTGCATTATTCTTTTTCTTCTTCTTCTTCTTCTTTTTCATGATCTTCTTCTTCTTCTTCAACTACTTATTTTTATTATTATTCTTCCTCTTCTTTTTGTTATTCTTCTTTATCTTCTTCTACTTCTTCCTTATCTTCTTCTTCTTCTTCGTCGTCTTCTTCTTCTTCTTCTTATTCTTCATCTTCTTCTTCTTCTTCTTCTTCTACTTCCTCTTTTTCTTCCTCTTTATCATCGTCCTCTTTCTCTTCGTCTTAATCTTCCTCTTCTTCTTCTTCTTCCTATTCTTTGCCTTGTTCTTCTTTTTCTTCTGCTTCTTCTTCTTCTTAGCCATCTTCTTCTTCTCTTCTTCTTCTTCTTTTACTTCTATCTTATTTGTCTTCTACTTCTGCTTCTTCTTCTCTTCTTCTTCTTCTTCTTCTCTTCTTCTTCCCTCTTCTTCATCTTCTTCTTCTTCAACTTCTCCTTTTTCTTCTTCTTCTTCCTCCTCTTCTTCTTCTTCTTTTTCATCTTCTTCCTTTACTTATTCTTCTTCTTCTTCTTCTTCTTTGCCTTCTTCCTCATCTTCTTCTTCTTCTTCTTCTACTTCTTCTTCTTATTCTTCTTCAACTTCTTCTTCTTCCTCTTCTTCTTCTTCTTCTTCTTCTTCTTCTTATTCTTCTTATTCTTCTTTTCTTATTATTCTTCTCTTACTTCTTATTCTTCTTTTTCTTCTTACTCTACTTCTTCTTCTTCTTCTTCTTCTTCTGCATCTTCTTCGTCTTCTTCTTAGTTTTCTTCTTCTTATTCTTTGTCTTCTTCTTCTTCTCCTTCTTCTTCTTTCTCTCCTACTTCGTCATGTTTTTCTTTTTCTTCCTCTCCTCTTCTTCTTCTTCTTATATTCTACTTCTTCTTTTTCTTCTTCGTTTTCTTCTTCTTCATCATCATCTTCCTCTTCTTCTTCTTCATCTTATTTTTCTTCTTCTTCTTCACCTTCTTCTGCTTAGTCTTCTTTTTCTTCTTCTTCTTTTCTTCTCCTTCTTCTTCTTTGACTTCTTATACTTCTTCGTCTTTTTCTGCTTTTTCTTCTTTTTCTTCTTCTTCTTCTTCTTCTTCTTCTTTTTCTTCTTTTTTATGTTCTTCTTCTTCTTCTGCTTCATCATCTTCTTTGTTATCCTCTTCATCATCTTCATCTTCTTCTTCATCCACTTCTTTTTCTTCTACTTTTTTCTTTTTTTTCTTCTTCTTCTTCTTCTTCTTCTTCATCCTCTTCTTTTTTTTCTTCTTCCTCTTCTTCTTCTTCTTCTTCTATCTTCTTCTTCCTTTTCTTCATCATCTTTTTCTTCTCCTTTGCCTTCTCCTTTTTCTCCTTCTTCTTCTTCTTCTTCTTATTCTTCACCTTCACCATCTTCTTATTATTGTTATTTTCCTTCTTCTTCTCTTTCTTTTACTTCTTCTTCTTCTTCTTCTTCTTCTTCTTTTTCTTCTACTTCCCCTTCTTCTTCTTCTTTTTCTTCTTCATCTTCTTCTTCTTCTTCTACTTCTTTTACTTCTTCTTGTTCCTCTTCTTATTCTTCTACCTCTTCTTCTTCTTCTTCATTTTCATCTTCTTCTTCCTTTTCATCATCATCATCATCTTCTTCTTCTACTACTTCTTCTCATTCTTCTTCTTCTTCTCCTCCTCCTTCTCCTTCTTCCTTTTATTATTATTATTATTTTTTATTTTTGTCTTGTTCTTCTTCTTCTTTGCCTTCTTCTTCTTCTTCATCTTATTCCTCTTCTTTTTCGTCTTTCTCTTCTTTTTCTTCATTTACTTTTTTTTTCATCATCATCATCATCATCATCTTCTTCTTCTTCTTTTCCCTCTTCTTCTTATTCTTTTTCTTCGTCTTTTCGTCTTTGTCTTCTTCTTCTTATCTTCTTCTATTCTTATACTTCTTCTATTTCTTCATCTTCTTATTCTTCTTCTTTGTCTACTTCTTCTTCAACTTCTTCTTCTTCCTCTTCTTCTTCTTCTCTTAGTTCATCTTCTTCTTCTTCTTCTTCTTAATCTTCTTCATCATCTGCTTCGTCTTCTTCTTCTTTCTCCCCTTCTTCAACTTCTTCTTCTTCTTCTTCTTCTCTTCTTCTTTCTCTTTTTCTTGTCCTCCTTATTCTTCTCCTTTTTCTTCTTCTTCATCTTCAACTTCTTCTTCTTTTTCTTCCTCCTATTCTTCCTCTTCTTCTTCTTCTTCTATTTCTTTGTCTTCTTCTTCTTCTTGATATTCTTCTTCTTCTTCTTCTTCTTCATCATCTACTTCTTCTTCTTTTCCTTCTTCTTCTTCTTCTTTTTCTTCTTCTTCTTCCTCTTCTTCTTCTTATTTGTCTTCTTTTTCCTCTTCTTCATCTTATTCTTATTATTATAATTATTATTATTATCCTTCCTCTTCTTCTTTTTCTTCTACTACTTCTTCTTCTTCCTCTTCTTCTTCATTTTCTTCTTCTTCTTCATCTTCTTCTTCTTCTTCTTCGCCTTCTTTATCTTCTTCTTCTTCTTCTTCTTCTACTTGTTCTTCTTCTTCATGTTCTTCTTCTTCTTCTTCTCCTTTCTCTTCTTCTTTGACTTATTATTCTTCTTCTTCTTCTTCGCCTTCTTGTTCTTCTTGTTCTTATTCTTCATCATCTTCTTCGTCTCCCTTCTTTCCCTTCATTTTCTTCTTTTTTTTCTTGTTCTTCTACTTCTTCTTCTTCTTCTTCTTCAGCTTCTTCTTTGTCTTCTAATTCTTTTCCTTCTTCTTCTTCTTCTTCTTCTTCTTCTTCGTCTTCCTCTTCGTCTTCATCTACTTCTCTTTCATCATCGTCTTCTTCTTCTTCTTCTTTTACTTCGACTCGTAATTCTTCTTCTTCATCATCTTCTTTTTGTTCCTCTTCTTTTTTGTCTTCTTCATCTTCTTCTACCTCTTCTTCTTCTTCTTCTTCTTCTTCTTCTTCTTCTTCTTCTTCTTCTTATACTTCTTATTCTTCTTCTTCTTCTTCTTCTTCTTCTTCTTCTCCTTCTTTTTTATTTTCCTCTCCTTCTTCTCCTTCTTCTTCTTCTTCTTCTTCTTCTTCTTCCTCTCCTTCTCCTTCTTCTTCTTCTTCTTTTTCTTTTTCTACTTCTTGATCATCATCTTCTTCTTCTTCTTCTTCGTCTTCTACTTTTTCGTTTTCTTCTTGATTTTCGTCTTCTTCTTCATCTTCATCTTCTTCTTCTCCTTCTTGTACTTCTATGACTTCTTCTTTATCTCCTTCCACTTCTTCTTCTTCTTTTACCACTTCTTCTTCTTCCTCTTCTTCCTCTATGTCTTCTTCTTCTTCATCAATGTCTTGTTCTTCTTCTTCTTTCTCTTCTTCTTCTTCTTTTTCTTCATCTTCTCCTTCTTCTTCTTCATCTTCTTCATCTTCTTCTTCTACTTCTTCATTCTCTTCATGTTCTTATTCTTATTCTTCTTCTTCTTCTTCTTCTTCATCATCTTCTTCTTTGTCATCTTCTTCTTCATCTTGTTCAACATCGTCTTCTTCTTCTTCTTCCTTTTCTTCTTCGTCTTTTTCCTCCTCTTTTTCTTATTCGACTTCATCATCATCTTCTTCTTCTTCTTCCTCTTCTACTTCTTCTTCATCATCATCTTCTTCTTCTTCTTCTTCTTCTTCTTCTCCTTCTCCTTCTTCTTCCTCTTCTTCTTTTTCTTCTTCTTCTTCTTCTTCTTCTTCTACAACACCTTCTTCTTCTTCTTCTTCTTCTTCTCCTCCTTCTTCTTCTCCGTCTTCTTCTTCATCTTCTTCTTCTTCTTCTCCTTCTTCTTCTTCTTCTTCTTCTTCTTCTTCTTCTTCTCCTTGTTCTTCTCCTTCTTCTTCCACTTCTCCTTCTCTTTCTTCATCTTCTTCCTCTTCTTTTTATTCTTTTTCTTCTTCTTCTTCTTTTTCTTCTTCTTCTTCCTCCTCTTCCTCTGCCTCTTCTTCTTCTTCTAGTTCTTCATCTACCTTTTCTTCATCACCTTTTTATTTTACTTCTTTTCCTTCTTCTTCTTCTTCTTCTTCTTCTTCATCTTCTTTTTCTTTGTCTTCTTCTTCCTCCTCATCTTCTTCTTCTTCTTCTTCAACTTCTTTTTAGTTCACTTCTTCTAGTTCTTCTTCTTCTTCTTCTTCTTCTTCTTCTTCTACTCCTCCTTCTCTTGCTTCAGTTACTTCTTCTTCTCCTTCTTCTTCTTCATATTCTTCTTCTTCTTCGTCTTCTTCTTGTTCTTCTTCTTCATCTTCTTCTTCTTTTTTCTTCTTCTTCTTCTTCTTCAACTACTACTACTACTTCTTCATCTTCTTCTTTGCCATCTTCTTCAACTTCTTCCTTTTCTTTTTCTTTTTCTTCTTCTTCTTCTTCTTCTTCTTCATCTTCCTCTTCTTCTCCTTCTTCTTCATCATCTTCTTCTTCTTCTTCTTCTTCTTCTTCTTCGACTTCTTCCTCTTCTTCTTCTTCTTCTACTACTTCTTCGTCTTCTTCTTCTTCTTCTTCCTCTTCCACTTCGTCCGATTCTTCTTCTTCTTCTTCTTTTTCTTCTTCTTCGTCTTTGTCTTCTTCTTCTTCCCCTTCTTTTTCATCTTCCTCTTTTACTTTGACTTCTTCTTTTTCTTCTTCTACTTCATCATCTTCTTCTATTTCTTCTTCTTCTCTTCTTCTTCTTCTTCTTTCTCTTCATCTTCTTCTTCTATTCCTTCTTCTTCTTCTTCATCTTCTTCTTCTTCTTTCTCTTCAGCAACTTCTTTTTAATCTTCTTCTTCATCGTCTTCTTCTTGTTCTTGTTCTTCTTTTTTTTCTACTTCTTCTCCTTTTACTACTTCTTCTTCTTTCGCTTATTTTTCTCCTTCTTCTTCCTCTTCTTCTTCTTCTCCTTCTCCTTCTCTTCTTCTTTTTCTTCTTCTCCCTCTTCTTCTTCTTCTTGTCCTTCATCTTCCTTTTCTTTTTCTTCTTCCTCTTCTTCTCCTTCTTCTTCTTCTTCTTCTAATTCTTCTTCTTCTCTTCTTCTACTTCTTCCCCTACTTTTTCTTCATCATTTTCTTATTCTACTTCTTTTTATTCTTCTTCTTATCCATCATCTTCTACTTCTTCTTCTTCTTCTTCTTCTTCATTTTCTTCTTCTTCATCTTCTTCTTCTTCTTCTACCACTTTTTCTTCCTCTTCTTCTTCTTCTTCTTCTTCTTCTTCTTTTACTCCCCCTTCTCCTGCTTCTCCTACTTCTTCTCCTTCTTCTTCTTCATCTTTTACTTCTTCTTTGCCTTCTTCTTGTTCCTCTTCTTCATCTTCTTCTTCTTCTTCTTATTTGTCTCCTCTTCTTCTTCTTCTTCTTCTTCCACTTCTTCTTCTTCATCTTCTTCTTTGCATTCTTCTTCTACATCTTCTTCTTTCTCTTCTACTTCTTCTTCTTCTTCTTCTTCTTCTTCGCCTTCTTCCTCTTCTTCTCCATCTTCTTCATCTTCTTCTTCTCCATCTTCTTCATCTTCTTCTTCTTCTTCTATGACTTCTTCATCTTCTTCTTCTTCTACTACTGCTTCTTCATTTTCTTCTTCTTCTTCTACTTCAACTTGTTCTTTCTCTTCCATTTCATCCTACTTTTCTTCTTCTTCTTCTTCTTCTTCTTCATCTTTGACTTCTTCTTCTTCTCCTTCATCTTTGTCCTCTCCTTGTTCTTCTTATCCTTCTTCTTATTATTATTCTTCTTCTTCTTCTTCTTCTCTTTCTTCTTCTCCATCTACTTCTTCCTTTTCTTCATCAGCATCATCATCATCATCATCATCTTCTTCTTCTTCTTCTTCTTCTTCTGCAATTTCTTCTTCTTGTTCGACATCTTCTTCCTCTTATTCTTCTTCTCCTTCTTTTTTTTTTCTTCTTCTTATTCTTCTTCATCTTCTCCTTCATCTTCTTCTTCTTT
>JAIUJO010000283.1:307500-315000 GCA_023846275.1 Vanilla planifolia
CTTTGTCTTCTTCTTCTTCTTCTTCTTCTCCTCCTCCTCGTCCTCTTCCTCCTACTTTTTCTTCATCTTCTTATTTTTTCTTCTACTTATACCTACTCTTCTTCTTCTTCTTCTTCTTCTTCCTCTTCTTCTTCTTCTTTTTCTTCTTCTTCTTCTTCTTCTTCCTCTTCTCTTTCTTCTAGTTTTCATTCCTCTTCTTCTTCTTCTTCTTCTTTTTCTTCTGCTTTGTCTTCTTCTTCTGCTTTGTCTTCTTCTTCCTCTTTGCCTTCTTCTTCTTCTTCTTAGTCAACTTCTTCATGATCTTCTTTTTTGTCATCTTCTTCTTCTTCTTCATTTTCTTCGTCTTAGTCAACTTCTTCATCATCTTCTTTTTCGTCGTCGTCTTCTTCTTCTTCATCTTCTTCTTCTACTACTTCTACTCCTTCTATATCTTATTCTCCTTCTTCTTCTCCTTCTTCATCTTCTTCTTCTTCTTCTTCTTCTCCTCCTATTTCTTCTTCTTCTTCTTTGTCTTCTCCTTCGTCTTTCTCTCCTTTTTCTTCATCATCTTCTTCTTCTACTTCTTCTTGTTCTTGTTGTTCTTCTTCTTCTACTACTTTATTGCCTTCTTCTTTGTCTTCTTCTTCAGCTTCCTTTTCTTCTTTTTCTTCTTCTTCTTCAACTTCCTTTTCTTCTTTTTCTTCTTCTTCTTCTTCTTCTTCCTCTTCTTCTTCTCCTTCTTCCTCTTCTTCATCTTCTTCTTCCTCTTCTTTGTCGTCTTTTTCTTCTTCTTCTTCTTCTTCCTTCTCCTGATCTCTTTCCTCTTTGCCTTCATCTTTTTCATCTTTGTCTTGCTCTTCATTATCTTCTTCTTCTTCTTCTTCTTCCTGTTCTAATTCTTCTTGTTCTTCTTCTTCTTCTTCTACTTCTTCTTCTTATTCTTTTTCTTCTTTGTCTTCTTCTTCTTCTTCTCCTTCTCTTCTTCTTCTTCTTCTTCTTCTCCTTCTTCTTCTTCTTCTTCTTTTTCTTCTTCTTCTTATTCTAATTCGTCTTCTTCTTCTAATTCTAATTCTTCTTCTTCTTCTTTTTCTTCTTCTTCAACTTCTTATTCTTCATCTTCTTCCTATTCTTCTTCTTCTTCTTCTTCTCTTACTTCTTCTTCTCCTCCTCCTCCTTCTTCTTCCCCTTCTTCTTCTCCTTCTTCTTTTTCTTCCTCGTCTTCTTCTTCTCCTTCCTCTTCGTGTTCTTCTTCTTTTACTTCTTCTTATTCGACTTCATCTTACTCTTTTTTCTTCTTATTATTCTTCTTTGACTTCTTCTTCTACTTTGTCTTCTTCAATTTCTTCTTCCACTTCTTCATCTTAGCCTTCTTCTTCTTCTTCTTCTTCTCCTCCTCCTCCTCCTCCTCCTCCTTGTTCTTCTTCTTTTTTACTTGTTCTCCTTTTACTTCTTCTTCTTCATCATCTTCTTCTCCTTCTTCTTGTTCTCCTTCTTCTTCCTCTTATTTTTCATCTTCCACTAATTCTTCTTCTTTTTCTTCTTCTTCTCTTTCTTGTACTTCTTCTTCAACAACATCATCATCTTCTTCTTCTTCTTATTTTTGTTCTTCTTCTTTTTCTTCTCTTGGCCTTCTTCTTCTTCTTCTTCTTTACCTTCTTCTACTTCTTCTTCAATGTTGTCTTTTTCATCTATTTCTTCTTCTTCATCATCATCACCATCTTCTTCTTCTTCTTCTTCTTCTTCTACTTCTTCTTCTTATCCTTTTTCTTCTTCTTCTTCTTCGTCGTCTTCTTCTTCTTCTTCTTTTTCTTCATATTCTTCTTCATCTTCTTCGTCTTCCTCTCTTCTTCACCTTCTTTTCTTCTTCTTCTTCTTCGTCTCCTTCCTTCTTCTTTCCTTCTTCTCTCTTCTTCTTCTTCTTCTTCCTATTCTTTATCATCTTCTTCTTCTTCTTCTTCTTCTTCTTCTTCCTTCTCCTTCCCCTCTTTTTCTTCTTTGCCTTCTTCTTTTTCATCTTTGTTTTACTCTTCTTTACCTTCTTCTTCTTCTTCTTCCTCTTCTACTTCTTCTTATTCTTCTTCTACCTCTTCTTCTTCTTCTTCTTCTTATTATTTTTCTTCATTGTCCTCTTCTTCTTCTAATCCTCCTCCTTTTCTTCTTGTTCTTCTTCTTCTTCTTCTTCTTATTCTTCTTATACTTCTTTTTCTTCTTAATCTTCTTCTTCTCCTTCTTCTTCTTCTTCTTCTTTTACTTCTTCTTCTTATTCAATTACTTCTACTTCTTATTCTTCATCTTCTTCTTATTCTTCTACTTCTTCTTCTCCAACTTCTTCAAATTTTTCTTCTTCATCTTCTTCTTCTTCTTCTTCTTCTTCTCCTTCTTCTTCTTCTCCTTCTACTTCTCTTTCTTCCCCTTCTTCTTCCTCTTCTTCTTCTTGTTCTTCTTCTTCTTCTTCTGTTTCTTCATCTTTTTCTTCTTCTTCTTCTTCTTTTGCTTCTTATTCTTTTTCTTCTTCTTCTTCTTCATCTCCTCCTTGTTCTTCTTCTTCATCTTCTTCTTCATCTTCTTCTTCTTCTTCATCTCCTTCCTCTTCATGTTCTTCTTCTTTGACATTTTCTTGTTCTTCTTCCTCTTCTTCTTCTTTTTCTTCCTATTCTTTGTCGTCCTTTTATTCTTCTTCTTCTTCTTTCTCCTTCTCTTTTTCTTCTTTGTCTTCTTCTTTTCATCTTTGTCTTGCTCTTGTTTATCTTTTTCTTCTTCTTCTTCTTCCTCTTCTGCTTCTAATTCTTCTTCTTCCTCTTCTACTTCTTCTTCTTATTTTTTTTCTTCTTTGTCTTCTTCTTCTTCTTCTCCTCCTCCTTTTCTTCTTCTCCTTCTTGTTGTTCTTCTTCTTCTCATTCTTCTCCTTCTTCTTCTCCTTCTTCTTCTTCTCCTTCTTCTTCTTCTTCTTCTTTTACTTCTACTTCTTATTCTACTACTTCTTCTTCTTCTAATTCTTCTTCTACGTCTTATTCTTCATCTCTTCTTATTCTTCTACTTCTTCTTCTCCTATTACTTCTTCTTCTTCTTCAAATTTTTCTTCTTCATCTTCTTCTTCTTCTTCTTCTACTTCTCCTTCCTCTTCTTCTCTTCTTCTTCTCCTTCTTCCTCTTCTTCTACTTGTTCTTCTTCTTCTTTCGGTTTCTTCTTCTTCTTCTTCTTCTTCTTCTTCTTTTTTCTTCTTCTTCTTATTCTTATTCTTCTTCTTCTTCATCATCTCCTCCTTTCTTCTTCTTTTTCTTCTTGTTCTTCTTTTTCTCCTTCCTCATCGTGTTCTTCTTCTATGACTTCTTCTTCTTCTTCTTCTTCTTCTTTTGCTTTTTTTAGGACAACTCCTTATTCTCCTTCATCTTCTTCTTCTTCATCTTCTCCTTCTCTTTCTTTATCATCTTCTTCTACTTCTTCGTCATCTTCGTCTTCTTCTTCTTTTCTTCTTATACTTCTTCTCCTTCTTCTTCTTCTTCTTCTTTGATTTCTTCTTCTTCTACTACTACTTCTTCTTCTTCTTCTTCTTCTTTTACTTCTTCATCTTCATCTTTTTCTTTTTCTTCTTCTTCTTCATCACTTTCTTTTGCTTCTTCTTCTTTTTTGTTCTTTTTTTTCTTCTTCTTCTTCATCTTCTTCTTCTTCTTCTTCCTCTTCATCATCATCATCATCTTCTTCTTCTTATTATTCTTCTTCTACTTCGTCTTCTTTTTCTTTGCCTTCTTCTTCTTCTTCTTCTTCTTCTACTTCTTCTTTTTCTTCTTCTTCTTCTTCATTTTTTTATTCTACTTCTCCTTCTTCATCATCTACTTCTTCGTCACATCTTCTTCTTCTTCTTCTTTTTCTTCTACTTCTTCTTCTTTGTTTTGTTCTTCTTCTTCTTCTTCTTCTTCGACTTCTTTATCTTTTTTTTCTTCTACTACTACTACTACTTCGTCTTCTTCTTCCTCTTTCTCCTCTTCTTCGTCTAATTCTTCTTCTTCTTCTTCTTCTTCTTTATTATCAAATTCTTTTGCTTCTTGCTCTTTTTCGTCTTCTACTTTGTCTTCTTCTTCTTCTTCTTTTCTTCTTCTTCTTCTTCTTCTTCTTCTTCTTCTTCCTCTTCTTCTTCTTCCTTTTCTTCTTCTTCTTCTTCTTCCTTTTCTCCTTCTTCTAGTTTTCATTCCGATTCTTCTTCTTCTTCCTCATCTTCTTCTTCTTTTGTTTTGTCTTCTTCTTCCTCTTTGTCTTCTTCTTCTTCTTTGTCTTAGTCAACTTCTTCATCTTCTTTTTCGTCATCTTCTTCTTCTTCTTCATCTTCTTCATCTTAGTCAACTTCTTCATCATCTTCTTTTTCCTCGTCTTCTTCTTCTTCTTCTTCATCTCCTTCTTCTACTACTTCTACTCCTACATCTTATTCTCCATCTTCTTCTCCTTCTTAATCATCATCATCTTCTTTTTCTTCTCCTTTTTCTTCTTCTTCTTCTTTGTCTTCTTCTTCGTCTTCCTCTCATTTTTCTTCATCGTCTTCTTCTTCAACTTCTTCTTCTACCTCTTCTTCGTCTTCTTCTTCTTCTTTATTTGCTTCTTCTTCTTCTTCAACTTCCTTTTCTACTTTTTCTTCTTCTTTTTCTTCTTCTTTTTCAACTTCCTTTTCTTTTTCTTCTTCTTCTTCATCTTCTTCTTCTTCTTCTTCTTCCTCTTCTTCTTCTTCTTCTTCCTCTTCTTCTTCTTCTTCTTCTTCTTCTTCTTTGTCTTCTTTTTCTTCTTCTTTTTCTTCCTCTTCTCCTTCTTCCTTCTCCTCCTCTTTTTCTTCTTTGCCTTCTTCTTTTTTATCTTTATCTTGCTCTTCATTATCTTCTTCTTCTTCTTCTTCTTCTTCTTCTTTCTCTTCTAATTCTTCTTGTTGTTGTTGTGCTTCTTCTACTTCTTCTTCTTCTTATTCTTTTTCTTTTGCCTTCTTCTTCTTCTTCTCGTTCTATTCTTCCTCTTCTTCTTCTACTTCTCCTTCTTCTTCTTCTTCTTCTTCTTACACTTCTTTTTCTTCTTCTTCTTCTTCTTCTCCTTCTTCTTCTTCTTCTTTTTCTTCTTCTTCTTATTCTACATCTTCTTCTTCTTCTTCTAATTCTTCTTCTTCTTCTTCTTCAACTTCTTATTCTTCATCTTCTTCCTATTCTTCTTCTTCTCCTTCTCCTACTTCTTCCTCTTTTTCTTTAAATTTTTCTTCTTCTTCTTCTTCTTTTTCTTCTTGTTCTCCTCCTCCTCCTCCTCCTTCTTCTTCTTCTTCTTCTTCTTCGTCTTCTTATTATTATTATTCTTCTTCTTCTTCATCTCCTCCTCCTTCTTCTTCTTCATCATATTCTTCTTCTTCTTCTCCTTCCTCTTGCCGTTCTTCTTCTTTTCCTTCTTCTTCTTCTTATTCTTCTTCATCTTATTCTCTTTTTTCTTCTTATTCATCTTCTTTGTTTTCTTCTTCCACTTTGTCTTCTTCATTTTCTTCTTCCACTTCTTCTTCTTAGCCTACTTCTTCTTCTTCTTCTCCTCGTCCTCTTCCTTCTTCTTCTTCTTTTAAACTTGTTCTCCTTCTACTTCTCCTTTATCATCTTCTTCTTCTTCTTCTTCCTTTTCTCCTTCTTCTTCTCCATCTTCTTCTTCTTATTTTTCATCTTCCACTTATTCTTCTTCTTTATCTTCTTCTACTTTTTTTGTACTTCTTCTTCTTCTTCTTTTAGTTCTTCTTCTTTTAGTTCTTCTTCTTTTTCTTCTCTTGCCCTTCTTCTTCTTCTTCTTCTTTTTCTTTACCTTCTTCTGCTTCTTCTTCAATGTTGTCTTTTTCATCTACTTCTTCTTCATCATCATCTTCTTCTTCTTCTTCTTTCCCTTCACCTTCTTTATCTTCTTCTCCTTCTTCTTCTTCTTCTTCCTCTTCTACTTATTCTCCTTCTTCTTCTTATCCTTTTTCTTCTTCTTCTTCATCGTCTTCTTCTTCCTCTTCTTCTTCTTATTCTTCCTTTTCCTCTTCTTTGTCACCTTCTTCTTTGGCTTCTTCTTCTTCAGCTTCTTTTTCATCTTCTTCATCTTCCTAATCTTGTTCCCCTTCTTTTTGTTCTTCCTCTTCTTCGTCTCCTTCTTCTTCTTCTTCTTTCCTATTCTTTGTCGTCTTCTTCTTCTTCTTCTTCTTCTTCTTTCTTCTCCTTCTCCTCTTTTTCTTCTTTTCCTTCTCCTTTTTCATCTTTGTCTTGCTCTTCTTTATCTTCTTCTTCTTCTTCTTCTTCCTCTTCTACTTCTTATTCTTCTTCTTCCACTTCTACTTCTTCTTCTTCTTATTCTTTTTCTTCTTTGTCTTCTTCTTCCTCTTCTTCTCCTCCTTTTCTTCTTCTTGTTCTTCTTGTTCTTCTTCTTCTTCTCATTCTTCTTCTTCTTCTTCGTCTTCTTCTTATACTTCTTTTTCTTCTTCTTCCACTTCTTCTTCTTCTCTTTCTTCTTCTTCTTCATTTACTTCTTCTTCATATTCTACTACTTCTTCTTCTTCTTCTACTTTTTCTTCTTCTTCCTCTACTTCTTATTCTTCATCTTCTTCTTATTCTTCTACTTCTTCTTCTTCTTCAAATTTTTTTTCTTCATCACCTTCTTCTTCTTTTTCTTCTTCTTCTTCTCCTTCTTCTTCTTCCCCTACTTCTTCTCCTTCTTCCTCTTCTTCTTCCTCTACTTCTTCTTCTTCTTCTTCTTCTTCTATTTCTTCTTCTTCTTCTTCTTCTTATTCTTCTTCTTCTTCTTCTTCTTAATCTCCTCCTCTCTCTTGTTCTTCCTCTTCGTGCTCTTCTTCTTTGACTTCTTCTTCTTCTTCTTCCTCTTCTTTTGCTTCTTTCAGGACTTCTTCTTCTTCTTATTCTTCTTCATCTTCTTCTTCTTCAACTTTATCTTCCTCTTCTTCTTCTTCTTCTTCATCTTCTCCTTCTCTTTCTTTATCATCTGCTTGTACTTCTTCATGATCTTCGTCTTCTTCTCCTATTCTTCTTATTCTTCTTATTCTACTTCTTCTTCTTCTTTTTCTTTGATTTCTTCATCTTCTTCTTCTTCTACATCTTCTTCTTCTTCTTCTTCGTCTTCTTCTTCTTGTTTTACTTCTTCATCTTCAGCTTCTTCTTTTTCTTCTTCTTCTTCTTCAATTTCTTTTGCTTCTTCTCCATCTTGTTCATTTTCTTCTTCTTCTTCTTTGTCATCATCTTCTCCTTCTTCCTTTTCATCGTCATCGTCTTCTTCTTCTTCTTATTCTTCTTCTACTTCGTCTTCTTTTTCTTTGTCTTCTTCCTTTTCTTCTCTTTCTTCTATTTCTTCTTCTTCTTCTCCTTCTTTTTATTCTACTTCTCCATCTTCATCATCTACTTCTTCTTCACATCTTCTTCTTCTTCTTCTTCTTCTACTTCTACTTCTTCATCTTCTTCTTCTTCTTCTTCTTCGTTTTCTTCTTCTTCTTCCCTTTCTACTTCGAGTTCTTCATCTTTTTCTTCTTTTACT
>JAIUJO010000283.1:317500-530000 GCA_023846275.1 Vanilla planifolia
TTCATCTTCTTCTTCTCTCTCTCTCTCTTCTTCTTCTTTTCCTTCTTCTTCTTCTTCTTCATTTACTCCTACATTTTTTCCTTCTTCTTCCTCTTCTTGTACTCCTCCTTCTCCTTCTTCTTCTTATTCATCTACTTCTTCTACTTCCTCCCCATCATCATCAACTTTTTCTACTTCTTCTTCATCATCATCAACTTTTCAACTTCTTCTTCTTCTTCTTCTTCTTCCACTGCTTCTTCCTCTCCTACTTCTTCTTCTTCTTCTTCTTTAAGTTCTTTTTCAACTACTTATTCTCCTTCATCATCTCCAACCCCTTCTCCTTCTTCTTCTTATTATTATTATTATTCTTAATCTTCATCTTCTTCTTCTTCTTTGTCTTCTTCTTCTTCTTCTTACTTTTCTTTTTATTATCCCTCTACTTCTTCTTCTTCATATTCCTCTACTGCTTCTTCTTCTTCTTCTTCTACTTCTTCCTCTTCTTCTACTTTTTATTCTACTTCTTCATCTCCTTCATCTTCTTCTTCTTCTTCCTCTCCATCTTCTTCTTATTGCTCTACTTCATCTTCTTCTTATTGCTCTACTTCATCTTCTTCCTCTACCACTTCATCTCCTTCTTCTTCTTCTTCTTCCTCTACTACTACAACTACTCCTCCTCCTCCATCTCCTTCTTCTTCTTCTTCTTCTTCTTCTTCTATTACTGCTGCTAATACTACTACTACAACTTCTTCTTCTCCTCCTCCTTCTTCTTCTACTTCTTCATCATTTTCTTCTTCTTCTCATTCCTCTTCTTCTTCTTCTTTCTCTTCCTCTCCTTATTCTTCTTCTACTTCTTCTTCTTCTTATTCTTCTTCTTTTCCTTCTTCTTCTTCTTCTTCTTCCTCCTCCTCCTCTTCATCTTCATCATCTTCTTCTTCTCTACTTTTTCTTCTTCTTGTTCTTCTTCTTCTTCATCTTCCTCTTTTTCCTCTTCTTCTTTTTCTTCTTCTTTTTCCTCTTCTTCTTCTTTTTCTTCTTCTACTTCTTCTTCTTCTTCTTCTTCTTCATCTTCTAGTTCGTATTCCTCTTCTTCTTATACTTCTTCTTCTTCTTATACTTCTTCTTCTTCTTCTACTCCTTTTTCACCATCTCCTTCTTCTTCTTCTTCTTATTATTATTATTATTATTATTCACTTTCATCTTCATCTTATCCCTTTTCCTCTTCTTCTTCTTCTTTTTCTTCTAATTTTTCTTATTCTTCCTCTTCTTCTTGTTCTTCTTCTCCATCATCATCATCTTCTTCTTCTACTTCTTTTTCCTTTTCTTTTTCTTCTTCTTCTTCTTATTCTTCTTCTTCATCTTCCTCTTCTTCTTCTTCTTCTTCCTCTTCTTCTTCTTCATCTACTTTGTCTCCTTCTTCATCTTCTTCTAGTTGTTCTTCTTTTACTTGTTCTTCAAATTTAGCTTCTTCTTCTTATTCTTCTTCTTCTTCTTCTTCTTCTCTTCTTCTTCTTATTACTCTTTAATTTCTTCTTCTCCTTCTTCTTTTCTTATTTTAACTTCTTCTTCTTCTTCTTCTTCCTCGTCTTCCTCTTCTACCTCTACTTCTTCTCATTCTCCTTCTACTTCTTCTTCTAGTTGTTCTTCTTCTTATTCTTCTTCTTCTTATTCTTTTTCCTCTTCATGTTCTTCTTCTTTTCCTTTTTCTTCTTCTCCGTTTTCTTCTTCTATTCATTCACTTTCTTCTTCTAGTTATTTTAACTTCTTCTTCTTCTTCTTCCTCTTCATGTTCTTCTCCATTTAACTCTTCTTTATCTTCTTATTCTACTTCTTCTTCTTGTTTTACCTCTTTTTCTTTTCTTCCACTTTCTCTTATTCTTTTACTTCTTTTCTTTCTTAGGTTAGGCTAGGTTAGTGTATAATTAAACATAGTTGGGTTGTGTAGACCAAAGTAGAGAAGAGCAAAGTAGAGTAGAATAGAGTACATTAGAGTATAGCAAAGTAGAGTAAAGTAGAGTAGAGCAGAACAGGATAGAGAAGAGCAGAGTAGAGTAGAGCAGAGCTAGGTTTGGCTAGGCTTAGGTTAGGCTAGGCTAGAATAGTGTAGATTAGAGCTTGGTTGGGCTTGGTTAGAGTAGAGTATAGTAAAGAAATGTAGTGAAGAGTAGAACAGAGTAGAGTAGAGTAGTGTAGATCGAAGTAGAGTAGAGTAGAGTTAGGTTAGGATAGGCAAGGGTAGGCTTAGCTTGGCTAGGTTAGGCTAAGTTAGGTTAGGATAGGCTAGGCTAGAGCAGAATAGAGTAGAGTATAGTATAGTAAAGCTAGGTTAGGCTAGGCTATGTTAGAGTATAATAGAGTAGAGTAGAGTAGAGTAGAGTAGAGTAGATCAGAGTAGAACAAAAAAGAGTAGAGCATAGTTGAGTAGAGTAGGGTTGAACAAAGCTTGATTAGGGTAGGCTAGGATAGGGTAGGCTAAGCGAGAGTAGAGTAGAGTAGAGTTGAGCAAGTTTAGGTTAGGCTAAGCTAAGTTAGAGAAGAGTAGAGTAGAGTCTTATATAGTAGAGTATAGTATAATTAGGATTGTAAGGCTAGGCTAGCTTAAGCAAGGTTAGAGTATGCTAGTTAGGCAAGAGTAGAGTAGAGTTGAGTAGAGCTTAGCTAGGTTAGGCTATGCTTGAGTAGAGTAGAGTATAGGAGAGCATAACAAAGCAAAGCAGTGAAGAGTAGAGCAAAGCAGAGTAGAGAGAGCTAAGTTAGGCTAAGCTAGGTTAGCCATGATAATGATATGCTAGGCTGGGCTAGGCTAGAGTAGAGTAGTGTAGAGTAGAATAGAGCTAAGTTAAGCTAATATAAGCTTTGCTGGGGTAGAGTATAGAGTAGAGTAGAGTAAGGAGTAGAGTAGAGTAGAGTAGGGTAGAATGGAGTAGATTAGAGAAGAGTAGAGCAGAGCATATAATAACTGAGCACAGTAAAGTAGAGTAGAACAAGGATAGGCTAAGCTAGGCTAGGTTAAGCTATGCATGGCTAGGTTAGAGTAGAGTGAAATAGAGTAGAGCTTCGTTAAGCTAGGTAAGGCTTGGTTAGAGTAGAATAGAGTAGAGTATAGTAGAGTAAAGCTAGGATAGGCAATGTTAGGGTAGGGTAGACTAGGCTAAGCTAGGATATGTTAGAGTAGAGTAGAGTTGAGTAGAGTATAGTAGAATAGAGCTAGGCTAGTATAGGCCAAAGTAGAGTAGAGTAGAATATAGTAGAGAAGAGTAGAGTAGAGTAGAGTAAAGTAAAGTAGAGTAGAGTAGAACAGAATAAAGTAAAGCAGAGTAGAGTGGAGGAGAGGAGAGGAGAGTAGAGTAGAGTAGAGAATGTAGAGAAGCAAAGTAGAGTAGAAGAATAGAGAAGAGAAATGTAGAGCATGGTATAGTAGATGAGAATAGTGTAGAATAGAGCAGACCAAAGTAAAGTAGAGTAGAGCAAAGCTAGGTTAAGCTATGCTAGGCTAATCTAGGCTAGGCTAGAGTAGAGTAGAGTTAGGTTAGGCTAGGCTAGGGTAGGATAAGCTTAGCTAGGCTAGAGTAGAGTAGAGTAAAGTAGAGGCTAGTAGTGTAGAGCAGGGTATAATAGAGTAGAGTAGAGCTATGTTTTGCTAGGCTAGGCTAGAGTAGAGTAGAATAGAATACAGTAGAGTAGAGTAGAGTAGATTAGAGTAGAGAGAGGAGAGGAGAAGAGATTAGAGCAAAGCAGAGTAGAGAAAAGTAATGCAGAGCAGAGTAATGCTTTGCAGAGTAGAGCAGAGTAGAGCAGAAGTCGACTAAGCAAGAATAGGCAAGGCTAAGCTAGAGTAGAATAGAGTAGAGTAAAGCTAACATAGGCTAAGCTAGGGTAGGCAGGCTAGTAAAGGCAAGGCGAGAGTAGAGTGGAGTTCAATAGAGCTAGATTAAGCGAAGCTAGGCTAGGCTAGTGTATAATAGAGTAAAGTAGATTAGAATAGAGTAGAATAGAGAAGAGTTGAGTAGAGTAGAGTAAAGTAAAGTAGAGAAGAGTAGAGCAGAGAAGATGAGAGGGGAAGTGAATAGAGGAGAGGAGTATAGAGGAGAAGAGAGGAGAGGAGAGGTTAGCAGAGCATAGTATAGCAGAGCAGAGTAAAGTAGAGCATAGTAGAGTAGAATAGAGCATAATAGGGAAGAGTAGAGTAGAGCAGAGTAGACCAAAGCAGAGTAGAGAAGAGCAAAGTAGAGGAGAGCAAAGTAGAGTAGGGAAAAGTAGAGTAGAGTAGAGTAGAGCAGAGTATAGTAGAGCAAGGTTAGGCAAAGTTACGCTCGGCTAGTCTAGGCTAGAATTGAGTAAAGTAGAGTAGACAGAGAAGAGTAGAGCAGAGAAAAGTTGAGCATAGCAAACCAAAGAAGAGCAGAGTATAGTAGAGCAAAGTAGTGTCGACCAGAGTAGAGAAAAGTAGAGTAAAGTAGAGCTAGGTTAGGCTAAGCTAAGCTAGGCAAGGCCAGGAAAGGCTATGTTAGAGTAGAGTAGAGTATAGTAGAATATATTAGAGTAGAGTAGAGTAGAATAAAGTAGAGTAGAGCATACTATAAAATAATAAGGTAGAGTAGAGTAGAGTAAAGCTAGGTTAGTCTAGGCTAAGGTAGCTTAGGTTAGCCTAGGTTAGGCTAGCTAGAGTAGAGTAGAGTAGAGTAAAGTAAAGTAGAGTAGAGTAGAGTAGAGTGAATTTAAGCTAGGTTATTACAGGCAAGGCTAAAGTAGAGTAGATTAGAGTAGAGTAGAGTAGAGTAGAGTAGAGTAGAGAAAGGGTAGAGTAGAGCAAAGTAAAGCAAAGTAGAATAGAGCATACATAGTAGATAATAACAGAGCAAAGTAGAGCAGAGCAAGACCAGGCTAGACTATGTTTACATAGAGTAGAGCAAAGTAGAGTAGTGTAGAGTTTGGTTAGGCTAGGCTTTGCTTGAGTAGGGTAGAGTAGAGTAGAGTTAAGTAGAGTAGAGCTAGGTTTGGCTAGGCTAGACTGACTAGATTAGGCTAGTTTAAGCTAGGCTAGGCTAGAATAGAGTAGAGTTGAGTAAAGCTAAGTTAGGCTAGGCTACACTAAGGTAGGCAAGAGTACGATAGAGTAGAGTAGAATAAAGTAGAGCAGAGCTGAGTAGATTAGAGAAGAGCTAAGCAGAGCCGAGCAAAGCTGAGCAAAGTAGAGTATGGTATAAAAAAGAAGAGTAGATTAGAGAAGGGTAGAGTAGAGTAGAGCAGAGTATAGTAGAGTAGAGTAGAGTATAATATAGTATAGTAGTGTAGAATAGAGTAGTGCAAGGTTAGGTAGGCTTGGGTAGGCTAGAGTAAAGTAGAGTAGAGTAGAGTAGGGTAGAGTAGAGCTCAGTTAGGCTACGCTAAGCTAGGTTAGGCTAGAACAAAGTAGAGTGGTGTTGTGTAGAGTTGAGTAGAATAGAGTATAGTAGAGTAGAGTAGAGTAGAGTGGAGAAGAGTAGAGTAGAGTACAGCTTGATTATGTTAGGCTAGACTAGTCTAAGTTAGAGTAGAGTTGAGTAGAGTATGGTAGATTATAGTAAAGTCGAGTAGAGTAAAGTGGAGTAATGCTAGGTTAGGCCAGGATAAGATAGGTTAGGCTAGGCTAGGCGAGAGTAGAGTAGGGTAGAGTAGGATAGATTAGAGTAGAGTAGAGCTTGGTTAGATTTGGATCAGCTATGCAAGGCTAAACCTAGCTAGAGTAGAGAAGAGAACAACAGAGTAGAGTAGACCAGAGTAAAGCAGAGTAGAGTAGACTAGAGTAGAGTAGAGTAGAGAAAAGTAAAGTAAAGCAAAGTAGTGTAGAATAAAGCAAAGCAAAGTAGAGCAAAGTTAGGCTAGGCTAGCTTAGAGTAGAGCAGAGCAGAGTAAAGAAGAATATAGCAGAGCATAATAGAGCAGAGCATAGTAGAGCAGAGTAGAGCTTAGCTAAGCTTAGTAGAGCATAATAGAGCAGAGCAGAGTAGAGTAGAGTTAGGTTATGATAGGCCAGGCTAGGCCAGGCTAGGCCAGGCTAGGCAAGGCTAAAACAGAGCAGTGTAGAGTAGAGTAGAGTAGTGTAGAGCAAAATAAAGTAGAGCATAGTAGAGTAGAGCAGAGTACAGGAGAATAGAGTAGAATAGAGTTGAGTAGAGCAAAAAAGAGAAGAGCTTAACAAGCATAACAGAGTAGACTTAGGTTAGACTAAGATAGGCTAGGCTTGGCTTGGCTAAGCTAGGTTAGGATAGAGTAGAGTATAATAGAGTATAATTAGGTTAGGCTATGCTAGGTTGAATGAAGTTAGAGTAGAATAGAGTTGAGTAGAGTAGAGTAGTGTAGAGTTGAGTAGAATATAATAGAGTAGAGCACAGTAGAGTATAGTATAATAGAGTAGAGTAGAGTAGATTAAAGCTAGGTTAAGGTAGAATTGGTTAGGCTTGGCTAAAGTACAATAGATTAGAGTTGAGCAGATTAATGTAGAGTAGAGTAGAGCTCGGTTAGGCGAAGTTAGGCTAGGTAGAGTAGAGTATGTTAGAGTAGAACAAATAAGAGCAAAGTAGAGCAGAGTAGAGTAGATTAGAGAAGAGTAGAGCAATGCAAAGAAGATTATAGCAGAGTAGAGTAGAATAGAATAGAGCATATGAGAGTAAAGTATAGTAGAGTAGAGTAGAGCTTGGTTAGGTTGAGCCAAGCTAGGCTAGGGTAGGTTAGAGTAGAGTTGAGTAGAGTAGAGTATACTAGAGTAGAATAAAGTAGAGTAGAGTAAAGTAGAGCATTGTATAGATGAGTAAAGTAGAGTGGAGTGGAGTAGAGCTAGGTTAGGCTAAGCATGGCTAGCCTAGGCTAGGTTAGGATAAGATAGGCTAGAGAAGTGTGGAGAAGAGTAGAGTATAGTAAAGTGAAGTAGAGTAGGATAGAGTAGAGCTAGGTTAGGCTATAGTACAGTAGATCAAAGTTGAGTAGAGTAGAGCATAGTAGAGTAGAGTAGAGTAGAGTAGATTAAAATAGAGTAAACCTAGGCTATGTTAGAGTAGAGTAGAGTAGAGTAGTGTAGAGTAGACTTAAGTGTAGCTGTGTTAGGGTAGGATAGGTTAGCTATGCTAAATCAGGCTAGAGTAGAATAAAGTATAGTCAAATAGAGTAGAGTAGAGTGGAGCAGAGAAAAGAAGAGTAGAGTAGAGTAGAATAAAGCTGAGTATAGTAAAGCAGAGTAGAGCAGAGCAAAGTAGAGAAGAGTAGAGAAGATCAGAGTAGAGCAAAGCAGAGAGGAGTAGAGCAGAGCTAGGTTACACTAGGCTAGGTAAGACTCGGCTTGAGTAGAGTAGAGTAGAGTAGAGGTAACTTAGGCTAGGTCTGAGTCGAGTAGAGTAGAGTGAAGTAGAATCGAGTTGAGTAGAGTAGAGCAGACATGAGGAGAGTAGTGTATAGCTAGGTTAAGATAGGCTAGGCTAGGCTAGGCAAGGCTAAACTAAAAGTAGAGTCGAGGAGAGTAGAGTGAGATGAGTAGAGTAGAGTACAGTAGTGTAAAGAAGAGCTAGGTTAGGCATGGCGAGGTTAGGCGATGCTAGAGTAGAGTAGAGTAGAGTAGAGCAGAGTAGAGTAGAGTCGAGTAGAGTTGAGCAAAGAATAGTAGAGTAGAGTAGAGTAGAGTATAGCATAGCAGAGTAGAGTAGAATTAGATTAGGCTAGACAAGGCTAGGCTAGAGTAGAGTAAAGCTAGGTCAAGCTAGGCAAGGCTATGCTAGGTTAGAGTAGAGAAAAGTAAAGTAAAATAGAGTAGAGTAGAGTAGAGTAAGGTAGAGTAGAGAGAGTAAAGCAGAGTAGAGCTAGATTAAGTTATGTTAGGCTATGCTAAGCAAGGCTAGACTACAGTAGAATAGAGCTAGGTTAGGATAGGCTAGGTTAGAGTCGAGTAGATTAGAGTAGAGTTGAGTAGAGAAGAGTGGGGTAGAGTCAAGTAGAGTAGAGTTAAGATAAGCTAGGCTAGGCAAGGCTAAGTTAGGCTAGGCTAGAGTAAAGTAGAGTAGAGTTGAGTAGAGTAGAATAAAGTATATTAGAGTAGAGTAGAGCTAGATTAGGCTTGGCTAGGCAAGGCTATAATAAAATAGAGTAGAGTGGAGTAAAGTAAAGCAGAGCAGAGCAGAGAATAAAAGAGCAAAGTAGAGTAAAGTAGGGCAGAGTAGAGCAGAGTAGGATGGTGTAGAGCAAAGCTAAGTTAGGCTAGGGTAGTCTAGGCTAGGTTAGAGTAGAGTTGAGTATAGTAGAGCAAGGTTAGGCTTGGCTATTTTAGGATAGAGTAGAGTAGAGGAGAGTAGAGTAGAATAGAGTTGAGTAAAGGTGAGCTACTTTAGGCTAGGCTTGGCTAGGATAGGATAAGGTTGGCTAGGCTAGGTTAGGCTAGAGTAGAGTAAAGTATAGTAGTGCTTAGTTCGGCTAGGGTAGGTTAGGCTAGAGGAGAGTATAGTAGAGTAGAGAAGAGTAGAGCATGGAAAAGTAGAGCAAAACAAAGTAGAGTATAGTAGAGTAGAGTAGAGCAGAAAAGAGTAGAGCAAAAAAGAGAAGAGTGGAGTTGAGTAGAAAAGAGTATAGCAGAGCATAGAGGAGTAGAGCAAAGTAGAGCAGAGCAGAGCCTAGGTGATGCTAGGCTTGGTAAGAGTAGAGTATGTTATAGTAGAGTATAACAAGGTCAGGGTAGGCTATGCAAGGTTTGGCAAGGCTAGGATAGGTTAGGCCAGAGTAGAGTCGAGTAGAGAATCATAGAGCTAAGTTAGGCTAATTTAGGCAAGAGTAGAATAAAATAGAGTGGAGTAGAGTAGTTTAGAGTGGAGTAGACTGGAGTAGAGTAGAGTAGAGTAAGGCTAAGATAAGTTAGGTAAGGTCAGGTTAGGATAGGTCTAGCAAGGCTAGGCTAGGCTAAGATGGGCTAGGCTAGACTATTCTCGGCTAGGTTAGGCTGGACTAGGCTAGGCTAAGCTAGAGTCGAGTAGAGTAGAGTAGAGTAAAGTAGAGTTGAGTAGAGTAGAGTATATAGAAAATCTGAGTAAGGCTAGGCTAGGTTAGGCTAGGCAAGGCTAGGCTAGGATAAGATAGTTAGAGTCGAGTAAAGTTGAGTAATATAAAATAAAGCAACGTTAGGCTTAGCTATGCTAGAGTATAATAAAATAGAGTAGAGTAGAGTAAGGTAATGCTAGAGTAGTGTAGAGTAGAGTAAGGTAAAGTAGAGTATAATATGGTCGGGCTACATTTGGCTATGTCAAACTAAGGTAGGTTAGGCAAGGTTAAGTTAGTTAGGATGGAATAGAGTGGAGTAGCATAGAGCTAAGATAAGCTTAGCTATGCAGAGTTGATTAAAATAGAGTAGAGTAGAGTTGAATAGAGTAAAGTAAGGTTAGGCTAGGCTAGGTGAAGTTAGCATAGGCTAGGCTAGGCTAGGCTAAGCTAGGCTAGGCTAGGCTAGGCTAAGCTAGGCTAGGCTAAACTAGGCTAAGCTAGGCTAGAGTTGAGTCGTGTAGAGTAGAGTTGGGGTAGAGTAGAGTATAATAAGGCTAGGCTAGGTTAGGCTAAGCTAGCCTCGATTGAGCCTAAAGTGGGAGTAGAGTAGAGTAGAGGAGCATACAGCTAAGTTAGGCTCAGGTAGGCAAGAGTAGAATAAAATAAAGTACAATAGAGTAGAGTAGAGTAGGATAGACCAGAGAAGAGCAGAGCATAGTAGAGCATAACAGAGCTAATAGAGAAGAATAGAGTGAGCAAAGCATAACAGAGTAGAGTAGAGCAGAGTAGAGCAAGCAAAGAAAAGCATATTGGAGAAAAGCAGAGTAGAGCAGAGTAGAATAGAGCAAAGTTGAGTAGAGCCTAGGTGAGGTTAGGCTGGGCCAGGCTAGGCAAGGTAAGGCTAAGATAGAATAGAATAGAGTAGGGTAGAGTATAGTAATGTTAGGATAGGCTAAGCTGGGTTAGGTGAGGCTAGGCTAAGTTAAGCTAGAGTAGAATAGAGTAGATTAGAGTAGCATAGAGCTATGTTTAGGCTTAACCAGGCTAGAGTAGAATAAAATAGAGTAGAGTAGAGTAAAGAAAGTAGAGCTTATGTGGTCAGGCTAGGCTAGGCTGGAGTAGAGTTGAGTAGAGTTAGGTAAAGTATAGTATAATACATTTAGGTTATGCTAGTCTAATATAGGCTTTCTTGGTTAGAGTAGAATATAGTATAGTAAGGCTGGGAAAGGCTAGCTAGGTTATGCTAGAGTAGAGTAGCATAGAGTAGAGTAGTATGAAGCTAGGTTTTGCTAGTTAGGCTAGAGTTGAATAAAATATAGTTAAGAAGATTAGAGAAAAGTAAGGCTAGGGTAGGCTAGGTGAGGTTAGGTTAGGCTAGGATAGGTTAGGCAAGGTTAAGGTAGGCTAGGTTAGAGTAGGTAGGATTGAGTAGAGTAGAGTAAAGTACTAGATTAGAGTAGAATAGAGTAGGGTAAAGAATAGTTGAGTAGAGAAGAGTACAATAAAGTAGAGTAGAGTACAGTAGAGTAGAGTAGAGTTGAGAAAAGTAAAGTAGGATAGAGCTATGATAGGCTTAGCTAGGCTAGAGTGAAATAAAATAGAGTAAGTATAATGGATTAGAGTAAGGTTAGGCTAGGCTAGGTTAGGCTAGAGTAGAGTAAATTAGAGTAGGGTAGAGTAGAGTATAGTAAGGATGGGCTAGGCTAGACTAGGTTAGGCTAGGATAGGCTGGGCAAGGTTAGGCTAAAGAAGAATAGAGTAAGAGAATAGTAATATAGAGCTAAGTTAGGGTTAGCTAGGCTAGAATAGAATAAAATATAGTAGAGTATAGCAGGGTAGAGTAGAGTAGAGCAAGGCAAGATTAGACAAGGCAAGGTTAAGCTAGAGTAGGCTAGAGTATAGTAGGGTATAGTATGATATAATATGGTTGGCTTGGGTAGGCTAGGTTAGGCTAAGCTAAGTTAGGATAGGCTATGTTACGCTTGAGTAAAGTACAGTAACACAGGGCAAAGTTTGGCTTAGCTAAGCTAGAGTAGAAAAAAATAGAGTAGAGTAGAGTAGAGTATAATATAGTAGAGTAAGGCTAGGCTAAGCTAGGAGAGGTTTAGGATAAGACAAGTTAGGCTAGGTTGGGCGAGGCTAGACTAGGCGAGAGTAGAGTAGAGTAGAGTAGAGTAAAGTAGATTAGAGTAGCATGGGGTTATATTGGGCTTAGGTTGGCAAGAGCAATATAAAATAGAGTAGAGTAGAGTAAGACTCAACTAAGGTGAGGTTAGATTAGGTTAGGCTAAACATGGCTAGGCTAGGCAAGATTTTAGTTGGGTATGGAAGAGTAGAGTAGAGCATAGAAGAGCAGAGCAGAGCAGAGTAGAGAAGTGCATAATAGAGCAGAGTGAAATAAAGTAGAGCAGAGCCTAGAAGAGTTGAGTAGAGTAGAGTAGAGTAGAGCTAGGTTAGGCTAGGCTAGGCTAGGCGAGGTGAGGCTAGGCTAGAGTTGAGTAGAGCTAGGTTAGACTTGATGTGGCTTGGCTAGGTTAGGGTAATGTAGAGTGGAGTAGAGTAGAATGAAGCTAGGTTAGGCTAGCTAAGCTAAGCTAGGTTAGCATAGAGTAGAGTTAAATAATGTAGAGAAGAGTAAAGTAGAATAGAGTAGAGTAGAGTGGAGTAGAGTATAATAGAGTAGAGTAGACTATAGTAGAGTAAAGCTTAGTTAGGTTAGGTTAGAGAAGAGTAGAGAATAATAGAAAAGAGTAGAGTGGAGTAGAGTAGAGTATAATAGAGTATAATATAGTATAGTAGAGTAGAGCGAGGTTAAGCTAGGCTAGGTTATAATATAGTACCACAGAGTAGAGCAGAGCAGAGTAGAGTAGAGTAGAGTAGAGTAAAGCAGAGTAAAGTAGAGCAAAGCAGAGCAGAGTAGAGCTAGGTTAGGCTAGGCTATGCTAGAGTAGAGTAGAGCAGAGTGGGGTAGAGTATGGTAGAGTGAAGTAGAGTAGAGCTAAGTTAGATTAGGCTTGGCTAGAGTAGAGCATAATAGAGTAGAGTAGAGTAGTGTAGAATAGAGTAGAGTAGAGCTACGTTAGGCTAGGCTATGCTAAACTAAGGCTAGAGTAGAGTAGAGCAGACTAAAGCAGAGCAGAGTAGAGAAGAGTAGACTACAACAGAGTAGAGCAGAGCAAAGTAGAGTATAGTAGAGCAGATCAATGCAGCAGAAAGTGGAGCAAAGCAGACCAGAGTAGAGCATAGTAGAGTAGAATAAAGCTAGGTTAAGTTGGATAAGCTAGAGTAAAGTAGAGTATAGTAGAGTAGAGGTAGGTTGGGGTTGGCTAGGCTAGGTTAGGTTTGAGTAGAAAAAAGTAGAGTATAGTGGAGTAGAAGAGAGTATAGTAGAGCAAGTTTAGGCTAGGCTAGGTTAGCCTAGGTTAGGGTAGGCTAAGCAAAGGCTAGGCTAGGCTTAAGTAACATAGAGTAGAGTAGAATAGAGTAGAGTTGATTAGAGTTGAGTAAAGTAGAGTTAAGTTAAGCATGGGAAGGCTAGGCTTGGCTAGAGTATAGTAGATTAGAGTAGAGTAGAGTAGTATAGAGGAGAGCAGAGTAAAGCAAAGTAGAGTAGAGCATAACAGAATAGAGTAGAGTAGAGCTAGGTTAGGCTAGGCTTGGTTAGAGTAGAGCAGAGAAGAGTAGAGGAGAGAAGAGTAGAGGATAGTAGAATAGAGTCAAGCATAGTAGAGCAGAGCAGAGTAGAGTAGAGTTAAGTTATGCTAGGCTAGGCTAGGTGAGGTTAGATAGTAGTGAAAGTGTAGCAGAGTAAAGTAGAGCAGAGCAGAGTAGTGTAGAGTAGAGCATAGTAGATTAGAGTAGAGCAAAATGAGTAGAGCAGAGTAGAGCATAGCAAAAAAGAGCAGAGTTGATTAAGCAAAGCAGAGAAGGAGTTAGGTTAGGCTTGTCTAGGCTAGGCTATGCTTAATTAGAGTAGAGTAGAGTAGAGTAGAGCTAAGTTAGGCTAGATTAGGGTAGGATAGGTTAGAGTAAAGTAGAGTAGACTAGAGTAGAGTAGTGTAGTGTAGACTATAGTATAGTATAGTATAGTTGAGTAGAGTAGAGTATAGTATAGTAGTGTAGAGTGATGTTGTTTAAAGCTAGGTTAGTCAAGGCTAGGCTAGGGTAAGCTAGGATAGGCTAGGTTAGATTACAGTATAACAGAGTAAAGTAGAGTAGAGCAGAGCTCAATTGGCTAGGCTAGGCATGAGTAAAGTAGAGTAGAGCAGAGTAGAACAAAACAAAGTAGAGCAGAGTAGAGAAGACGAGAGCAGAGTAGGGCTAAGCAGAGTAGAGTAGAATAGAGTAAAGTAGAGCAAAGCAGATTAGATCAGAGAAGAGTAGAGCAGAGTAGAGCTAGATTAGGATGAGCTAGGCTAGGCTAGGTTAGAGTAGAGTAGAGTTTAGTAAATAGAGTAAAGTAGAATTGAGCATAATAGAGTGGACTAGAGTAGAGTAGAGTATAGTATAATAGTGTAGAGTAGAGTAGAGTAGAGCTAGGTTAGGCTAGGCTGGCTTCACTAGGCTAGGCAAAGTTAGGCTAGGCTAGAGAAGAGTAGAGAAGAATAGACTAGAGTAAAGTAGAGTAGGGCAGAGTAGAGTAGAGTAGAGTATAGTAAAGTAGAGTAAAGCATAGTAGAGTGAGGTTAGGCTAGGCTTGGCCAGAGTACAATAAGACAAAGTAGTATTGAGTAGAGCAGAGCATAGTATAGCATAGTAGAGTAGAGTAGAGCAGGGCTTGGTTAAGTTAGGCTAAGCTAGACAAGAGTAGAGTCGAGAAGAATAAAGTGGGGCTAGGTTTGGCTAGGCTAGGCTCGACTAAGTTAGAGTAGAGTAGAGCAGAGTAGAGTACTGTACAGTAAAGTAGAGTACAGCTAGGTTATGCTAGGCTAGGCTAGGGTAGGCTAGGGGAGAGTAGGGTAGAGTAAAGTAGAGTAGTGTAGAGTAGACTAGGGTATAGCTACACTATAATAAGCTAGGCTAGTTATGTTAAACTGGGCTAGAGTAGAGTAGAGTAAAATAGAGCCGAGTAGAGTAGAGTAGAGTAGAGCTAAGCTGATTAGAGAAGGGTGGGGCAGAGTAGAGTAGAGAAGAGTAGAATAGAGCAAAGCACAGGAGAATAGAGCAGATCAAAGCAGTGCAAAGTAGAACAAAGCAGATCATAGCTAAGTTACACTAAGCTAAGCTCGAGTAGAGTAGAGTAAAGTTGAGTAGAGTAGAGATAGGTTGGGTTAGGCTAGGCTAGGCTAGGATTGAGTCGAGTAAAGTAAAGTAGAGTAGAGTATAGTAGCATTGAGTAGAGTAGGGTAGAGGAGAGTAGAGTAGAGCTAGGTTAGGCTAGGCTAAGTTATGCTAGGCTATGATAGGCTAGGCTAAAGTAAAGTAGAGTAGAGTAGAGTAGAGATGAGTAATGTAGAATTAAGTAGATTAAAGAAGGGCAAGATTAGGCATGACGAGGCTAGGCTAGGCTAGAGTAGAGCAGAGTAAAGTAGAGCAGTCTAGAGTAGAGTAAAGAAGAGCAAAACAGAGCAGAGTAGAGCTGGACAGAGCATAGCAGAGTATAGTAGAGTAGAGTAGAGCAAAGTAGAGTAGTGTAGAGTAGAGTAGAGCAGAACAGAGTAGAGCAGAACTAGGTTAGGAGAGACAAGGCTAGGCTAGGCTAGGATAGAGCACAGTAAAGTTGAGCTAGGTGAGGCATTCCTAGGCAAGGCTAGGTTAGAGTAGAGTAGAATAGAGAAGAGTAGAGTGAAATAGAGTAAAGTAGAGTAGAGCAGAGCAGAGTAGAGGAGATTATAGTAGAGATGAGCTAGATTAGGCTAGGCTAGGCTAAGCAAGGCTAGACTATAGTAGAGTAGAGCTAGGTTAGGTTAGTTTAGAGTGGAGTATATTAGAGTAGAGTAAAGTAGAGTAATATAGAGTATAGTAGAGTAGAGTTAGGTTAGTCTAGGCTTATTACAGCTAAAATTGGCTAAGATAGGCTAGGCTAGGCTCAGTTAGAGTAAAGTAGAGTAGAGCTGAGTAAAATAGTGGAGAGTAGAATAGAGTAGAGTAAATTTAGATTAGGTTTGGCTAAGCTAGGCTAGGATAGAGTATAACAGAGTAGAGTTGAGTATAATATAGTAGAGAATAGTAGAACAAAGTAGAGAGAAGTAGAGCAGAGCAGAAAAGAATAGAGTAGAGCTATGTTTGGCTAGGCCCAACTAGGCTAAAGTAGAGTAGAGTGGAGTAATACAAGGTTAGGCTTAGCTAGGTTAAACAAGGCTAGCGTAGAGTAGAGTAGAGCTAGGTTTGGCTAAGATAGGCTAGGGTAGGCTTGCTATGGTTGGTTAGGCTAGCTAGGATAGAGTAAAGTAGAGCTCAATTAGGCTAGGCTAGGTTAGAGCATAATAGAGTAGAATAGAGTAGAGCAGAGTAGAGTAGGGCAAAGTAGAAGAGAGAAAAGTAAAGCAGAGTAGAGTTGAGTAAAGTAAAGCAGAGTAAAGTAGAGAGGAGAAGAGTAGAGTATAGCAGAGAAGAGCAGAGCAGAGCAGAGAATGGTAGAGTCGAGGAGAGTATTGCAGAGCCTAGGTGAGGCTAGGTTAGGCTAGTCTAGGCAAGAGTAGAGTAGAGTAGAGTAGAGTAGACTAGGTTAAAGAAGAGTATAGTAAGGCAAGGCTAGGCTCAACAAGGTTAGGCTAGGTTTAGCTAGGCTAGGCTAGGTTAGGCCTGAGTAGAGTAGAGTAGAGTAGTGTAGCATAGAGCTAAGTTACACTTAGCTTGGTTAGAGTAGAATAAAATAGAGTAGAGTAGAATAATGTAGAGTAGAGTATAGTATAGAAGGGCTAGGCTAGATTAGGTGAGGTCAGGTTAGGAAAGATTAAGCTAAGCTAGGTTAGGCTAGCCTAAGATAGTGTAGGCTCAACTTGGCTAGGTTTGGTTAGTCTGAACTAGGCTAGGCAAGGCTAAGCTAAGCTCGAGTAGAGTATAATAAAGTAGAGTAAAGTAGAGTTGAATAGAGTAGAGTATAGGAAACCTGGGTAAGGCTTGGCTAGCTTAGGCTTGGCTAGCTTAAGCTTGGATAGGATAGACTAGAGTAGAGTAAAGTTGAGTAGTATAAAGCTATTTTAAGATTAGCTAGGCTAGAGTAGAATAAAATAGTATAGAGTAGAGTAAGGCTAGGCTAGGCTAGGAAAGGCTAGGCTAGAGTAAAGTATAATTGAGTTGAGTAAGGTAGAGTAGAGTATAGTATAGCTAGGCTAAGTTTGGCTATGTTAGACTAAGGTTGGATTGGTAAGGCTAAGTTTGGTTAAGGTAGAGTACAGTAAAGTAGATTAGCATAGAGCTAAGATAGGCTTAGCTAGGCAATATTTGAATAAAAAAGAGTAGAGTATAATAGAGTAGAGAAGAGTAGGTTAGGCTAGGCTAAGTAAAGTTAGGTTAGGCTAAGCTAGGCTAGGTTAGCCTAGAATAGAGTTTGGCAGAGTAGAGTATAATAAGGCTTGGCTAGGCTAGGCTAAAGTAGAGGAGCATAGAGCTAAGTTAGGCTTAACTAGGCAAAAGTAGAATAAAACAGAGTAGAGTACAATAGAGTAGAGTAGAGTAGAAAAGAGCAAAACATAGTAGAGCAAAGTAGAGCAGAATAGTGCATAACAAAGCAGAGCATAGTTGACTAGAGTAGAGTAAAGTAGAGAAGAGCAGAGCAGATCAGAGCAAAGTAGAGTAGAGAAGAGCAAAGTTGAGTAGAGCCTAGGTGAGGTTAGGCTAGGCTAGGCTATGCTAGGCCAGGCTAGAGTAGAATAGAGTATAGTATCGTAAGGCTTGGCAACATTAAGCTAGGTTATGCTAGGCTAGGCGAGGTTAGGCTAGGCGAGGCTAGGTTAGGCTAGAGTAGAATAGAGTAGAGTAGCATAAAGCTAAGTTAGGCTTAGCTAGGCTAAAGAAGAATAAAATAGAGTAGAGTAAAGTAGGGTTAAGTAGAGTAAAGCATAATTAAGGTAGGGCTTTGCTAGGATAAGCTAGAATAGAATAGAGTAGAGCTGGGTAAAATAGAGTATAGTATGGCTAGGTTAGGCTAGGCTAGGTTTTGCTAGAGTAGAGTAGCATAAAGCTAGGTTAGGCTTTGTTAGGCCATAGTAGAGTAAAATTAAGTAAGGTAGAGAAAAGTAGGGTAGAGTAAGGCTAGGCAAGGCTAAGTGAGGATTAATTAGGATAGGTTAGGCTAGGCTAAGCTTAGCCAGGGTAGGCTAGACGAGGTTAGGCTAGGCTAGGAAAAGCTAGAGTAGTGTAAAGAAGAGTAGAGTAAAGTAGATTAGAGTTTATTAGAGTATAATAGACTATAATATAGTAAGGTTGGGTAAGGCAAAGCTAGGTTAGGTTAGAAAAGGCTTCGCTAGGCTATGTTTTTTTAGAGTGAAGTAGGGTAGAGTAGAGTTGTTTAAAGCTAGGTTAGGCTAGGTGAGGTTAGGTTAGGCTAGGATAGATAAGGCTAGGCTGAGCTAGGCTAGGTTAGAGTAGGGTAGGATAGAAAAAAGTAGAGTAAAGTGGAGTATAATAATGTAGACTAGAGTAGAGTAGACTAGAGTTGAGGATAGTAGAGTAGAGAAGAGTATAATAGAGTAAAGTAGAGTAAAATAGGATAGACCTATGTTAGGCTTAGCTAGGCTAGAGTAGAATAAAATAGAGTAAAGTAGAGTAAGCCTAGGCTAGGTTAAGCTACGCTAGGCTAGGCTAGGCTAGAGTGGAGTAGACTATAGTAGGGTAGAGTACAGTATAATAAGGCTAAGCTAGGCTAAGCTAGGTTAGGCTAGGCGAGGCTAAGTTGGGCTGGAGTAGAATAAAGTTGAGTTGAGTAGCATAGACCAAAGTAAGGATTAGCTAGGTTAAAGAAGAATAAGATAGAGAATAGTATAGTAGAGTAGAGCAGAGTAGAGGAAGGCTAGGCGAGACAGGTTACGGTTTTGTTAGGCTAGGCTAGGTTAAACTAGAGTAGAGTAGGGTAGAGTAGAGTATAGTAAGCTTGGGGCTAGGCTAGGCTAGGTTAGGCTTGGCTAGGTTAGAGGCTATAATAGAGTAGAGTAGCATAAAGCTAGGTTAGGCTTCGCTAAGCTAGAGTAGGATAAAAAAGAGTATAATAGAGTAGAGTAGAGTAGAGTAAGGCTAGGCTAAGCAAGGTGAGGTTAAGTTCGAATAGTTTAGCCTAGGCTAGGCTAGAGTAGAGTAGAGTAGGGTAGAGTAGCATGGGGTTATCTTAGGCTTAGCTTGGCAAGAGCAATATAAAATAGAGTAAAGTAGAGTTGAGTGTAACAAGAATCAGCTAGGCAATATAAGGTTTGATTAGGTTAGGCTAAACTAGGCTAGGCTAGCTTTGAGTAGCATATTGTAGAATTGAGTAGATTTGAGAAGAGCAAAGTAGAGTTAATCAGAGTAGAGTAGGTAAGAGCAGAGCAGAGTAGAAATGAACAGAGTAGAGCAGAGTCAAGTAAAGTAGAGCAGAGTAGAGCAAGGTAAAGCTAGGTTAGGCTAGACAAGGCTAAGCAAGGTAAGGCTAAGCTAGAGTAGAGTAGAGTTAGGATGGGCTCATTTAGGTTAGAGTAGAGTAAAGTGGAGTAGGCTAGAGTAAAGCTAGGTTAGGCTTGGGTAGGGTAGGCTAGGGTGGGCTAAGTAAGTGTAGAGTAGAGTAGAGTTATTTAGAGCTTGATTAGGCTAGGCAAGGCAAACCTAGAGTAGAGTAGAGGACAGTGGAGTAGAGTAGGATAGAGTTGAGTAGAGCATAGCAGATTAGACTAGAGCATAGTAGAGCAAAATAAAGCAGAGTGGAGTAACGAAGAGAAGAGTAGAGCACAGTAGAGTAGACCAGAGCAGAGCATAGCAATAAAGAGTAGAGTAGAGTAGAGCAGAGCAGAGTAGAGAAAAATAGAGATAACTTAGGTTAGGCTTGGCTAAAGAAGAATAGAGTAGAGCTTGGTTAGGTTAGGCTATGGTAGGTGATGTTAGAGTAGAGTTGAGTAGAATGGGGTAGAATACAATAGAGAATAGTATAGTAGATAGAGTAGAGCTATTTTAAGCTATGCAAGGCTAGGTTAAGCTAAGCTAGACTAGATTATAGTATAGCTAGGTAGGCTTGGCTAGGCTATGCTAGGTTATAGTAGAGTAGATTACAGTACAGTACCAGTAAAGAAGAGTAGAAACAGATTAGGTTAGGATAAGTTAGGCTAGGCTAGGCTAAACTAGCCTAGAGTAGAGTAGAATAGATTAGAGTAAAGTAGAGTAGAGCTAATTAGGCTTAGCTAGGTTAGGTTAGAGTACAATAGAGTAGTGTAGAGTAGAGAAGTGTATAACAGAGTAGACCAAAATTGAGTAGAGCAGAATAAAGTGAAGTAGAGTAAAACAGAGTAGTAAAAAGTAGAGCAGAGCATAACAGAGTAGAGTAGACCTAGGTATCACTAAGTAAGGCTCAACTAAGCTAGGTTAGGGTAGGCTAGGCTATGTTAGAGTGGAGTAGAGTAAAGTAGAGTAGAGAAGAGTAGAGTAGAGAATAGTTGAGTAGAGAAGAGAAAAGAAAAGTAGAGTAGAGTTAGGTAAGGCTAGGATAGGTTAGAGTAGATTTGTATAGAATAGAATAGAGTAGAGTAGAGTAGAGTTGAGTGGAGTAGAGTAGAGTATAGTATAATAGAGCTATGTTAGGCTAAGCTAGGTTGGAGTAGAGTACGGTAATGTAAAGTGGAGTAGACTAGAGTAGAGTAAAATAGAGAAGAGGATAATAGAGTACAGAAAATAGAGCAGAGCAGAGCAAAGTAGAACAGAGCAGAGTAGAGCAGAGTTTAGTAGAGTAGAGCTATGTTAGGCTAGGCTAGGCTAGGCCAGAGCAGAGTAAAGTAGAGTTAGCTTAGGTTAGGTTAAGCTAGACAAGGTTTGAGCAGAGTAGAGTAGACTAGAATAGAGTATAATAAAATAGAATGGAGTATAGTATAGTAGAGAAGAGTAGACTAGAATAGTACAGAGTAGAGTAGCATAGAGTAGAGTAGAGTACAGTAGAGTAGAACAAGTTAGGCTAGGCTAAGATAAGCAAGGCTATGCTAAGCTAAGATAGAGCAGAATAGAGTGGAGTAGAGTAAAGAAGAGCTAGGTTAAATAATGTTAGGCTAAGCTATAATAGAGTAGGATAAAGTAGAGCAAAGTAGAGCAGAGCAGAGTAGAGCATAGTAGAGTAGTCTAGAGCACAATAGAGCAGAGTAATAAAATGCAAAGTAGAGCACAACAGAGTATAGTAGAGCTAGGTTAGGTGAGGCTAGAGTAGAGTATAGTAGAGTTAAGTTAGGTTGTCTTGGCTAGGCTAGCTTAGAGTAGAGTAGAGTAGAGTAAAGGAGAGTAGAGCTAGGTTAGGTTAGGCTAAGCTAGGGTAGGCTAGGCTAGGGTAGGCTAAGCTAGGCTAAGCCAGAGTTGAGTAGAGTAGAGTAAAGTAGAGTATAGTAGAGATCAGTTATGCTAGGCTAGGCTAGGCTCTAGGCTAGGCTAGAGTAGAGTAGAGTATAGTAGAGGTTAATAGAGTAGAGAAGAGCAAAGCATAGTAGAGCAAACCAGAGTAGAGCAGAGTAGAACATAGTAGAGTAGGATAGAGTAGAGCAGATTGGCGTAGAGTTGAGTAGAGTAGAGCTAGGTTAGGCTAAGCTAGGCCTAGCTAGGATAGAATAGGAAAAGTTAGAGTAGAGTCGAGTAGAGTAGTGTAGAGTAGAGTAGAGTAAAGTAGAGTAGTATAGTGTTAGGTTAATCTAGGTTTTATGGGGCTAACTTAGGCTTGGTTAAACTAGGCTAGGTTAGGCTATGCTAGATTAGAGTACAATAGAGTATTGTAGAGCTAGGTTAGGTATGGCTAGACTAGGTTAAAGTTGAGTAGAATAGAGCAGAGTAGAGTAAAGTAGAGTAGAGTAGAACAAAGAAAAGTGGAGCAAAGTACATTAGAGCAAAGTAAAGTAAAGTAGAGCAGAGCATAGTAGAGCAAACTAGAGCAGAGTAGAGAAAAATAAAGCTATGTAAGGCAAGGCTAGGCTACATTAGTCTAGGCTAGGAAAGTGTAGAGTGGAGTAGAGTAGAGTAGAGCTATGTTTTGTTAGGCTAGGCTAAGTTAATGTAGATTTGAGTAGAGTAGAGTAGAGTAGAATAGAGTAGAGTAGGGTAGAGTACAATAGAGTAGAGTAGGTGAGGCTTTGCAAGGGTAGGCTTGGCTTGGCTAGGCTTTGCTAGAGTAGAGTAGAGTAGAGCAGAGTAGAGTGGAGTGAAGTAGAGCTAGGTTAAGCTATCTAAGCTAGAGTATAATGGAGTATAGAGTAGAGCAGAGTAGAATACAATATAGAAGAGTAAAATAAAGTAGAGCAGAGTATAATACAATATAGAAGAGTAAAATAAAGTAGAGCAATGAAGAGAAGAGTAGAGTAGAGCTAGGTTAGGCTAGGCTATGTTAGGCTCTACTTGGCTAGGCAAGGCCAGAGTAAGGTAGAGTACAGTAAAAGTAGCATAGAGTTAGGTTAGGCTAGGCTAGGTTATGCTAGGCAAGAGTAGAGTAGAGTAGACTAGGGCTAGGTTAGGTATGATTAGGCTAAGCTATGTTTGGCTAAAGTAGTGTAGAGTAGTTTAGAATAGAGCAAAGCAGAGCAAAATTGTGCAGAGCAGAGTAGAGTAGAGTAGAGTAGAGTAGAGTAGAGTAGAGTAGAGAAGAGTAGAATAGTATAGAGCAGTACAGAGTAGAGCAGAGTAGAGTAGAGCAAAGCATAGCAAAGTAGAGTAGAGTAGAGCTAGGTTATGGTAGGCTAGGTAAGAGCAAAGTAGATTAGATTAAAATAGGGTAAAGTAGAGTGGAGCTTGGTTTGGCTAGGCTAGTTTAGGCTTAGGTAAACAAGGTTAAAGTAAAGCAGAGAAAAGTATAGTAGAGTAGAGTAGACAAGAGTGGAGCAAAGTAGCACAGAGCAAATTAGAGAAGAACAGAGCATAGCAGAGCAAAGCAGAGGAGAGCAGAGCAGAGTGGGATAGAGAATAGTTGAGTAGAGCTTTGTTAGGCTAGGCTAGCATAGAGTATAGTAGAGTTGAGTAGAGGAAGGATAGGCTAGGATAAGTTAGAGTAAAATACAGTAAAGTAGAGTTGAGTAGAGTAAAGTAGAATAGAGTTAGGTTAGGCTAGGCTAAGCTAGGTAGGCTAGGCTAAGCTAGGCTATAATAGAGTAGAGTAGAGTAATGTAAAGTAGAGATGAGTAGAGTAGAGTAGAGCTTGGCTGTGTTAGGCTAGTTTAAGCTAGGGTAGGCTAGAGTAGAATGGAGTTGAGTAGAGTAGAGCAGAGCAAAGTAGAGTAGAGAAGAACAGAGTAGAGTAGAGTAGAGTAGAATAGAGAAGAAAAAGTAGAGTAGAATTGAGTAGAACAAAGTAGAGCAGAGCTTAATAAAACTAGTTTAGGCTCAGCTATGCTAGATAAGGCTAGGCTAAGCTTGGTTCGAGTAAAGTATAGTAGAGTAGAATAGAGTATAGTAGTGTAGAGTAACATAAAGTAGAGTAGTGTAGTAGAGGAAAGTATAGTAGAGCTATGTTAGGCTAAGCTAAGTAAGGCTAGGCTAGAGGAGAGTAGAGTGGAGTAGAGTAGAGTAGAGTAGAGCTATGTTTGGTTAGGCTAGGCAAGACAAGGTTTTAGTAGTGTAGAGTGGAATAGAGCATAATAGAGGAGAGTAGAGAAGATTAGAGGAAATTAGAGTAGAGAAGAGCTGATTAGAGTAGAGTCGAGTAGAGCGGAGAAGAACATAGCAAAGCAGAGTAGAGTAAAGCAAAGCATAGCAAAGTAGCACAGAGCAGAGCTAGGTTAGTCTAGGCGAGGCCAAGCTGTGCTTGAGTAGAGTAGAGTAGAGTTAAGTAGTGCTAGATTAGGTTAGGCCTAGTTAGGTTAGAGTAAAGTAGAATAGAGTAGAGTAGAGTAGAGTATAGTAGAGGACAGTAGAGTAGAGTAGAGGAAAGTAGAGTAAAGCAGAGTAGTGTAGAGTAGAGCAGTGTAGAGTAGAGTAGAGAAGAACATAGTAGAGAAAAATAAAGCAAAGTCGAGGAGAGTAGAGTGAGGTTAGGCAAGGTTAAGCGAGGCTAGGCTATGCTAGGTTGGGCTAGCAAGAGTAGTGTAGAGTAGAGTAGAGCAGGTTAGGCTAGGCTATGGTAAGTTAGAGTAGAGTAGAGTAGAGCAGAGTAGAGTAGAGTAGTGTAGAGTAGAGTAGAGTAGAGTAGAGTGAGGTTAGGCTAGGCTAAGCTAGGCTATGTTAGGCGAGGCTTGAGTAGATTAGAGTAGAGTATAGTGCAGTAAAGTAAAGCTAGGTTAAGCTAATCTGGGCTAGATTATAGTAGAGCAGAGTAGAGAAGAACAAAATAGAGTTGAATAGAGTAATACAGAGTAGAGCTGAGCAGAGTTAGGTTAGCTAAGCTAAGCTAGGCTTGGTAAGGCTATGCTAAGCAAGGCCAAGAAAGGTTAGAGTAAAGTAGAATAGAATAGCATAGAGTAGGGCTAGGTTAGGCTATGCTAGGCTAATGTTACACCCCATTTTTCCTAGGCTGATTTTTGGCATACAACAATTTTTTTTTTTTTTTATATAGACAGCTCAGATCGTCCCATACCAACCTGAGTAGCCTACGAAAACATAGGATATAACACATCATTACACACCTACTTCCCTTAACAATGTGGATCCCATCTACCGGGTACACCGTCAAATCAGGTTCATGACTCCTGAATTAACAGATAGACTCGCGCAGTGTTACTCCTACTAGACCCAATACTCCTAACCCATACGGGTAGGAGAACCGGTCTATTAGAAGTCTGAACCCCCATGGTTAAGTTCCATAGTCATGTAATGACCTCACCATCAAACAAAAACATATATAACATCCTCAGATAAAATATGGCACTCCACACACCATACTCCAAGACAATAAAATAAAACAGTGAATGAAACTACATTACAAGAATAAGATCCAAGTCCAACAAGTGCAATATTATCCAACCAGAAACATAAGTCAGAATTACCCTCACATATTACATGACATATGAGAATAACAATCTCATTAAATACATCCAACAGCAACACTCAACTAACAAGAATATCTCGAACAATCATAAGTCAGATATCCTCCACAATCCTGCTGACCACGATCCCACCTAATCTGGTAGCGTCAAGTCTGCCGAGCCACTGAAAATATATAATACAGGAATGAGCTATGCCCAGTAGGAAAGACAGCTAGTAAAACTCACATGCAAGAGAAGGATAATAGAAAAAATATAGGAATACAGCATAACAATGTATGGTGGTTAGGCACTCTCAGTCCCAGACTCCGACCAACCACAGTCACCCCTAGTCACACCAGAGTAGCTCTCCTCTGGGCTTCCAGGTAGCGTGCCAGTGGGAACGTCCATCTCGAAACACGCATGGCGCCTAAGCACCCGACACCGCAGCGTCTCTCGTCAATCAATCTCCTGGAGACTATAGACAGATCCAGTCACAAAATCTCTAGCCAACGTGAGACACCCCTGCCACCCTAAGGCGCGCAGGCCTACACACTTGGCTAGCCACTGCGAGACACCCCTGCCACCCTCAGGCGCGCAGGCCTACACACATGGACCAGGAGAGATCGACTCAGCCACCGTCCCAAAGAGTCCTCTACCGACAACTTCCATAGAAGCTCACACCCCTACAGTCATTGCCAATCTCTAACTCCAAGATCCGGCAACATGTGTCCAGGTACAATAAGGCGCATACCAGTCCACATGTATACTGTGGAAGCTAAGTCTGAACCGCATAGTTACCTACCACAACTACCCTAAAACATCATATAGGGTCTATAGTAGTCCAGTCCAGTATGCCAATCCATAAAATATGCCAACACTGAGTAACTGACTCAATCCATGCCATTGCCATCCAAGCAATACAACTGTCAATTACTGACTGTTCTGGTAGCATCCATGTACCATACCTCTGTCTGACTGTTTCCAGCTGTACTGTCATCACTGATAACATTTTTCCCCACTTCAGGCGATTTTTTTTTTCTTTACCCACGGATCTCCAGAATTTTCGAAATTTCTCATTTCCAAATTTTCTGATTTTTCTTGAATTTTCTAAAATATAATAATCCCTAAAACTCAATTATCGAATTTTTCCTAAATTCGAAATATCAAATTTTGCAATTTTATCTCTTTTCCGAAATTCGGAATAATTACCGAATTTAAAAATTCCGTTATTCCATTTACCGCGCCGTACTTCCGTGAACCCGGTTCTCGCCGCCGGTTCGGCCTTCGCGCTGAGCCGAGAACCGCTTCTCACTGAACCGCGCCGAATCCCCTGAACCGGATCTCGCCACCGGTTCGGGCCTTCGCGCTGAACCAAACCCCCGCCGGTCGAAGTTATTAATCCGAATTCGGCCGACGCTTAATACATAATCTTAATAATTAATATAATTATTCTCTTAATAAATCAACAAATCCCTAATTAACCCTTAATTCGTCTCCTTCCTTCGCCCGTCGTCCGCGAAACCCTAGCCGCCGCAATCGCCGACCAATACTCGATTTCCGGCAACTGCGAACAAGGAGAACATGTTCGTACTATCCTAACATTCCAATGATGTCACTAATTCCTAAGATTCAATCAAAATATCCGTCGAAGGAGTTTCATCCGATCCCTAATTGACAATTTATGAAATTAAATGATTCCAGCATTTGCAAACCACCTTAACATGATTAAGCACAAAATCAACTCAACATATGCTTGGTAAAATTTCCGAATCGACGGTATAATTTTTTTTTTTTCGAAAACCCTAAACATGCTAAAATCAATAATTGCATTAATCAATTCCAAAAACCCACATTTCGCATGCTCAGGTAGTAATTGCAAAATAACCCATATTTTTAACTTGCAAATTAACTAATTTAAGCCGAAATTTCCTACCTTTCTTCTCCGGCGACGGTGGCGACGGTGAAGCTCGCACTCGACCAACCGCTGCTCCTCGCCGAACGAAACCGGTACTAATCGATTCTCCTCGATCACGCGAACCTCCAGGTACAAAAAGCCCCTTGCCAGGCCGCCGGAATCACGCGCCGTACGCCGGAAATTCCTCTCTATCGGTCGGTCGAACGAAACCCTTATCGTTCGCGAGGGTTTTATATTCCTGGCCGACACGGTGAAAACCCGTTACGCACCGTTGACACGCTTTCGACACGGTAAGCACCCGATACGCGCTGTCGACACGCTATCGACACGGTAAGCACCCGATCAGCCGGTTCAATCCCAACCGTCGATCACGACCGTCCGATCCGCTTATCAGAACGCACGTGCAAACTCACTCGGCAAACCGCCTCCGCCTCCGCCGAACCGTTCCGGTCCGATTCACGCGCGGTAAAAACCAATTTCCGGTTTAATTTAAATGGATTTTCGAATTTCTAAAATCCAATAAATCTACTTAAACAAGGAAAATTTCTTAAAATTCACCTCGGTGCTCCGAAAAATTCCCTAGAAATTTCAGAAATTCCAATAGCCTCCAATTGAGCTCCTGGCTCATCCTACTGTCGATCTGAAATCATCCAAGCCAAAAATTAATTTACTAAAGATTAACATAAAAATTTTTACTGGGTATAACAATCTCCCCACCTTATCAGGAATTTCGCCCTCGAAATTCAGCAAGAAGTTCCGGCCACTTCTCCGCAACATCCTGCTCTAGCTCCCAGGTTGCCTCCCTTTCGTCATGTCTATTCCACAGAACCTTGACCATAGGAAACGACCTGTTCCTCAGCTGTCTGCTGCTCTCCTCGAGGATGCGAATTGGTAGTTCCACATAAGAAGAATCTGGTGTCACTTGCAAACCAGGAAGATCATCGCTGATACAATGAGAAGGATCTGGCACATATCTCTTGAGATTCGAAACATGAAACACATTGTGAATCCCAATCAGATGTTCAGGAAGTGCCAACCTGTAAGCCACTTCACCAACCCTCTCTAGAATAGGATAGGGTCCAATGTAACGAGGTCGAAGCTTAGAAGGCTTCCCGAACCGGAATAGGCCTCGCATAGGACTGATCTTCAGGAATACCCTATCTCCTACAGAAAACTCAACAGCTCTGTGCTTAGGATCCTAATATTTCGTCTGGCGATCTTGCACAATACGTAATCTGTCTTGCAATAACTTGACTTCAGCTGTGGTCTCCTGCACAATCTGAGGTCCCCACACTCTCCTGGAATCACCCTCCTCCCAACAAAGAGGGGATCTGCACCTACGCCCATACAATGCCTCGTAATCTTTTATCAGTTCCAACCACCTCCTCTGCCTCAAGTTCAGTTCCTTCTGAGTGAACAGATACTTAAGACTCTTGTGGTCGGAGAAGCAATCTACAGGAACTCCGTACAAATAATGTCTCCATATCTTCAAGGCAAAAATGACAGCAGCTAACTCCAAATCATGAGTGGGATAATTCTTCTCATGATCCTTCAGTTGCCTCGAAGCATATGCTATAACTCTACTATCCTGCATCAGTACGGCTCCCAAGTCTATATGTGAAGCATCAGTGTACATCTGATACGGCTTCTCCTGTGTAGGTAACATCAATACTGGAGCGGTGCTAAGCCTCTGCTTCAGCTCTAGGAAACTGTTCTCACAACTCTCTGACCACTCAAAAGATTTTCCCTTCCGGGTCAACTGTGTTAGTGGAGCGGCCAGTCTAGAAAAGTGAGGAACAAATTTCCTATAGTATCCAGCCAAACCAAGGAAACTCCGGATCTCAGTGACAGAAGATGGCCGTTTCCAATCAATAATAGCTCGTATCTTGCTAGGATCAACAGCCACGCCCTCTGCACTGACAATGTGTCCCAAGAATGCTACTGAGTCCAGCCAAAAGGAACACTTGGAGAATTTTGCATACAGCTCATTCTCCCGCAACACTGTAAGCACAGTCCTCAACTGATCTGCATGAGTTTCCCGATCTCTGGAATAAATCAATATATCATCTATAAAGATGATCACAAACCGATCCAGAAAGGCATGAAACACTCGATGCATCAGGTTCATAAATACTGCTGGTGCATTAGTCAATCCAAAAGGTAACACTGTGAACTTGTAATGCCCATACCTAGTACGGAATGCTGTTTTGGGTACATCAGAACCTCTAATCTGGATCTGGTGATAATCCGAGCGTAAATCAATCTTGGAGAACACAGTTGCTCCCTGAAGCTGATCCAACAAATCATCGATGCGTGGTAAAGGGTATCGGTTACGAATAGTAACCTTATTCAATTCCCTATAATCTACACACAGCCTCATACTACCATCTTTCTTCTTGACGAATAAGACAGGGGCACCCCAAGGTGAACAACTGGGGCGTATGAGTCCCTTGTCTAATAAGTCCTGTAACTGAGTCTTCAACTCTGCTAGCTCGGCTGGAGCCATCCTGTAAGGAGCTCTAGCAATAGGAGCTACTCCTGGCTCCAAATCAATCGAAAACTCCACTTCCCTAGCTGGTGGAAGTCCAGGCAGCTCCTCTGGAAAAACCATAGGGAAGTCTCTCACCACTGGAATATCTGACATAGGGGTAGTGGTGGCTTGGCTATCGGTCACATAGGCCAACCAACCAGTACAACCCTTACTTACTTACCTCTCTGCCTGAAGAACTGAGATCAGAGGGATCTGCCTGTTCAGACCAAAGTATATCACTTCCCCCGAACCAGGCACTCTGATCCTGACCTTCTTCTCCCAACAATCCAGCACCACTGCATGGTAGCACAACCAATCCCTTCCCAAAATAATGTCGAACTCTGCTAGTGGCACACATATCAACTCTGTCACGAACTCGTGTCCACTAATTAGAATAGATCCGTCAATCTTCTGAACAGTGGGAATCTCCTTCCCACCAGGAAGCCTAACCAGTAAGGGTTCCTTCAAGTAACCCTTGGATCCTGATATCTGATTCCAGATCCTCTCAGCAACAAAAGAATGAGATGCACCAGTATCAAACAAAGTCATGCACTGCACGTTGCCAAAATAAAGCATACCTGTGATCACCTCTGGTGACTCTGAAGCCTGCTACCGAGTCAGTGCAAACACTCTGGGCTGTCCCCCAGATGAACCAACCGGTCCTGTGATCCTCTGTTTCTTCAACTCTGGGCAGTCGCACTTCTTGTGTCCGGGCTGTCGACAATGGTAGCAGATAATCCCCCCAGTCCGGGTACCTGTCTGCTGCACTGGTCTCTCAGAGATAGGTCGTGGCTGGACCACGCCCTCCTGAGTACCACGGTGATCTCTGTGTCTCTTGTCCTTTTTGTTTTGTTGGACATTTCTGAATTCCTTCCTCTTGTTGTGAGTCTCTCTCTGGGCCTCCATCCGGTTGTCAATAAGCTCAATGGATCTCGCAGCCTCCACCAAGTCACGAAACCTGGCAAACCGACTCACAACTAGCTGGCACTGCAGCATAGGACGAAGTCCCTCCAGGAACATCTCACATCTGCGCTCCTCAGAAGGCACCAGCTCAGCGACGTACCTCGCCAGATAAGTGAACCTCGATAAGTAATCGTTCACTGACATCTGGCCCTGCCTGAGGTGTATAAGTTCCCTCCTGAACTGAGACATGGCAGAAGCCGGAATGTAGCACTCCCTGAATGCCTCAACAAAGTCTTCCCATGCTATCTCGCTGTTCTGGGCCTCCCCAAACATAGCGCGCCGCTGGTCTCTCCACCAGGTAGCAGCCTCTCCCTCCAATACTAGAGCAGCAAGTACTACCCTCCTACCAAGTGGACATCCCAAGGCATCAAACAGCTCAAGCATATGAGCCATCCAGTCATCAGCCACTGCTGGGTCAGCCGACCCACTGAAGCTCCGCGAACGCAACAGCATGAAGGCATCGATCCAACGATCCACGGCTGGCTCAACTGGCAATGCTGGGCTCGTCACCGGGGTAGGAGTAGTAGATATAGGTCTGCCTCTAGCTGCTCCACGAGCGGAAAGTCTCCTGGTACCAGCCATACTGTCAAAGCAACTAATCTGGCATTAGAGTCGTCATTTGGCAATTGGCATATGGACTACTATAGTAAACAAAAGAATCAACAGTTCTCCCCACCTTGGGTTGAACTCCTATACATGTCTAGCCCCGCTATCTCACCTAGGGCTCTGATATGTCTAGCCCCACTATCTTAACCTAGGGCTCTGATACCACTCATGTTACACCCCATTTTTCCTAGGCTGATTTTTGGCATACAACAATTTTTTTTTTTTTTTTATATAGACAGCTCAGATCGTCCCATGCCAACCTGAGTAGCCTACGAAAACATAGGATATAACACATCATTACACACCTACTTCCCTTAACAATGTGGATCCCATCTCCCGGGTACACCGTCAAATCAGGTTCATGACTCCTGAATTAACAGATGGACTCGCGCAATGTTACTCCTACTAGACCCAATACTCCTAACCCATACGGGTAGGAGAACCGGTCTATTAGAAGTCTGAACCCCCATGGTTAAGTTCCATAGTCATGTAATGACCTCACCATCAAACAAAAACATATATAACATCCTCAGATAAAATATGGCACTCCACACACCATACTCCAAGACAATAAAATAAAACAGTGAATGAAACTACATTACAAGAATAAGATCCAAGTCCAACAAGTGTAATATTATCCAACCAGAAACATAAGTCAGAATTACCCTCACATATTACATGACATATGAGAATAACAATCTCATTAAATACATCCAACAGCAACACTCAACTAACCAGAATATCTCGGACAATCACAAGTCAGATATCCTCCACAATCCTGCTGACCACGATCCCACCTAATCTGGTAGCATCAAGTCTGTCGAGCCACTGAAAATATATAATACAGGAATGAGCTACGCCCAGTAGGAAAGACAGCTAGTAAAACTCACATGCAAGAGAAGGATAATAGCAAAAATATAGGAATACAGCATAACAATGTATGGTGGTTAGGCACTCTCAGTCCCAGACTCCGACCAACCACAGTCACCCCTAGTCACACCAGAGTAGCTCTCCTCTGAGCTTCCAGGTAGCGTGCCAGTGGGAACGCCCATCTCGAAACACGCATGGCGCCTAAGCACCCGACACCGCAGCGTCTCTCGTCAATCAATCTCCTGGAGACTATAGACAGATCCAGTCACAAAATCTCTAGCCAACGTGAGACACCCCTGCCACCCTAAGGCGCGCAGGCCTACACACTTGGCTAGCCACTGCGAGACACCCCTGCCACCCTCAGGCGCGCAGGCCTACACACATGGACCAGGAGAGATCGACTCAGCCACCGTCCCAAAGAGTCCTCTACCGACAACTTCCATAGAAGCTCATGCCCCTACAGTCATTGCCAATCTCTAACTCCAAGATCCGGCAACATGTGTCCAGGTACAATAAGGCGCATACCAGTCCACATGTATACTGTGGAAGCTAAGTCTGAACCGCATAGTTACCTACCACAACTACCCTAAAACATCATATAGGGTCTATAGTAGTCCAGTCCAGTATGCCAATCCATAAAATATGCCAACACTGAGTAACTGACTCAATCCATGCCATTGCCATCCAAGCAATACAACTGTCAATTACTGACTGTTCTGGTAGCATCCATGTACCATACCTCTGTCTGACTGTTTCCAGCTGTACTGTCATCACTGATAACATTTTTCCCCACTTCAGGCGATTTTTTTTTTCTTTACCCACGGATCTCCAGAATTTTCGAAATTTCTCATTTCCAAATTTTCTGATTTTTCTTGAATTTTCTAAAATATAATAATCCCTAAAACTCAATTATCGAATTTTTCCTAAATTCGAAATATCAAATTTTGCAATTTTATCTCTTTTCCGAAATTCGGAATAATTACCGAATTTAAAAATTCCGTTATTCCATTTACCGCGCCGTACTTCCGTGAACCCGGTTCTCGCCGCCGGTTCGGCCTTCGCGCTGAGCCGAGAACCGCTTCTCACTGAACCGCGCCGAATCCCCTGAACCGGATCTCGCCACCGGTTCGGGCCTTCGCGCTGAACCAAACCCCCGCCGGTCGAAGTTATTAATCCGAATTCGGCCGACGCTTAATACATAATCTTAATAATTAATATAATTATTCTCTTAATAAATCAACAAATCCCTAATTAACCCTTAATTCGTCTCCTTCCTTCGCCCGTCGTCCGCGAAACCCTAGCCGCCGCAATCGCCGACCAATACTCGATTTCCGGCAACTGCGAACAAGGAGAACATGTTCGTACTATCCTAACATTCCAATGATGTCACTAATTCCTAAGATTCAATCAAAATATCCGTCGAAGGAGTTTCATCCGATCCCTAATTGACAATTTATGAAATTAAATGATTCCAGCATTTGCAAACCACCTTAACATGATTAAGCACAAAATCAACTCAACATATGCTTGGTAAAATTTCCGAATCGACGGTATAATTTTTTTTTTTTCGAAAACCCTAAACATGCTAAAATCAATAATTGCATTAATCAATTCCAAAAACCCACATTTCGCATGCTCAGGTAGTAATTGCAAAATAACCCATATTTTTAACTTGCAAATTAACTAATTTAAGCCGAAATTTCCTACCTTTCTTCTCCGGAGACGGTGAAGCTCGCACGCGACCAACCGCTGCTCCTCGCCGAACGAAACCGGTACCAATCGATTCTCCTCGATCACGCGAACCTCCAGGTACAAAAAGCCCCTTGCCAGGCCGCCGGAATCACGCGCCGTACGCCGGAAATTCCTCTCTATCGGTCGGTCGAACGAAACCCTTATCGTTCGCGAGGGTTTTATATTCCTGGCCGACACGGTGAAAACCCGTTACGCACCGTTGACACGCTTTCGACACGGTAAGCACCCGATACGCACTGTCGACACCCTATCGACACGGTAAGCACCCGATCAGCCGGTTCAATCCCAACCGTCGATCAAGACCGTCCGATCCGCTTATCAGAACGCACGCGCAAACTCACTCGGCGAACCGCCTCCGCCTCCGCCTCCGCCGAACCGTTCCGGTCCGGTTCACGCGCGGTAAAAACCAATTTCCGGTTTAATTTAAATGGATTTTCGAATTTCTAAAATCCAATAAATCTAATTAAACAGGGAAAATTTCTTAAAATTCACCTCGGTGCTCCGAAAAATTCCCTAGAAATTTCAGAAATTCCAATAGCCTCCAATTGAGCTCCTGGCTCATCCTACTGTCGATCTGAAATCATCCAAGCCAAAAATTAATTTACTAAAGATTAACATAAAAATTTTTACTGGGTATAACAGCTAAGTTAGGCTAGGTTAGAGTTGAGTAAAGCAGAGTAGAGTAGAGTAGTGTATTGCAGCATAGAGTAGAGTGGAGTACAGTAAAGTACAGTAGAGCTCGGTTAGGGTAGGCAAAGAAAGGATTGGCTAGGCTATAGTAGAATAGAGTAGAGTGTAGTATAGTAGAGTAGAGTAGAGCTAGGTTTGTTTAGGCTAGGTTAGGATAGCTTAGGCTAGGCTAGAGTTGTCAAGCCCCCACCGACATCAATACCATTAGATCACAAAATGAACATCAGAGTCACGAGATACAATATCTAAGTGAGGACAAATAAACAAACCATAGGTGGGGACCCGACGGTAAGACAAACACTAACTCAAAATCCAAAGTATATATATATATAAAGACATGTTTTTAAACATTTAATCACACTAAAATTTTCCCTCTCACACATCTCTTGGAAAGGGCTCTCCTGTAGCAGCATCATTCCCATCTCTCAGTGCAGTGGTTTCATGACCTGTGATGTAAGCACTAAATGAGATTTTATATATCTCAGTAGATAATTCCACATAGTTAACCAAGAAAATAAAAGGCATAACAAATACCATTAACAGTAAAGATGAATGTCATACATACATATAAGGTAATGCCAAATGAAAACCATAAAGAAATGCAAGTTCCTTATATAATGTGTTATTACCGGGCCCAATTCCCTTTGACGCATTATCCTCTGGATCCAATCATCAATGACTGTCCTCTAGCCGGCATCCAACCAAGCACATAACACTAGGTAGATATCTGATCCGAAGATCGATACCCTGCGATCCAACACGCTGAGCCTAGTGCCACCAGGCAGGTATGGTACCATACCCTGCGATCCAACACGCTGAGCCTAGTGTAATCATCATGGAGTCATAGCACATAACACTAGGCAGATATGTAATCCGAAGATCGATACCCTGTGATCCCACACGCTGAGCCTAGTGGTGAGGATAATGTTCTCTGGGAATCCATTTTTTTATAATTATTTGTCATTTCCCAAACATCAATCCATGCCATATCAAAAGATGTTTCATGCCATATTGTTTCGTCTCTTTCTTTGGCATATTGTACAATATTATTTCTTTCTTTTTTAGTTGTCATGCAAATGAAAGAAATATCAACATATAGAACAACCAAACACCATGTAACTAAGAGAAAATCATGTAAAAAAAATACATAGTAATGTGCTACATCACAGGGTTAGGAATCTATCTACCTCAATTTGCTGTACCAACTGTCTTACTCACTTCTGCTTCTTTTTGATGTCCTACAAGCCCGTAAAATACAACAATAATTAATTTAAATATGCTTATTAGTCAAAACTGCTTTCTAAAAGCTTTCCCAAACACACCCTAAAATAATCCAAAAAGATGGGCTTACGTGGCACTGAACCGCCGCTGGACCGCGCGTGCATGCTCGGCGCTGGACGCCCGCGCACGCTCGGCGCTGGACCGCCCGCGCAGAAAAGCTTTCTAAAAGCTTTTCCAAACGGCATTTTTCCCAAAATTTCCTTTCGCGGTGCTGGACCACCCGCTTCCAGCACGTTGGACCGCGCGCTCTCGGCACTGGACCGCGCGTGCTCGGCGCGCTGGACTGCGCGTGCTCGGCGCTGGACCGGACGCTCGGCGCGCTGAACCCCGCGCGTTTGGCGCTGGACCGCGTGCCTCGGCATCCGGTTCAGCAGCGTAACCCGGTCCAGAGCCTGGACCGGTTCACGCCGCTTCCCCCCCTCTCTCTCTCGCGTCCGGCGAAACCGAAATTTTTCGCCGGCGCTGGATCTGCCGTTTCATATGCTAAACCGATCGAATATGGCTCGGCTTCCGCCTCTCGATCTCCCCCGCTCACCAGAAAATTTTACACAACCCCGACGACAGAAATTTATTTCGTACCTTATGGAAATTTAATCGTCGCACTCTGCCACCTCTTCGCCGGCGCTTTTTCGCAGAATTGCTTTTCCAAACGCACCTGGCTCGGCTTTTATAGACGCGCTTATCCGTCGGTTCGCGAACCGCGTTTTGCAGAAAACCCCCTCTAAATTTTATATTTGCAAATATATCCTCTGCCAATCGGATTTGAACTAAGCCGAAATTTAAAATTTACAGATCTATCCTCTACGTTACAAATTTATCTCAAATCTTCAAAAATTCATAATTTATTCATTAGAGCTCCGAAAATTACAAATTAAACATCGTTGGATTCGTCTCATGGAGCTCTTTCTATAAAAAATATAAAAATACAAATAAAAGAAAATTAGGGCTGTTACAAGAGTAGAGTAGAGTATAGTAGAGTAGAGCTAAGTTAGGCTAGGCTAGAGTTTAATAAAGTATAGTAAAGTAGAATAGTGTAAAATAGGGTAGAGTAGAATAAAGCAAAGCTGAGCAAGGTAGAGTAGAGCATATTAGTGTAGAGAAAAGTGGAATAGATTAGAGTAGATCTATGTTAACATAGGCTAAACTATAGTAGAATAGAGTAGAGTATAGCTAGGTTAGGTTAGGCTAGGCTAATTTAGGTTTGAGTAGGGTAGTGTAGAGTAGAGTAAAGTAGATTAGAGTAAAGCAAAGTAGAATAAAGCAGAGTAGATTAGAGTAGAGTAAAGCATAGTTGAGTAGAATAGAGTATGGAAAGTAGAAAGAGTATAGTAGAGAAGAATAGAGTTGAACAGACCAAGGTTAGGCTAGCTATACTATGCTATGCTAAAGTAGAGTAGAAAGAGTAGAGCAAATCAAAGTAGAGCAGAGAATAATAGAGTAGAGTAGATTAGAGCTGTGCTGAGAAGAGCAGAGTAGAGCATAGTAGAGCTAGGTTAGGCAAAGAAAGGCTAGGTAAGAGTAGAGTAGGGTAGAATAGAGTAGAGTGGAGTAGAGTAGAGTAGAGTTAAGTTAGGCTAAGCTAACTAGGCTGGAGTAGAGTAGACTGTAACAAAAGCAGAGAAGAGTAGAGTAAAGTAAAGTAAAGAAGGGTAGAGCAGAATAAAGTAGAGAAAAATAGAGCAGAGTAGAGGTAAGTTAGGCTAGGGTGAGCTAGGTTAGAGTAGAGTAGTGTTGAGTAGAGAAGAGTAGAGCAAAGTAGAAAGAGTTTGGTTAGGCTAAGCTAGCCTAAGCTATGCTAGGCTAGGGTAGGCTAGGCTAGGATAGTAGCTAAGTTAGGTTAGGCTATGCTAGACTAGAGTGCAAGAGAGTAGAGTTGAGTAAATCTGAGCAAAGCATAGTAGAGTATAGCATAGTAGAGCAAAGCAGAGTAGAGCAGAGTAGTACAGAGTATAGCTAAGTAGAGTTAGGTTAAGCTAAGCTAGGCTTGGCTAGGGAAGCCCAGAGTAGAGAATAATAGAGCAGAGTAGAGTACAACAAAGAAGAGTATAGCAGAGTAGAGTAGAGCATAGTAGAGCTAAGAAGAACAGAGTAGAGCACAATAGAGTAGAGTAGGGTTAAGCTAAGCTAGACTAGGTTAGGCTAAGTTAGAGTAGAGTTGAGTAGAGTTGAGTAGTGTAGAGTAGAGTATAGTAGAGTAGAGGAGAGTAAAGGTAGGTCAAGCTAAACTAGGCTACGATAGGCTAGGCTAGGCTCGACTCTAGTAGAGTATATAAGAGTAGAGAAGAGATATGTAGAGCTAGGTTGGATTAGGCTAGGCTTCGCTAATGTAGAGAAAAGCTGGGTTGAGTAAGCAAACCAGAGTAAAGGAAAGCTGAGGAGAGCAAAGTAGAGCAGTGAAGATCATAGTAGAGCTAAGTTATGCTAGTCTAGGTCAGGCTAAGCAAGGCTAGGTTTGGTTGGGCTAGAGTCTTATAAAGTAGAGTAGAGTAGCAGAGTAGAGTAGTAGAGTATAGTAGAGTGTAGTTGAGTAGAGTAAAGTATAGAAGAGCAAAGTAGAGTAGAGCAAAGCAGAGTAGAGTAGAGTAGAGTAGAGTAGAGCAGAGTAGAGTTAGAGGTGAGCAGAGTAGATCAGAGTAGAGGAGAGCAGAGTATAGTATAGCAGAGTGAGGTTAGGCTCGAGTAGGTTAGAGTAAAGTAGAGCTTGGTTAAGGTAGGCTAGACTAGGCTAGGACAAATTAGGCTAGATAAGAGTAAAGTAGAGTAGAGTAGAGAATAGTAGAGTAGAGTATAATAGAGTACAGAAGAGTAAAGTAGAGCAGAGCTGTATAGAGCAGAGCAAAGTAGAGTTTAGTAGAGTAGAGTAGCATAGAGTAGAGTGGAACAGAGGAGAGCAAAGTAGAGAAGTGCATAATAGAGCAAAAAATAGTAGAGTGGAGTAGAGCAAAGTGGAGTAGAGCAGAGTATAGTAGAGCTAGGTTAGGATAAACTAGGCTAAGATAGAGTAGAGTAGAGCTAAGTTAGGGTAGGCTGAGCTAGGCTAGGTTAGAGTAGAGTGGAGTAGTGTGGAGTAGAGGAGAGTAGAGTTGAGTAGAGCCATGTTAGGGTTGGTTAGGTTAGGTTAGGCTAGGCTAGGTTCGATTAGGCTAGGCTAGGTTAGGCTAGAGTAGAGTAGAGTAGAGTATAGTAGAGTTGAGCTAGGTTAAGCTAGATTAGATAAGTCTAGGCTAAAGTACCTTAAAGTACAATAGAATAGAGTAGAGTAGTGCAAAGCAGAGCAAGTTACAACATAATAAAATAGAGTGGATTAGAGCTAGGTTAGGCTAAGCTAAGCTAGGTTAGGCTAGAGAATAGTAGACAAGGATAAGCTAAGCTAGGCTAGGTTAGAGTAGAGTAGAGTAGCATATAGTATAATATAGTAGAGTAGAGTAGAATAGAGTAGGGTTGAGTAGAGTGGAGTTAAGTTATACTAGGCTAGGCTAGGCTAGGCAAAGCTAGGCTAGAATAGAGTAAAGTAGAGAATCATGGAGAAGAGTAGAGTAGAGCAGAGCTCAGTTAGTCTAGGCTAGTTTAGGAGAGGCTAGAGTGGAGTGGAGTAGAGTAGAGAAAAATAAAGAAGAGTAGAGAAGAGAAGAACAGAGTAGAGAAGCATAGAGTAAAGTGGAGTAGAGCAGAGCAAGGCAGAGAAAAGTAGATCAGAGCAAAGCAGAGTAGAGCAGAGCATAGCAAATCCTAGTAGAGCAAGGTTAGACTAAGCTATACTAGACTAGGCTATGCTAGGTTAGAGTAAAGAAGAGCAGAGTAGAGTAGAGTAGTGTAGAGTAGAGCAAGGTTAGGCTAGGCTATGTTTGGTTAGGCTAGGCCAGGCTAGGCTAGAGTATAGTAGAGTAGAGTAGAGTAGACTAGAGCTAGGTTAAGTTAGGTCAGGCTAGGCTAAGCTAGAGTTTAGTGGAGTATAGTAGAGTAGAGTAGGGTAAAGCAGAGTAGAGCAGAGCAGAGTAGAACATGACAAATTAGAGAAGAGTAGAGTAGAGCAAGACAGAGCAGAGCAAAGCAGAACAGAGTAGAGTGGAGCAGAGTAGAGCAGAGTAGACCTAGGTTAGGCTAGGTGAGATTATAGTAAAGTTGAGTAGAGTAGAGCTAGGTTAGGCTAGCCTAGGCTATACTAGGTTAGGTTAGAGTAGAGTATAGAAGACTAGAGCATAGCAAAGTAGAGCTGAGTAGAGTGGAGAAGAATTGAGTAGAGAAAAACAGACCAGAGTAGAGTAGACTAGAGTAGAGCATAGCAAAGTAGAGTAGAGCAGAGAAGAGCAAGGTTAGGCTAGGTTAGGTCCAGTTAGGCTAGGTTAGAGTAGAGTAGAGTAAAGTAGAGTAGAGCAACCTAGAGTAGAGTAGAGCTAGGTTAAGTTAGGCTAGGTTAGGCTGGGAAAGGTTAGAGTATAGCGAAGTAGAGTAAAGTAGAGTAGAGTAGAACGTAGAAGTGTAGAGTGGAGCAAAGAAAAGAAGAGTAGAGTAGAGTAGAGCAAAGTAGAGGAGAGTTTTGCTGAGTAGAGCAGATAAGAGTAGAGCATAGTAGAGTTGAGCTAGGTTAGGTCAGGCTAGGCTACACTAGGATGGGCTAGGTTAGGCTAGGCAACTAGGCTAAGCTTTGCTAAAGTAGTAGAGAATAGAGGATAATAGAGTAGAGTAAAGCAAAGTTGGACTGAGTAGAGTAGAGTAAAGTAAAGCAGAGGGGAGTAGAGCAGAGAAGAGCTAGGTTAGGCTAGGTTTGGCTATGCTAGGCTAGGCTAGGTTAGGCCAGGCTAGAGTCAAGTAGAGTAGAGTAGAGCTAGGTTAGGATTTGCTAGACTAGGCTAGAGTAGGGTAGTGTAAAGTAAAGTAGAGTAGAGCTAAGTTAAGCTAAGCTAGGCTAGGCTAAGTTAGGCTAGAGTAGAGTATTATAAAGTATAGTATAGTAAAGTAGAGTAGAGCTAAGTTAGGCTAGGCTAGGCTAGAGTATAGTAGAGCAGAGTGGGGTAGAGTAGAGTAGAGAAGAGCAGAACAGTGAAGAGTATAACAAAGTAGTGTTGAGTAAAGTAGATAAGAGTATAGCAGATCAAAGCTAAGTTTAGTTAGGCTAGGCGGGGCCAAATTATGCTAGGCTAGTGTAGAGTAGAGTAGGGTATAAAAGAGTAGAGTAAAGCTAAGTTTTGTTAAGCTAGTGTAAGCTAGGCTAACTTTGAAAAGAGTATAATAGAGTATATTATAGTAGATTGTAGTAGAGTAGAGTAGATTAAAGTGGAGTAGAGCTAAGTTAGGCAAGGCTAGGCTATGTTAAGTTATGCTAGAGTATAGTAATGAAGAGCATAATAGAGTAGAGTATAATATAATACAGTAGAGCGAGGTTAAGCTAGGCTAGGCTAAACTAGGCTAGAGTAGAGTAGAATGGTGAAAAGTAGAATAATGTAAAGTAGAGTAGAGTAGAGAAAGGTAGAGTAGAGAACAGCAGAGTAGAGCAAAGTAGAGTAGAGCAGAGCTAGGTTAGACTAGGCTAAGCTAGGTTAGGCTAGGCTAGAGTAGAGTAGAATAGAGTACAACTAGGTTAGGTTAGGCTAGGCTAAGTTAGGCTAGGTTAAAATAGAATAGAGTTGAATAAGGAAGAGTAGAATAAAGTAGAGTAGAGTAGAGTAGAGTAAAGGAGAGTAGAATAGAGTAAAATGGAGCAAAGAAGAGTAGAGTATAGCAGAGTAGAGCAGACTAGAGCAGAGTAGAGTAGAGCAAAGTCGAGCAGACTGGATTAGAGAAAAGCAGAGTGATACAAAGGAGAGTAGAGTTAGGTTTGGCTAAGTTAGGCTAGCCAAGGTTAAGTTAAAGTAGAGTAGAGTATAATAGAGTAGAGTAGAATAAAGTAGTATAGAGTATAATGGAGTTAAATAGAGTAGAGGAGAGTAGAGTACAGAAGAGTATAATATAGTAGAGTAGAATAGAATAAAATAGAGTTGAGTTGAGTAGAGTAGAGTGGAGTAGAGTAGAGTTGAGCAGAGTGGAGTAGAGTAGAGTAGGGTGGAGTAGAGTAGAATAGAGTAGAGTAGAGTAGATTAGAATAGAGCAAAATATAGTAGAGTTGAGTTGAGTAGAGTTGAATAGAGTAGTTTATAGTAGTGTAGAGTGGGGTACAATAGAGTAGAGTTAGGTTAGGCCAGGCTAGGCTAGGTTAAGCTAAAGGAGAATAGAGAAGAGTAGAGCAGAGAAGAGTAAAGTAGAGCAGAATATAGTAGAGTAGAGCTAGGTTAAGTTAGGTTAGGCTAAGCTAAAATAGAGTAGAGTAGAATAATGTAGAGTAAAGCAAAGCAAAAAAGAGCAAAGTAGAGTAGAGTAGACCTAAGCTGAGCTAAGTTGAGCATAGTAGAGTCTAACAAAGCAAAGTTGAGTAGAGCAAAGTAGAGTAGAGTAGAGCAGAGTAGAATAAAGTAGAGCATGGTTATGCTAGGTTAGGCAAAGCTAAGCTAAGCTAGAGTAAAATAAATTAGAGTTAGGTTAGGTTAGGCTAGAGTAGAATAGAGTGGAGTAGAAGTAGGTTAGGCTAGGCTAGCTTAAGGTAGGTTAGGAGGCTAGAGTAGAGTAAAGTAGAGTAGAGAAGAGTTAGGTTAGGTTAGGCTAAGCCAGAGTATAGTAGAACAGAGTAGAGAAGAAAAGAAAAGGTTAGAGCAGAGCATAGTAGAGTAGGGCTAGGTTAGGCAAGTCTAGGCTAGGCTAAACAAGGCTAAGCAAGAATAGAGTAGAGTAGGGTAGGGTAGAGTAGAGTAGAGCAAGGTTAAGCTAGGCTAGGTTAGGTTAAATTAGATTAGAGTATAGTAGAGTGGAGCTAAGTTAGGCTACGCTTGGCTAGGTTAAGGTAGGCTATGCTAGGCTAGGCGAGGCAACAATATAGTGAAGTAAAGTAGAGCTAAGTTTGTCTAACCTATGCAAGGCTAGGCTAAAAAATGTTAGAGTATAATAGAGTAGAGTAAAGTAGAGCTGAGATAAGCATAGTAGAACAAAGTAGAGTGAAGCAAAGTAGAGTTGAGCTAAGTAGAGTAGGTTAGAGTAGAGTGGAGTAGAGTAGAGCTAGGATTGGCTAAGCTAGTCTAGGCTAGAGTAGAGTAGAGTAGAGCAGAGAAAGATTATGCTATGCTGGGCTAGGCCAGGCGAGGTTAGAGTTGTAAGGCTAGGCTAGCCTAGTCTAGCCTAGAGTAGAGTGGAATAGAGTATAGTAGACTAGAGTAGAGTAGTGTAGAGCAGAGCAGAGTAGAGTAGAGTAGAGCAGAATAGAGCAAAAAAGAATAGAAGAGAGTATAATAGAGTAGAGTAGAGTAAAGCAGAATAGAGTTGGGTTGGCATGGGCTTGGCTTGCCTAGGCTAGGTTAGGCTATGTTAAAGTATAGTAGATTAGAGTAGAGTAGAGTAGAGTAGAGCAAAGCATAAGTATAGCGAAGTGGAGTAGAAGAGAGCTGAGCAAGGCAGAGAAGAGCAGTGTAGAGCAGAGCATAGCATAGCATAGTTTAGTAGAGCTATGTTAGGCTAGGTTAGGTTAGCCTAGGCTGGAATAGAGTCAAGTAGAGTAGAGCAAAACAAGGTTAAGCTAGGCTAGGCTAGGATAGGCTAGAGAAGAGTAGAGTAAAGTATAGTAGAATATAGTAGATTAGAGAAGAATAGAGCAGAGCAGGGTGGAGCAGAGCAGAGTAGAGGTAAGTTAGGCTATGCTAGGCATGGCTAAGCTGGTCCAGGTAGGCTAGAGTAGAGTAGAGTATAGTAGAATAAAAGAGAGTGGAGCTAGGTTTGGCTGGATTTGGCTCGATTAGAGTGTAGTAGAGTAGAGTAGAGTAGAGCAGAGTAGAGTATCGTAGAGTAGAGTACAATAGAGTATAATAGAGTATAACAGAGTCGAGTAGAGTAGAGCTAGCTTTGCCTAAGTTAGGCTAGGCTAGGTTAGGCTAGGCTAGAGCAGAGTAGATAGAGTAGAGTAGGGTAGAGCAAAGCAGAGTATTAAAGGGCAATGTGGAGAATAGTGGTGTAGAGCAGAGCATAATAAAGTAGAGTTAGGTTAGGCTAAGCAAGGCCAGGCCAGCCTAAGCTATGATAAGTTAGGGTAGAGTAGAATAGAGTAGGGTAGAGTAGAGTAGAGTATAGTAGAGTATAATAGAGTATAGTAGAGTTGAGCTAGGTCAGGCTAGGCTTGGCTAGGCGAAGCTAGGTAAGGATTGGCTAGATTAGACTAGGTTAGGTTAGAATATGTATAGTAGAGTAGAGAAGAATAGAGCATAGCAAAGTAGAGTAGAGCTTATGAGAGCATAATAGAGCAAAGTAGAGTAGAGCACTATAGAGCAAAGTATAGCACAGCTGAGTTGTAGTGTAGACTTTAGAAGAGTAAAGCAAAACAGAGTAGTGGATAGGAGAGAAGAGTAGAGAAGAGTAATATAGAGCATAATAAAGTAGGATAGAGCAAAGTAAAGCAGAGCAGAGCTTGGTTAGGCTAGGCTAGAGTCTAGTAGAGTATAGTAGAGTAGAGTAGAGTAGAGCTAGTTAGGTTAGGCTAGGCTAGGCTAAAGAAGAGTAGAATAGAGTAGAGTAGAGTAGAATAGAGCTGAGTAGAGTAGAGTAGGGTTGAGTAGGGTAAAGAAGAGCATAATAGAGTAAAGCAGAGCATAGCTGAATTAAGTAGAGTAGAGCATAGTAGAGCAATGCAAAGAAGAGCAGAGTAGAGCAAAATAGAGCGGAGTAGAGTAGAATATAGTAGAGTAGAGTAGAGTATAATAGAGTAGAGCTAGGTTGGTCTAAGCTAGGCTAGGCTAGGCTAGCTTAGAGTAGAGTAGAGTAGAGTGGAGTAGAGTAGGGTAGAATAGAGTAGAGTAGAGTAGAGCATAATATCATAAGGTGGAGTGGAGTAGAATAGAGCAGAGCTAGGTTAGGTTAGGCTTGGATTTGTTAGGCTAGGTTAGTTTAGGTTAGAGTAGAGTAGAGAAGAGTAGAGCAGAGTAGAGTACAGTTGAATATGTAAAGTAGAGTAGAGCTAGGTCAGGCTAGGCTAGACTAGAGTATAGTAGAGTAAAGTAGAGTAGACTAAAGTAGAGCAGAGTAGAGCAGAGCAGAACAGGGTAGAGTTAGGTTAGGTTAGGCTAGGCAAGGCTTAGCTAGGCTAGGTAAGGCTGGGTTAGAGTAGAGCATAGTAGCAAAGTATAGGTTTTACTAGGCTAGCCTAGGCCAAGTTAGAGTAGAGTATAATAGATTAGAGTATATGAGAATAGAGTATAGTAGAGCTAGATTCAGCTAAGTTGGGCTAGAGAATAATAGAGTAAAGTAGAGTAGAGTAGAGCAGAGCAGAGCAGTGTAGAGTAAAGCAAAAGCAGCATAGAGTAGAGAATAGTAGAGAAGAGCAGAGCAGAGAAAAGTAAAGCAGAGTAGAGCTAAGTAGGCTAGGCCAACTTATGCTAGGCTAAGCTAGGGTAGGCTATGTTAGAATAAAGTAGAGTAGAGTAAAGCTAGGTTACCCTTAGCTAGGCGAAGCTAAAGTAGAGTAGAGTAAGGTAGAGTAGAGTACAGTTGAGTAGAGTAGAGCTAGCTTAGGCTAGGTTAGGCTAAGGTACACTACACTAGGCAAGGCTAGAGTAGAGTAGAGTAAAGTAGAGTAGAGCTCAGTTTGGCTAGGCTCAACAAGGCTAAGCTAGAGCATAGTAGTGTTGAGTAGAGTAGAGTAGAGTACAATAGTATAAAGCAAAGTAGAGAGAGGTAGAGTAGAGTAGAGTTTAAAAGAGTAAAGCAAAGGAAAAAAGAGGAGAGTAGAAGCAAAGTAGAGAAGACCAGAGCAGAGCAGAGTAGAGCAGAGAAGAGTAGAGTAGGGTTAGGATAAGCTTGACTAGGCTAAGTTAAGCTAGTTTAGAGTAGAAGTAGAGTAGTGTAGAGTAGAGCTAGGTTAGGTAAGGCTAGGTTAGGCTAAAGTAGAGTGGATTAAAGTAAAGCAAATTAGAGTAGAGTATTATAGAGTATAGTAAAATAAAGTATAGTGGAGTAGAGTAGAGCAGAGTAATGAAGAGCAGAGCAGAGAAGAGTAGAGTAGAGTAAAGAGGAGCAGTGCAAGGTTAGGCTAGGCTAAGATAGGTTACACTAGGCTAAGCTATAGTAGAGTAGAGTAGAGTAAGATAGAGTAAAGTAGAGTAGAGTTGAGTAGAGTTGAGCTTGATGATGCTATGCTAAGCATGGCTAGGCTTGAACAGAGTAAAGTAGAGTTGCACAAAGCAGAGTATAGAGAAACAGAGTTAAGTAGAGAAAATTAGAGTATAATAGAGAAGAGTAGAGTAGAGTAGAGTAGAGCTGACTTTAGTTGAGTAGAGCAGAGTAGAGCAAAGTAGTGTAGAGTAGAATGGAGCAGAGCAAAGCAGTGTAGAGTAGAGCCAGTTAAGCCAAGTTTGGTTAGGCTAGGCTAGGCTAAGCTAGGTTGGAGTAGTGTAAAGTAGAGTAGGGTAGAGTAGAGTAGAGTAGGATAGAGTTGTGTATAGTATAGTATAGCTGAGTACAAGAGAGCTAGGTTAGGTTAGGCAAGGCAAAGCTAGCGTATGCTTGAGTAAAGTATAATAGAGTAAAGTAGAGGTTAGGTTAAGCTAGATTAGAGTAGAGTGGAGTATAGTATAATATATAGTATGAGTAGGGTTGAGTAGAGTAGAGCTCAATTAGGCTATTCTCGAGTAGAGTAGAGTGGAGCTAGGTTTGGTTTGGGTAAGCTAGGCTAACGTACAATAATGTATATTTAAGTAGAGAAGAGCATAGTCGGGCATAGTAGAGAAGAGTAGAGCATAGTATAGTAGAGTAGGGTAAAGTAGAGGAAAGAAGAGTAGAGCAGAGCAAAGAAGAGTAGAGCTTAGTTAGGCAAGGTAGGCTATGCTAGGCCACGTTAGGCTAGGGTAGGCTAGAGTAGAGTAGAGTAGAGTTGACCCTTCGTTAGGCTAGGCCAGGGTTAGAGTAGAGTAGAGTGGAGTAGAGTGCAATAGAGTAGATTAGAGCTAGGTAAGGCTTTGTTAGCATAGGCTTAGTTAGGCTAGCTTGGGAGAGAGTAGCATAGAGTATAGTAGAATAGGATAGAGCTAAGTTAGGCTAGGCCATGCTAGAGTATAGTAGAGCAGAGTAGAGTAGAGTAGAGTAAAGCATAGTGAAGTAGAGTAAAGTTGAGCAGAGCAGAGAAGAGTTGAGTAGAGTAGAGTACAGCTAGGTAAGGTTAGGCTAGAGTAGAGTAAAGTAGAGCTAGGTTAAGTTAAGGTTAGGCTAGGCTAAGTTAGAGTAGAGTAGAATATAGTAAATTAGAGTAGAAGTAGAGCTAGGCTAGGTTATAGTAGAGTAAAGTAGAGTAGAGTACAGGTAGGTTAGGCTAGGTTAGGCTAAATTAGGCTAAAGTAGAGTAGAGTAGAGATGAGCAGAGGCATAGATGAGCAAAGAAGAGAAGAGCAGAGAAGAGTAGAGCCGAGCAGAGTAGAGCAGAGAAGAATAAAGCAGAGCAAACAGTAGAGTAGAGCATTGTGAGAAAAGAAGAGTAGAATAGAACTAGGTTACATAAAGCTAGGCTAGGCTAACAAGGCTTGGATAAAGTAGAGTAGAGTATAATAGACTATAGTATAGTAGATTAGAGGAGACAAGAGAAGAGCTAGGCTAGGCAAGGGATAGGCTAGGCTAGGTTAGGCTAGGCTAGAGTAGAATAGAGTACAGTAGAGTAGAGCTAGGATAGGTTAGGCTAGGCTAAAGTAGAGTAGAGTAGAGTAGAGCAGAGAAGAGAACGGTAGAGCAGAGTAGAGTAGAGCAGAGTATAGAATTGCAGAATGGAGTGGAGTAGAACCGAGCAGAGAAAAGTCGAGCCGAGCCAAGCAAAGGATGGTAGAGTAGAGCAAGGTTAGGCTATGTTAGGTTAGGCAAGCCTAGGCTAGGTTGGAGTAGTGTAGAATAGAGTAGAGTGGAGTAGGGTAGAATAAAGCTAGGTTAGGCTAGGCTAGTTTAGAGTAGAATAGATTAAAGTAGAGTAGAGTAGAGTAGAATAAGGTAGAGTAGAGTGGAGCAAAATAGAGTAAAGTAGGATAAAGTAGAGTAGAGTAGAATAAAGTAGAGTAGAGTAAAGCTATGTTAGGCTAGGGGTAGGGTAGGGGTAGGTTAGGCTAAGCAAGAGTAGAGTAGAGTAGGGTAGAGCATAATAGAGCTAGGATAGGCTAGCTAGGCTAGAGTATAATAAAGTAGAGTAGAGCATAAAAGAGTAAAATAGAGCAGAAAAGAGTAGAGCAGACCAGAGATGAGTAGAGTAGGGTAGAGTATGTTAGAGCAAAGGTAGGTTTGGCTAGTTAAGACAAGGCTAAGCAAAAGTAGAGTAGAGTAGAGTATGATAAAATAGAGCTAGGGTGAGCTAGATTTGGTTAGGCTTAGTTAGAGTAGAGTAGAATATATTAGATTAGAGTAGAGTAAAAGTATAATAGACTTAGGTTAGGCTAGGCTAAGCTAGGCTAGAGCAAGCTAAGTTAGGCAAGGCTATGCTAGAGTAGAGTAGAGTAGATTTAGGTTAGGCTAGGCTAAGCTAGGCTAGGCTAAACTAGGCTAGGGTAGAGTAGAGTATAGTAGAGTGGAGCAGAGCAAAGCAATGCAGAGCAGAGTAGAGCATAGTAAAGAAGAATAGAGAAACATAGAGGAGAGAAAAGAAGAATAAAGCAGAGCATAACAAAGTAGAGTAGAGCAGAGCAATGTATAGTAGAGCTAGGTAAGGCTAGGCTAGGTTAGAGGAGAGTAGAGTAGCATAGAGCAAGGTAGAGTAGAGTAGAGTATAATAAGGTAGACCTAGTTTAGGTTAAGCTAAGCATTAAGTAGAGTAGAGTAGAGTACAGTAGGGTAGAGTAGAGCTTGATTAGGCAAGGCTAGTGTATAGTGGAGTAGAGTAGAGTAGAGTAGAATAGAGTAGAGTATAGTAGAGTAGAGTAGAGAAGAGTAGAGTAGAGTAGAGTAGTTTAAGAAAGAGGAGAGGAGAGTAGAAGAAAAGAGAGTATAATAGAGCAGAGCAAAGGATGGCATAGTAGAGTAGAGTATAGCAGAGTAGAGTAGTGCAGAGTAGAGTATACTAAATTAAAGAAGAGTAAAGTAGAGTAGAGCTAAGTTCTAAGCTAGGCTAGGTAGGCTAGAGTAGAATAGAGCTGAGTAGGGTAGAGTATAGTGGAGTAAAGTAAAATAAAGCTAGGTTAGTCTAAGCTCGGCCAAGCTTGGCAAACTAGGATAAAGTAGAGTAGAGTATAGTATAGTTAAGTAGTGTAGAGTAGAGTAGAGCAAAGTAAAACTGAGTATAGTATAGTAGAGTATAATAAAACAGAGTAGAGTATATCAGAGTAGACCATAATAAAGAAGAGTAGAGCAGAGCAAAATAGAGTAGAGCAGACTAGAGAAGAATAGAGTAGAGTAGAGCAGAGCAAAAGAAAGAAGAGTAGAGTAGAGTAGAGCAGAGTATAATAGAGCTGAGCATAGCTAAGTAAAGTAGAGTAGAGTAGAGCTAGGTTAGGCTAGGCTAGATTAGAGTAGTGTAGAGAGGAGTAGAGCTCAAATAGGCTAGGTTGGGCTTGGCTATGTTAGAGTAGAGTAGAGTTGAGTAGAGTAGAGTATAGTATAGAAGAGTAGAGTTAAGTTAGGTGAGGCTAGGCTAGGTTAGGGTTGGGTAAGCTAAGTGTAGCTAAAATAGAGCTAAGTAGAGTAAATTAGGGTAGATTTGAGTAGAGCAGAGCTCAGTTAGGCAAGGCTAGTCTGGGCTAGGCTAGAGTAGGGTAAAGTAGAGTAGAGCAGAATAGAGCAAAGTAGAGCTGAGTTGAGAAGAGTAGAGTAGAGTAGAGTAGAATAGTGAAGAACAAAGCAAAGTAGAGCAGAGTAGAGTAGAGTAAAGTTGAGTAGAGTAGAGTAGAACAGAGTATAATAGAGTATAATATAGTATAACAGAGTATAATTGTTACACCCCATTTTTCCTAGGCTGATTTTTGGCATACAATTTTTTTTTTTATATATAGACAGCTCAGATCGTCCCATACCAACCTGAGTAGCCTACGAAAACATAGGATATAACACATCATTACACACCTACTTCCCTTAACAATGTGGATCCCATCTCCCGGGTACACCGTCAAATCAGGTTCATGACTCCTGAATTAACAGATGGACTCACGCAATGTTACTCCTACTAGACCCAATACTCCTAACCCCTACGGGTAGGAGAACCGGTCTATTAGAAGTCTGAACCCCCATGGTTAAGTTCCATAGTCATGTAATGACCTCACCATCAAACAAAAAGATATATAACATCCTCAGATAAAATATGGCACTCCACACACCATACTCCAAGACAATAAGGTAGGGTAGTAAATGGAAACTACATTACAAGAATAAGACCAAGTCCAACAAGTGCAATATTATCCAACCAGAAACATAAGTCAGAATTTCCCTCACATATTACATGACATATGAGAATAATAACCTCATTAAATACATCCAACAGCAACAATCAACTAACCAGAATATCTCAGACAATCACAATCAGATATCCTCCACAAGCCTGCTGACCACGATCCCACCTAATCAGGTAGCGTCAAGTCTGCCGAGCCACTGAAATATACAATACAGGAATGAGCTACGCCCAGTAGGAAAGACAGCTAGTAAAACTCACATGCAAGAGAAGGATAATAGCAAAAATATAGGAATACAGCATAACAATGTATGGTGGATAGGCACTCTCAGTCCCAGACTCCGACCAACCACAGTCACCCCTAGTCACACCAGAGTAGCTCTCCTCTGGGCTTCCAGGTAGCATGCCAGTGGGAACGCCCATCTCGAAACACGCATGGCGCCTAAGCACCCGACACCGCAGCGTCTCTCGTCAATCAATCTCCTGGAGACTATAGACAAATCCAGTCACAAAATCTCTAGCCAACGTGAGACCCCCTGCCACCCTAAGGCGCGCAGGCCTACACACTTGGCTAGCCACTGCGAGACACCCCTGCCACCCTCAGGCACGCAGGCCTACACACATGGACCAGGAGAGATCGACTCAGCCACCGTCCCAAAGAGTCCTCTACCAACAACTTCCATAGAAGCTCACGCCCCTACAGTCATTGCCAATCTCTAACTCCAAGATCCGGCAACATGTATCCAGGTACAACAAGGCGCATACCAGTCACATGTATACTGTGGAAGCTAAGTCTGAACCGCACAGTTACCTACCACAACTACCCTAAAACATCATATAGGGTCTATAGTAGTCCGGTCCAGTATGCCAATCCATAAAATATGCCAACACTGAGTAAACTGACTCAATCCATGCCGTTGCCATCAAGCAACACAACTGTCAATTACTGACTGTTCTGGTAGCATCCGTGTACCATACTTCAGTCTGACTGTTTCCAGCTGTACTGTCATCACTGATAACATTTTTCCCCACTTCAGGAAATTTTTAAATCCCAATTTCAATTTCCGCCCTTTATCCATTTTCCGAAATTCGAAATAAATTTCCGAATTTAAATTCCACATATATCCTTTTTCCAAAAATTCGGATTAATTTCCGAATTAAATTTTTCGCTTATCCTTTTTATTTCCGAAAATTCGGATTAATAATAAATTTCCGAATTTTCCTTCCGCTTCTCTCTCCTCCGCGCCGCGCCGTTCGTCCGCGCCGACTCCCGCTGAACCGGTTTTCGCTGCCGGTTCGGCTTCCGCGCCGTTCGTCCGCGCCGAATCCCGCTGAACCGGTTTTCGCTGCCGGTTCGGCTTTCGCGCCGTTCGTCCGCGCCGAATCCCGCTGAACCGGTTTTCGCTGCCGGTTCGGAACTCTCGCGCTGAACCGCGACACCGCCGAACCAATTTCTTATTAATCCGTTAATTGGATTATTTTAATTACTAATAAAATAGCATAAATACCATTAATTACTTAATTAAATTTGTAATTATCTAAACCCTTCTCCTTTCTCGGTCCGAAGCCCGCGAAACCCTAGCCGCCGCCATCGCCGACCATGACGATCCTTCCGTCGATTTCCGGCGACTGCGAACAAGGAGAACAATTTCCTAACATGCTCCTAAGCATCAATAAATTTTTTTTTCGGCGAAATGGGAATTTTTCCAGGAATTTCCGAAATTTGCAAAAGACACAATTTAGCATTCAATTAAATCCGATTTTCATCCACATGCTTGTTTTCATTAAGCAAAGTATTTCATGCTTTTAATTTTCTACTAAATCATTAATTTAAACTGAATTTCCTACCTCAACGACGCCGGCGACGGTGAACTTCGTCCGCAGCTCGCCGCAGCTCCTCGCCGAACGAATCCGGTACGAATTGACTCTCCTCGTTCTCGTGAATCTCCAGGCACAAAAAGCCCCTTGCCAGGCCGCCGGAATCACGCGCCGTACGCCGGAAAAACTCTCTCTATCGGTCGGCCGAACGAACCCTAATCGTTTCGCGAGGGTTTTATATTTCTGGCCGACACGGTGAAACCCATTACGCGCCGTTGACACGCTTTCGACACGGTAAGCACCCGATACGCGCTGTCGACACGCTATCGACACGGTAAGCACCCGATCAGCCGGTTCAATCCCAACCGTCGATCACGACCGTCCGATCCGCTTATCAGAACGCACGCGCAAACTCACTCGGCGAACCGTCTCCGCCTCCGCTGAACCGTTCCGGTCCGGTTCACGCGCGGTAAAAACCAATTTCCGGTTTAATTTAAATGGATTTTCGAATTTCTAAAAATCCAATAAATCTAATTAAACAGGGAAAATTACTTAAAAATTACCTCGGTGCTCCGAAAAATCCCCAGAAATTTCAGAAATTCCATTAGCCTCTGATTGAGCTCCTGGCTCATCCTACTGTCGATCTGAAATCATCCAAGCCAAAAATTAATTCATTAAAGATTAACATAAAACTTTTTACTGGGTATAACAATCTCCCCACCTTATCAGGAATTTCCCCCTCGAAATTCAGCAAGAAGTTCCGGCCACTTATCCGCAACATCCTGCTCTAGCTCCCAGGTTGCCTCCCTTTCGTCATGTCTATTCCACAGAACCTTGACCATAGGAAACGACCTGTTCCTCAGCTGTCTGTTGCTCTCCTCGAGGATGCGAACTGGTAGTTCCACATAAGAGGAATCTGGTGTCACTTGCAAACCAGGAAGATCATCACTGATACAATGAGAAGGATCTGGCACATATCTCTTGAGATTCGAAACATGAAACACATTGTGAATCCCAATCAGATGTTCAGGAATTGCCAACCTGTAAGCCACTTCACCAACCCTCTCTAGAATAGGATAGGGTCCAATGTAACGAGGTCGAAGCTTAGAAGGCTTCCCGAACCGGAATAGACCTCGCATAGGACTGATCTTCAGGAATACCCTATCTCCCACAGAAAACTCAACAGCTCTGTGCTTAGGATCATAATATTTCGTCTAGCGATCTTGCACAATACGTAATCTGTCTTGCAATAACTTGACTTCAGCTGTGGTCTCTTGCACAATCTGAGGTCCCCACACCCTCCTGGAATCACCCTCCTCCCAACAAAGAGGGGATCTGCACCTACGCCCATACAATGCCTCGTAAGGTGCCATACCAATCGACGCCTGGAAGCTGTTATTGTACACAAACTCTACCAAGGGTAGCCGTCTGGCCCAATCTGTTGAGTAAGTTTGTACGCTCAAGCGTAGCAAATCCTCCAAGGTCCGAATAGTCCGCTCAGACTGTCCATCTGTCTGAGGATGATAAGCAGTACTGAACTTCAACTGTGTACCCATGGCAGCGTGTAAGCTCCTCCAAAACTGTGATGTGAACTTGGCGTCTCTGTCAGAAATAATAGATCGGGGAATTCCATGCAATCTGACAATCTGCTGAATATATACCTCTGCCAATTGTGCCGCTGAATCCGTCTTCTTAATTGATAAGAAATGGGCTGACTTGGTCAATCGATCCACGATGACCCAAATGGCGTCAAAACCTTGTCTGGTACGAGGAAGACCAGTTACAAAGTCCATAGTGATGTCATCCCATTTCCACTCCGGAATCGGCAATCTCTGCAACAATCCTCCAGGTCTCTGGTGCTCGGCCTTAACTTGCTGACATGTAAGGCACTTCTTAACAAAAGCAGCAACATCTGCCTTCAAACCTCTCCACCAGAAAACACTCCTCAAATTCCTGTACATCTTGACTTCTCCAGGGTGTATAGCCAAAGTTCCATAATGAGCCTCTCGAAGGATCCTCTCCCTGAACTCCTGATGTGATGGCACACACCAGCGACCCCTGAAAGTCAAAATGTCGTCTCTGAGAGCAAAGTCTCCTCCCAATCCCTGCGATGCCAACTCTAACTTCTCCTTCAGCTCTTCATCACAAAGCTGAAGATCACGCATCTCAGATAACCAGTCAGCCCGAATAGTCAACGAACTGAGTCTGTGAGCCAGTCTCTGAACAGACAACTGTTCCTGACATCTCTCAACATCCCAATCCAAGTCTGCTATAGAGTCGCAAGCTATCACAGTATGCACAACTGCGTGTCTGCTCAAGGCATCAGCCACTGGATTAGCCTTTCCCTCGCAGTAGTTTATTGTCAGTTCGTAATCTTTTATCAGTTCCAACCACCTCCTCTGCCTCAAGTTCAGTTCCTTCTGAGTGAACAGATACTTAAGACTCTTGTGGTCGGAGAAACAATCTACAGGAACTCCATACAAATAATGTCTCCATATCTTCAAGGCAAAAATGACAGCAGCTAACTCCAAATCATGAGTGGGATAATTCTTCTCATGATCCTTCAGTTGCCTCGAAGCATATGCTATAACTCTACTATCCTGCATCAGTACGGCTCCCAACCCTATATGTGAAGCATCAGTATACATCTGATACGGCTTCTCCTGTGTAGGTAACATCAATACTGGAGCGGCGCTAAGCCTCTGCTTCAGCTCTAGGAAACTGTTCTCACAACTCTCTGACCACTCAAAAGATTTTCCCTTCCGGGTCAACTGTGTTAGTGGAGCGGCCAGTCTAGAAAAGTGAGGAACAAATTTCCTATAGTATCCAGCCAAACCAAGGAAACTTCGGATCTCAGTGACAGAAGATGGCCGTTTCCAATCAGTAATAGCTCGTATCTTGCTAGGATCAACAGCCATGCCCTCTGCACTGACAATGTGTCCCAAGAATGCTACTGAGTCCAGCCAAAAGGAACACTTGGAGAATTTTGCATACAGCTCATTCTCCCGCAACACTGTAAGCACAGTCCTCAACTGATCTGCATGAGTTTCCCTATCTCTGGAATAAATCAATATATCATCTATAAAGATGATCACAAACCGATCCAGAAAGGCACGAAATACTCGATGCATCAGGTTCATAAATACTGCTGGAGCATTAGTCAATCCAAAAGGTAACACTGTGAACTCGTAATGCCCATATCTAGTACGGAATGCTGTTTTGGTTACATCAGAATCTCTAATCCGGATCTGGTGATAACCCGAGCGAAAATCAATCTTGGAGAACACAGTTGCTCCCTGAAGCTGATCCAACAAATCATCGATGCGTGGTAACGGGTACCGGTTACGAATAGTAACCTTATTCAATTCCCTATAATCCACACACAGCCTCATACTACCATCTTTCTTCTTGACGAATAAGACAGGGGCACCCCAAGGTGAACAACTGGGGCGTATGAGTCCCTTGTCTAATATGTCCTGTAATTGAGTCTTCAACTCTGCTAGCTCGGCTGGAGCCATCCTGTAAGGAGTTCTAGCAATAGGAGTTACTCCTGCCTCCAAATCAATCGAAAACTCCACTTCCCTAGCTGGTGGAAGTCCAGGCAACTCCTTTGGAAAGACTATAGGAAAGTCTCTCACCACTGTAATATCTGACATAGGGGTAGTGGTGGCTTGGCTATCGGTCACATAGGCCAACCAACCAGTACAACCCTTACTTACTAACCTCTCCGCCTGAAGAACTGAGATCAGGGGAATCTGCCTGTTCAGACCAAAGTATATCACATCCCCCGAACCAGGCACTCTGATCCTGACCTTCTTCTCCCAACAATCCAGCACCACTGCATGGTAGCACAATCAATCCATTCCCAAAATGATGTCGAACTCTGCTAGTGGCACACATATCAACTCTGTCACGAACTCGTGTCCACTAATCAGAATAGATCCGTCAATCTTCTGAACAGTGGGAATCTCTTTCCCATCAGAAAGCCTAACCAATAAGGGTTCCTTCAAGTAACCCTTGGATCCTGATGTCTGATTCCAGATCCTCTCAGCAACAAAAGAATGAGATGCACCAGTATCAAACAAAGTCATGCACTGCACGTTGCCAAAATAAAGCATACCTGTGATCACCTCTGGTGACTCTGAAGCCTGCTGCCGAGTCAGTGCAAACACTCTGGGCTGTCCCCCAGATGAACCAACCGGTCCTGTGATCCTCTGTTTCTTCAACTCTGGGCAGTCGCACTTCTTGTGTCCGGGCTGTCGACAATGATAGCAGATAATCCCCCCAGTCCGGGTACCTGTCTGCTGCCCTGGTCTCTCAGAGATAGGTCGTGGCTGGACCACGCCCTCCTGAGTACCACGGTGATCTCTGTGTCTCTTGTCCTTTTTGTTTTGTTGGACATTTCTGAATTCCTTCCTCTTGTTGTGAGTCTCTCTCTGGGCCTCCATCCGGGTGTCAATAAGCTCAACGGATCTCGCAGCCTCCACCAAGTCACGAAACCTGGCAAACCGACTCACAACTAGCTGGCGCTGCAGCATAGGACGAAGTCCCTCCAGGAACATCTCACATCTGCGCTCCTCGGAAGGTACCAGCTCTGCGGCGTACCTCGCCAGATAAGTGAACCTCGATAAGTAATCGTTCACTGACATCTGGCCCTGCCTGAGGTGTATAAGTTCCCTCCTGAACTGAGACATAGCAGAAGCCGGAATGTAGCACTCCCTGAATGCCTCAACAAAGTCTTCCCATGCTATCTCGCTGTTCTGGGCCTCCCCATACATGGCGCGCCGCTGGCCTCTCCACCAGGTAGCAGCCTCTCCCTCCAATACTAGAGCAGCAAGTACTACCCTCCTGCCAAGTGGACATCCCAAGGCATCAAACAGCTCAAGCATATGAGCCATCCAGTCATCAGCCACCGCTGGGTCAGCCGACCCACTGAAGCTCCGCGGACGCAACCGTATGAAGGCATCGATCCAACGATCCACGGCTGGCTCAACTGGCAATGCTGGGCTCGTCTCTGGGGTAGGAGTAGTAGATACAGGTCTGCCTCTAGCTGCTCCACGAGCGGAAAGTCTCCTGGTACCAGCCATACTGTCAAAAGCAACTAATCTGGCATTAGAGTCGTCATTTGGCAATTGGCATATGGACTACTATAGTAAAAAAAAAAAAAAAAAAAAAAAGAATCAACAGTTCTCCCCACCTTGGGTTGAACTTCTATACATGTCTAGCCCCGCTATCTCACCTAGGGCTCTGATATGTCTAGCCCCACTATCTTAACCTAGGGCTCTGATAAGGTGGGGAGATTGTTATACCCAGTAAAAAGTTTTATGTTAATCTTTAATGAATTAATTTTTGGCTTGGATGATTTCAGATCGACAGTAGGATGAGCCAGGAGCTCAATCAGAGGCTAATGGAATTTCTGAAATTTCTGGGGATTTTTCGGAGCACCGAGGTAATTTTTAAGTAATTTTCCCTGTTTAATTAGATTTATTGGATTTTTAGAAATTCGAAAATCCATTTAAATTAAACCGGAAATTGGTTTTTACCGCGCGTGAACCGGACCGGAACGGTTCAGCGGAGGCGGAGACGGTTCGCCGAGTGAGTTTGCGCGTGCGTTCTGATAAGCGGATCGGACGGTCGTGATCGACGGTTGGGATTGAACCGGCTGATCGGGTGCTTACCGTGTCGATAGCGTGTCGACAGCGCGTATCGGGTGCTTACCGTGTCGAAAGCGTGTCAACGGCGCGTAATGGGTTTCACCGTGTCGGCCAGAAATATAAAACCCTCGCGAAACGATTAGGGTTCGTTCGGCCGACCGATAGAGAGAGTTTTTCCGGCGTACGGCGCGTGATTCCGGCGGCCTGGCAAGGGGCTTTTTGTGCCTGGAGATTCACGAGAACGAGGAGAGTCAATTCGTACCGGATTCGTTCGGCGAGGAGCTGCGGCGAGCTGCGGACGAAGTTCACCGTCGCCGGCGTCGTTGAGGTAGGAAATTCAGTTTAAATTAGTGATTTAGTAGAAAATTAAAAGCATGAAATACTTTGCTTAATGAAAACAAGCATGTGGATGAAAATCGGATTTAATTGAATGCTAAATTGTGTCTTTTGCAAATTTCGGAAATTCCTGGAAAAATTCCCATTTCGCCGAAAAAAAAATTTATTGATGCTTAGGAGCATGTTAGGAAATTGTTCTCCTTGTTCGCAGTCGCCGGAAATCGACGGAAGGATCGTCATGGTCGGCGATGGCGGCGGCTAGGGTTTCGCGGGCTTCGGACCGAGAAAGGAGAAGGGTTTAGATAATTACAAATTTAATTAAGTAATTAATGGTATTTATGCTATTTTATTAGTAATTAAAATAATCCAATTAACGGATTAATAAGAAATTGGTTCGGCGGTGTCGCGGTTCAGCGCGAGAGTTCCGAACCGGCAGCGAAAACCGGTTCAGCGGGATTCGGCGCGGACGAACGGCGCGAAAGCCGAACCGGCAGCGAAAACCGGTTCAGCGGGATTCGGCGCGGTACGAACGGCGCGGAAGCCGAACCGGCAGCGAAAACCGGTTCAGCGGGAGTCGGCGCGGACGAACGGCGCGGCGCGGAGGAGAGAGAAGCGGAAGGAAAATTCGGAAATTTATTATTAATCCGAATTTTCGGAAATAAAAAGGATAAGCGAAAAATTTAATTCGGAAATTAATCCGAATTTTTGGAAAAAGGATATATGTGGAATTTAAATTCGGAAATTTATTTCGAATTTCGGAAAATGGATAAAGGGCGGAAATTGAAATTGGGATTTAAAAATTTCCTGAAGTGGGGAAAAATGTTATCAGTGATGACAGTACAGCTGGAAACAGTCAGACTGAAGTATGGTACACGGATGCTACCAGAACAGTCAGTAATTGACAGTTGTGTTGCTTGATGGCAACGGCATGGATTGAGTCAGTTTACTCAGTGTTGGCATATTTTATGGATTGGCATACTGGACCGGACTACTATAGACCCTATATGATGTTTTAGGGTAGTTGTGGTAGGTAACTGTGCGGTTCAGACTTAGCTTCCACAGTATACATGTGACTGGTATGCGCCTTGTTGTACCTGGATACATGTTGCCGGATCTTGGAGTTAGAGATTGGCAATGACTGTAGGGGCGTGAGCTTCTATGGAAGTTGTTGGTAGAGGACTCTTTGGGACGGTGGCTGAGTCGATCTCTCCTGGTCCATGTGTGTAGGCCTGCGTGCCTGAGGGTGGCAGGGGTGTCTCGCAGTGGCTAGCCAAGTGTGTAGGCCTGCGCGCCTTAGGGTGGCAGGGGGTCTCACGTTGGCTAGAGATTTTGTGACTGGATTTGTCTATAGTCTCCAGGAGATTGATTGACGAGAGACGCTGCGGTGTCGGGTGCTTAGGCGCCATGCGTGTTTCGAGATGGGCGTTCCCACTGGCATGCTACCTGGAAGCCCAGAGGAGAGCTACTCTGGTGTGACTAGGGGTGACTGTGGTTGGTCGGAGTCTGGGACTGAGAGTGCCTATCCACCATACATTGTTATGCTGTATTCCTATATTTTTGCTATTATCCTTCTCTTGCATGTGAGTTTTACTAGCTGTCTTTCCTACTGGGCGTAGCTCATTCCTGTATTGTATATTTCAGTGGCTCGGCAGACTTGACGCTACCTGATTAGGTGGGATCGTGGTCAGCAGGCTTGTGGAGGATATCTGATTGTGATTGTCTGAGATATTCTGGTTAGTTGATTGTTGCTGTTGGATGTATTTAATGAGGTTATTATTCTCATATGTCATGTAATATGTGAGGGAAATTCTGACTTATGTTTCTGGTTGGATAATATTGCACTTGTTGGACTTGGTCTTATTCTTGTAATGTAGTTTCCATTTACTACCCTACCTTATTGTCTTGGAGTATGGTGTGTGGAGTGCCATATTTTATCTGAGGATGTTATATATCTTTTTGTTTGATGGTGAGGTCATTACATGACTATGGAACTTAACCATGGGGGTTCAGACTTCTAATAGACCGGTTCTCCTACCCGTAGGGGTTAGGAGTATTGGGTCTAGTAGGAGTAACATTGCGCGAGTCCATCTGTTAATTCAGGAGTCATGAACCTGATTTGACGGTGTACCCGGGAGATGGGATCCACATTGTTAAGGGAAGTAGGTGTGTAATGATGTGTTATATCCTATGTTTTCGTAGGCTACTCAGGTTGGTATGGGACGATCTGAGCTGTCTATATATAAAAAAAAAAATTGTATGCCAAAAATCAGCCTAGGAAAAATGGGGTGTAACAATAATAGAGCTAGGTTAGGTTAGGCTAAGCTAGATTAGGCTAAGCTAAAGTCGAGTAGAGTTCAGTAGAGTAGAGTAGAGTAGAGAAGAGTAGAGTAGAGTAAAGTAGAGTGGAGCAGAGCAGAGTAGAGTGGAGTAAAGAAGAGCAGAGAGAAGTAGAGTAGAATAAAGTAGAGTAGAGAAAAGTGGAGTAGAGTAGAACTGAGCATAGTAGAACTAGGTTAGGCTAAGCTATGCCAGGCCAAGCAAGGCTAATGTAGGTTAGAGTTGAGTAGAATAGAATAGAATAGAGTTGACTAGAAAAGATTTGAGCAAAATAGAGTACAGTAGAGTAGATTATAGTAGAGTAGAGTAGACCTAGGCTAGACTAGGTTATACTAGGCTATAGCATAGTAGAGTAGAGTAAAGTAGAGTAGAATAGAGTAGAGTAGAGTAGAGCTCAGTTAGGTTAGGCTAGGCTAGAGTTGAGCAGAGTATAATAGAGTAGAGTAGAGTAGAATAGAGAAGAGTTGAGCAGAATAAAACAAAATAGAGTAGAGAAGAGCAGAGTATAGTGGAGCAAAACATAGTAGAAAAGAGTAGAGCAGAGGAGGGAAGAGTAAACCAAAGAAGAGTAGAGCCAAGTTAGGCTAGGCTTGGCTAGAGTATAGTAGAGTAGAACTAAGTTAGGCAAGGTTCAGTTAGGAAATGTTAGAGTAAAGTAGAGTACAGCAGAGCATAATAGAGTAGAGTAAAGTAGAGTAGAGTAAAGTAGAGCTAGGTTAGGCTACTTTAGGCTAGGCTAGGCTAGGTTAGGATAGGTTAGAGTAGAGTAGAGTAGTGTAGAATAGAGTAGAGTATATTATAGTAGAGTAGAGTAGAGCATGGTTTGGCTAGGCTAGGCTTGGCTAGGTTAGAGTATAGTAGAGTAGAGTCTAGTTGAGTAGAAAAAGAGTAAAGCTAGATTAGGCATGGCTAAGTTAGGCTAGGCTTGTCTCGACTAGAGTAGAGTAGTGTATAGTAGAGTAGAGGAGAGTAGACTACCGAAGAGCATAACTAGATTAGGCTAGCTTAGGATAGGTAAGGCTACTGTAGAGTGGAGTCTAGTAGAGCACAATGGACAAGAGCTGAGCAAAGATGAGCAGAGCACAGCAGAGTAGAGTAGAGCTATGTTACGCTAAGCTAGGCTAGGTTGGGATAGGCTAAGCTAGGTTAGGCAAGGCTAAGCTAGGCTAAGTTAGAGTAGAGTGGAGTAAAGTAGATTACAGAAAAGTAGAGAAGGGTAGAGTTGAGTAGATTAAAGCAAGGGTAAGCTAGGCTAACCTTGGCAAGAGTAAAGTAGAGTAGTGCAAGGATAGGCTGGGGCTAGGCTAGGCTAAGCTGGAGTTCATAGTAAAATAGAGTAGAATAGTGTAGTGTACAGTAAAGCAGAGAAGAGCATAGCATACTAGAGTAGAATAGAGCATAATAGAGTAGAGCAGAGCATAATAGAGTAGAGCAGAGAGGAGTAGAGCTAACATGAGCTATGTTAGGCAAGGCTAGGCTAGGCAAAGCTAGGCAAGTATAGAGTAGAATAGAGTATACCAGAGTATAGTAGAGCTTGGTATGGTTAGGCTAGGCTTGGTTAGAGTAGATAAGAGTAGAGTAGAGTGGAGTAGAGTTGAGCTAAGTTAGGTTAGCCTAGGTTAGGCTTGGTTAAGGTAGGCTAGGGTAGGATAGGCTTTGCTTGGCTAAAGTAGAGTAGAGTAGAGTACAAGAGAGTAGAGCATAGATTGGTTAGTCTATGCTAGAGTATAGTAGAGCAGTGTAGAGTACAGTAGAGCGAAGTAGAGCCGAGAAGAATAGAGTAGAGTGGAACAGAGTAGAGTAGAGTAGAGTAGAGTAGAACAGAGTAGAGAAGAAATAAGTAGAGAAGAGTAGATTATATTAGAAAAGGGTAGAGCAGAGTAGAGTAGAGCAGAGCTAAGTTAGGCAAGGCTAAGCTAGGCTAGGCAAGGCAAGAGGAGAGTAGAGTAAAGCTTGATTAGGTTATGCAAAGCTTGGTTAGAATAGAATAAAGTGGAGTAGAGTTGAGAAGAGTATAATAGAATAGAGTTAGTTTAAGTTAAGCTAGGCTAAGCAAGGCTAGGCTAGGTTAGGTTAGGCTAGGCTAGGCTAGAGTATAATGGAGTCGAGTAGAGTAGTAAAGAGTAGAGTATAGTATACTATAGTAACGTAGAGCTAAGTTAGGGAAGGCTGTGCTAGGTTAGAGTAAAATTGAGTAGAGTAGAGAAGAGTAGAGCTTAGAAGAGTAAAAGAGAGCTGATCAGAGCTGAGTAGAGTTGAGTAGTGTAGAGAAGAATAGAATAGAGTAGAGAAGAAAAAGGTAGAGTAGAGTAGAGTAGACCAGAGAAGAGCAAAGAAGATAAAAGCTAGGTTAGGCAAGGATAGGCTAGGCTAGGCTAGGTTAGGCTATAGTAGAGTAAAGTATGGTAAAGCAAGGTTAGACTAGGCGAGGCTAGGCTAGGTTAGTATTGAGTAGAGTAGAGTAGAGTAGAGTAAGCTAGCTTAAGCTAAGCTAGGCCAGGCTAGGGTAGGGTAAGCTAGGCTAGGCCAAGCTAGAGTAGGGTAGAGTAGAGCTCGAATAAGCTAGGCTAGGATAGAGTAGCATAGAGTAGAGCAAATTAGGGTAGAGTAGTGCAGAGTAAAGGAGAGTAGAGTATAATAGAATATAGTAAGCAATGTAAAGCAGAGTAGAGTAGAGCAGAGCAGAGCATAGTAGAGCAGAGTAGAGTAGAGCAAGGTTAGGCTCAACTAGGCTAAGCTAAGCTTGGCTAGGTTAGAGTAGAGTAGAGTAAAGTATAGTTTAATAGAATAGAGTAGAATATAGTATAGTATAATAGAGTAGAGTAGTATAGTGTAGAAGTACACAATGGTAGGCTAGGCTAGGCTAGACAAGGCTAGCCTAGGCTAGAATAGAGTGGAGTAGAGTAGAGTAGAGTGAGTAGAGAAGGGTAAAGTAGAGTAGAGCAAAGTAGAGTAGAGCAGAGAAGAGTAGAGTTGAATAGAGTGGAGCAAGGTGGAGTGGAGTAGCGTAGACTAGAGTAGAGCAAAGCTTAGCTAGGCTAGGTTAGGGTTTAGTAGAGTTGACTAGAGTATAGTAGAGTAGAGCTAGGATAGTCTAGCCTAGGCTAGGTTAGAGTAGAGTAGAGTGGAGTAGAGTAGAGTAGAATAGAATAAAGTAGGGTAGAGTATAAAAAAGAATAATAGAGCTTGGTTAGGCTAGGCTAGCATAGGGTAGGCCAGGCAAGTTTGAGTAGAGCAGGGTAATTTAGTGTAGAGTAGATTAAAGCTAGGTTAGGTTAGACTAAGCCAGAGAACAATAGAGCAAAGTAGAGTAGAATAGAGTAGAGCAGAGAAAAGTAGAGAATAACAGAGCAGAGTAGAGCATAACAAAATAGAGTAGAGAAGGGTAGGGTAAAGCAAAGCATAGTTAGGTTAGGCTAGGCTAAGTTAGATTAGAGTAGAATAAAGTATAGCTAGGTTATGCTCACTTAGGCTAGGCTAAACTAGGCTCGAGTAAACTATACTAGAGTAGAGTAGGGTAGAATAGAGGAGTGCAGGTAGAGGAGGTGGAGCAAAGTAGAGAAGAGCAGAGTAGAGTACAGTAGAGCAAAGAAAAATAGAGTAGAGTGGAGTCTAGTAGAGCAGAATAGAGCATGGTTAGGCTAGCAAAGCTAGGCTTCGCTAGAGTATAGTAAATTTGAGTATAGTAGAGCTGAGTTAGGTTAGGTTTGGCTCAGCTAGGGTAGGCTAGGCTAGAGTATTAGAATAGAGTATAGTAAAGTAGAGTAAAGCTAGTTTAGGATAGGCTAAGCTAGGTTAGGCTAGGCTTGAGTTGAGTAGAGTATAGTAGAGTAGAGTAGAGAAGAGCAGAGCAGAGTAGAGTAGAGAAAAGCAGAGCAAAGCTGTGAAGAATAGAGAATTATAGAGAAGGGTAAAGCAGACTAGAGGATATAAGAGTAAGATTGAGAAGAGAAAAAATAGAGTAGAGTAGAGAAAAGCTGCGATGAACAGAGTAGAGTAGAGCTAGGCTGGGCTAAGTCGGATTAGAGTATAGTAGGTTAGAGTTGAGTAGTGCAGAGCAAAGTATAGTAGAGCTAGGTTAGGTTAGGGTAAGTTATGCTAGGGTAAGTTAGGTTAGGCTAAGGTATGCTAGGCTAGAGTAGAATACAGTATAGTAGAGTATGGTAGGGTAGAGCTAATTTAGGCTAGGTTAGGCCAGACTAAACTTGGCTAGAGTAGAGTATAATAACATAGGGTAGGGTGGAGTAGAGCAGAGCAGAGCAGAGTACAGTAGAGCAAAGAAGTGTACAATAGAGTAAAGCAGAGTTAGGCTAGGCTAGCCTAGGTTTTTCTAGGCTAGGGTGGAGTAGAGGCAAGCTTAGTTAAGGTAGGCTAGGTTAGAGTAGAGTAGAGTAGAGTAAGGTAGAGTAGAGTAGAGTGGAATAGAGTAGAGTAGAGTAGAGTATAGTAGAGGAGAGGAGTGGATGAGAGGAGAGGAGAGTAGAGGAGAGGAGAGGAGAGTAGAATAGAGCAAAGTAGAGTGGAGCAGAGCAGAGTAGAGAAGAGTAGAGTAGAGATGTCCATAGTAGAGTAAAGCAAACTCGAGTTAAAGCAGAACTTTGTTAGGTGAGGCTAAGCTAGGTTAAGGTATGCTAGGCGAGAGTAGTGTACATTAGAGTAGAGTAGAGCAGAGCTGCATTTGGTTAGGTTAGGCTAGGCTTAACTAGGCTAAGCTAGACTAGATTAGAGAAAAAATAATAGAGTATAGTAGAGTAGAGCTAGGTTAGGTTGGGCTTTGCTAGGTTAGGCTAGAGTACAGTAGAGTAGAGTAAAAAAAAGTGGAGTAGTGTAGAGTATAGTAGAGTAGAGTTGAGTAGAGTAGAGTAGAGTAGAGTATAGTATAGTATAGTAGAGTAGAGCAGAGTAGAGTAGAGCAGAGCATAGTAGAGCAGAGCAGAGCATAGTAGAGCAAAGTAGAGCAGAGTAGAGTAGAGTAGAGCAGAGTAGAGTAATGTAAAGTATAGTATAGTATAGAAGAGCAAAGCTATATTAGGCGAGGCTAGGATAAGTTAGAGTAGAGTAGAGTGGAGTAGAGCAGTGAAGAGTAGAGTAGAGTAGAGCAAGGTTAGGATAGGTTAGAGTAAAGAAGAGTATATTAGAATGGAGTACTATAAAGTATAAAAGAGCTAGGTTATGCTGGGGTAGGCTAGGCTAGGCTTTGCTGGAGTAGAGTAGAGTAGAGTATATTAGAGTAGACTAGAGTAGAGTAGAGCTAGTTTAGGCTAGGCTAGGCTATGCTAGGCTAAACAAAGTTAGGGTAGAGTAGAGTATAGTAGAGTAGAGTTGAGTAGTGCAGAGTAAAGTAGAGCTGAGTAGAGTAAAGCAAAGTTAAGTAAGGCAAAGTAGAACAGAGCAGAGTGTAGCAAAGCAGAGTGGAGCAAAGCAGAGTGGAGCAAAGTAGAGCAAAGCAGAGTGAGGTTTGGATAGGCTAGGTTAGAGTAGAGTTGAGTAGTAGAGCTAGGTTAGGCTAAGCTTCGTTAGAGTTAAGAAGAGTAGAGTAGAGTAAAGTATAGTAGAGTAGGGTAGAGTAGAGTAGACGAGAGGAGAATGGAGGAGAAGACAGAAGAAGAGTGTAGAGGAGAGGAGAACTTATTAGAGCATCATAGAGTAGAGAAAGTACACCAGTGAGGAGCAGAGCAGAGTAGATTAGAGTAGAGTAGAGTAGAAAAGAATAGAGTAGAGTAGAGTAGAGCTAGGTTAGGTTAGGCTAGCCTAGGCTATGTTAGGCTAGCCTAGGCTCGGTTAGGCTAGAGCAGAGTTGAGTAAAGTAAACTACAGTAGAGCAAAGCTGAGCTAGATTAGGTTAAGCAAGGCTAGAGTAGAGTAATAGAGTAGAGTACAATATAGTAGATCTATGTTAGGTTAGGTTAAGTTAGGCTTGGCTAGGCAAGGCTAGAGTAGAGTAGAATAGAGTATAGTATAATATAGTATAGTATAGTATGACAAAGTAAAGTAGAGTGGAAAAGAGGAGAGGTGAGGAGAGCAGAGCAAAGAATAGCAGAGCAGAGCAGAAGAGTTGAGTATAGTAGAGCTAAGTAGATTAGAGAAGAGCATAGCAAAGTAGAGAAGAGTAAGTAGGGTAGAGTAAAGCTAGGTTAAGCAAGGCTAAGAAGGGTTATGCTAGGATAGGCTAACCTATAGTGTAATAACGTAGAGTAGAGTAGTATAAGATAGAGTAGAGTAGAGCTGAGTTAGGTTAGGCTATATAATGTATGGCTAAGCTAGACTAGGCTAGAGTAAAATATAATAGAGTAAAGAAGGGTAGAGAAGAGTATAGTAGAGTTGAGCTTAGCAGAGTTGAGTAGAGTAGAGTAGAGAAGAGTAGAGCATAGTAGAGTAATGTAGAGCATATCAGATCAAAGCAGAGTAGAGGAGAGTAGATCAAGGAAGAGAAGAGTAGACCAGAGCAGAGTAGAGTTAAGCAAAGTAGAGCAGAGCTATGTTAGGCACGGCTAGGATAGAGTAGAGTACAGCATAGTGAAGCTGAGTAGAGTAAAGTAGAGCTAGGTTATTCTAGGCTAGGCTAGGTTGGAGTGGAGTATAATAGAGTAGAGTAGAGTAGAATAGTGTATAATAAAATAGAGTAGAGTAGAGTAGGGTAGAGAAGAGTAGAGTAGAGTAAGGTTTAGTTGGGCAAAGCTAGGCTTGGCTTGGCTAGGCTAAGTTGGGGTAGGCTAAGCTAGCTAGAGTAGAGTGGAGATAAGTAAGGCTAGGCTAGGCTAAAATGGAGTAAAGTAGAGGTAGCAGAGTAAAGTAGAGTAGAGTATATTAGTGCAGAGGTGAGCAAAACAAAGTAGAGTAGAGTGAAGCAAAGTAGAGGTAGGTTAGGCTAGGCTAGGCTAGGTTAGGTTAGGTTAGGCTATGCTAGGTAAGGCTAAGATAGGTTAAAGTAAAGTAGAGTAGAGCATAGTAGAGTATATTATAGTAGAGTAGAGTAGACTAGAGTAGAGTAAAACTAGGTTAGGTTAAGCTATGCTAGGCTAGGCTAGCCTATGGTTGGCTAGGCAAGGCTATGCTAGAGTAGAGTAGAGTATGTAGAGTAGAGCTAGGTTAAGCTTGGCTAAGCTAGGCTTGAGTATAGAGTAGAGCAGAGTAGAGCAGAGTAGTGTAGAGTGGAGTAGAGTGGAGTAGAGTAGAGAGGAGGTAAGAAGAGTAGGGTAGAGAATAGCATAATAGAGCAGAGTAAAGCTAGATTAGGCTAGGAAAAGTTAGGTTAGAGTTGAGTAGAGTAGAGTAGAGTAAAGTAGAGCTTGGTTAGACTAGGCTAGGCTAGGTTAGAGTAGAGTAGAGTAGAGTAGAGTAGGATGGAGTAGAGTATATTATTGTAGAGTGGAGCTAGGTTAGGCTAGGCTAAGCTAGGTTAAAAAGGCTAGCCATGAGTAGAGTAGGGTAGACTAGAGTAGAGTTAGGTTAGGCTAGGTTAGGCTAGGCTAAGCTAGTGTAAAGTGGAGTAGAGTATAGTAGAGTGGAGTAGAGTATAGTAGAGTTGAGTAGAGTGGAGTAAAGTAGAGCAAAGTGGAGTGGTGGAGAGGAGAGAAGAGGAGAAGAGAGCAGAGCAAATGAGCATAGTAGTGAAATTTAGTTTAAAGTAAAGAAAAGTAGTGCAGAGAAGAGTAGAGCTAAGATATGCTCAGTTTGGCTTGGCTAGAGTAGTGGAGAGTGTGGTAAAGTAGAGAATAGTAATGAAGAGGAGAGGAGAGGATAGGAGAGGAGATGAGAGTAGAGAGGAGGAGAGGAGAGGAGAAGAGAGGAAAGTAGAGTAAAGTAGAGCCAAGCAAAGCATAGTAAAGCTGAGCTAAGCTAAGCTGAGCTGACCAGAGCATAATAGAGAAGAGCATAATAGAGTAGAGGAGAGAAGACCAGAGTAGAGAAAATTAGAGCATTGTAGAATATAGCAGAGTAGAGCAGAGTGGAGTAGAGCTAAGTTAAGGCTAGGCTAGGCTAAGTTAGGTTACAGAAGGGTAGAGTAGAACAGAGTAGAGTAAAGCAAAGTAGAGTAGAGTAGTACAAAGTAGAGCTGAGTAGAGTTAGGTTAGGCTAAGTTAGGCTATGCTAGCCTAGCCTAGGCTAGGCTAGAGTAGAGTAAAATAGAGCAGAGCTAAGTTAGGCTAAGCAAGGCAAGGCTAAGTTAAAGTAGAGTAGAGTGAGTAGAGTAGAGAAGAGTAGAGTTGAGTAGAGTAGAATAGAGTAGAGTAGAGCTAGGTTAAGCTAGGCTAGTTTGGTGAGGCTAGGTTAAGAAAGAGTAGAGTACAGTAGAGTTAAGTATAATAAAGTAGAGTAGAGCTTTGTTAGGTTAGGCTAGGCATGGCTAAGCTAGGCTCAAGTAGAGCAAAATTGAGTAGAGTAGAGTAGAGAAGAATATAGATTAGAAGAGCAAAGCAGAATAGGGTTGAGCATAATAGAGTAAAGAGGAGTAGAGCAAGGTTAGGCTAAGTTAAGCTAAAGTAGAATAAAGTAGAGTAGAGTAGAGTAGAATAAAGCAAAGTTAGGCTAGGCTAGGCTAAGCTATACTAGGCTAAAGTAGAGTAGACTAAAGTAGAGTAGAGTAGAGTAAATGTAGATTTGGTAAGGTTATGCTTAGTTATGCTAGAGTAGAGTAGAGTAAAGTAAAGTAGAATAGAGTAGAGTTGATTAGAGTAGAGTAGAGTGGTGACGAGTGGAGTATAGTAGAGTAGAGCGGAGTAAAGTTGAGGAGAGGAGAGGAGAAGAGAAAAGAGGTGAGGAAAGGAGAGCAGAGTAGAGAAGAGCTGAGTAGAGCATAATAAAGTAAAGTAGAGTAGAGAAGAATAGGGTAAAGTAGAGTAGAGAAAAGTAGAGTGGAGCTGAGCAGAGAAAAGCAGAGCATAGCATAGCTAGGTTAGGCTAGGCTAAGCTAGAGTAGAGTACATTAGAGTAGATTATAGTAGTGTAGAGAAGAACAGAGCAAAGCAGAGTAGAACATAGTAGAGTAGAGAAGAGTATAATAGAGTAGAGGTGAGTAGTGTAGAGTAGAGAAAAGTAGAGGATAGAAAAGCTTGGTTAGGCAAGGTTAAGCTAAGCTAAGCTAGGCTAGAATAAAGTAGTGTAGAATAGAGTACAACAGAGTAGAGTAGAGGTAGGTGAGTTAAGGCTAGGCTAGCGTATAGTAGAGTAGAGTAAAGTAAAGTAGAGAGGAGTAGAGTAGAGCATAGTAGAGTAGAGCACAGTAGATTAGAGTTAGATTAATGTCTACTTGGCTAGGTTAGGCTAATGTAAAGTAGAATAGAGTATATTAGAAAGTAGAGTAGAGCTCGATTAGGTTTGGCTAGGCTAGGTCAAGTAAAACTAAAGTAGAGTATATTAGAGTATAGTGGAGTAAAGTAGAGTAGAGTTAAGTTTGGCTAAGTTAAGCTATGTTAGGCTAGGGATGGCTAGGCTAAGCCAGCTTAGGCTAGACTAGGTTAGAGCAAAGTAGGGTAGAGTAGAGTAGAGTAAAGTAAACTAGAGTAGAACTTTGTCAGGCTAGGCTAGGCTAGGCTAAACTATTCTAGAGTAAACCAAAATAGAGTAGAGTAGAGTAGAGTGGAGTAGAGCAAAGCAGAGGAGAGTAGAGTGGAGTGGAGTAGAGTAGACTAGAGTGGAGCAGTGTAAAGTAGAGTAGATCAGAGTAGAGTAAAGTAGTGTAGTTTAAAGCATAACCAAGTAAAGTAGAGCAGAGTAGAGTACAGCATAACAAAGAAAATCTGAGTAGAGCAAAGCATAATAGAGTAGAGTAGAGTAGAGTAGAGCAAAGTAGGATAGAGTAGAGTAGAGTATAGTATAATAAAGAAGAGCTAAGTTAGGTTAGGCTAGGCATTGTTAGAGCAGAGTAGAGTAGAGTATAGTAGAATAGAGTAAAGTAGAGTAAACTAAAGTAGAGTTTAGTAGAGCTAGGTTAGGTTGGGCTAAGCTAGGCTAAGCTAAAGTAGGCTAGGCTAGGCTAGAGTAGAGATGAGTAGAGTAGAATAGAGTTGAGTATAGTTGAGTAAAGTAAAGCAGAGTAGAGTAGAGTAGAGCTAGGATAGGCTAAGCTAGAGTAGAGCAGAATGGAGCAAAGCAGAGTAGAGTAGAGCAGAGTAGAGCAAAGTAGAGTAGAGTAGAGCAAAACAGAGTAGAGTAATATAGAGCAGAGAATAGCAAAGTAGACTAGAGCTAGGTTAGGTTAGGCACTGCTAAGCTATGTTTGCCAAGGCTAGGCTAAGCTAGAGCAAAGTAGAGTAGAGTAGAGCAAAGTTAATGAAGGTTAGGCTTGGCTAAGATAGATTAGAGTAGAATTGAGTATAGTAGGGTAGAGCAAGGTTAGGTTAGGCTAGACATGGCAAGACTAGGCTAGGGTAGGCTAGGCAAGGCTAGGCTAGAGTAGAAAAGAGTATAGTAGAGTAGAGTAGAGTAGAGTGTTTCATAATTGAGTAGAGCAATTTTAGTAAAGGCTAGGTTAGAATAGGCTTAATAAGGATGGGCTAGGCTAAGCTAGCAAGGCCATGGTAGAGTAGAGTAGTATATAGTAGAGTTGAGTAAAATTTGGCTATGTTAGGCTAAGCTAGAGTACAATAAAGAAGAGTGGAGTAGAGTAAAGTAGAGTAGAGTAGAGTAGAGTAGAGCTAAGTAAAGTAGAACAGAGCAGAGCTGGGTTAGGCTAGGCTATGCTAAGCCAAGCAAGACTAGGCTAAGCTAGGCTAGAGTAGAGTAGAGTAGAGTAGATCTTGGAAATGCTAGGCTAGGTTAGGCTAGATTAGAGTAGAGTAGAGTAGATAGAGTAGAGTAGAGTAGAGTAAAGTAGAGTAGATCTAGGTTAGGTTAGGCTACACTAGGGTAGGCCAACCTAGGCTAGGGTAGGCTAGCCTAACCTAAATCTACTCTACTTTACTCTAGTAGGCTAGGCCAGAGTAGAGTAAAGTAGAGTAGTGGAGCGTAGAGTAGAATAGAGTAGAGTAGAGCTACGTTAGGCCAGGTTAAACGAGGCTAGAGTAGAGTACAATAGAGTAGAGTACAATAAAGTAGAGCAAAATAGAATAGAGTAGAGCATAGTAGAGTAAACTAGAGTAGAGCAGAATAGAGTAGAGAAGAACATAACATAGTAGAATATAGTAAAACAGAGCGGAGTCGAGAATAATAGAGAAGAGTATAGCAGAGCAGAGTAGAGTAGAGCAAGGTTAGGCTAGGCTAAGATGGAGAAGAGTAGAGTAGAGTAGGGTAGAGCAAGTTAGGTTAGGCTGGGTAAGGCTAAGTTAGAGTAGAGTAGAGTAGAGAAGAGTAGAGTATAATAGAGGAGAGTAGAGTAGATTAGAGTTGAGTTAAGATAACCAAAGCTAGGCTAGGCTAAAATATGTTAGGTTAGGCTATGCTAGAGTTAAGTAGAGTAGAGTTGAGTAGTGTAGAACAGAGCTAAGTAAGGTTAACTAGGCTAGAATAGGATAGAGTAGAGTAGACCATAGAAGAGCAGAGCTGAGCTGAGCAGTGCAGAATAGAGCTAGGTTAGGCTAGGTTAACTTGTGCTAGGTTAGGCTAAAGTAAAGTAGAGTAAAGTAGAGCAAGATTAGGCTAGGGTTTGCTTGGTTAAGTTAGGTAGAGCAGAGTAGAGTAGAGTAGAGTAGAGTGGAGTAGAGTAGAGTAGGGTAGTGGAGATGAGTAGAGACGAGAGGAGAGGAAAGTAGAGCATAGTAGAATATAGAATAGTAGAGTAAAATAGAATAGGGTAGAGTATAGTAGAGTTAGATTAGAGTATCCCTAGTTTAGGCTAGGGTAGGCTAGAATAGAGTAGAGTAGAGTAAAGTAGAGTGGAGGAGGGTAGAATAAAGGAAAGTAGAGCTAAGCTAGGTTTTGTTCCATTAGGCTAGGTTAGAGTAGAGTAGTACAGCAGAGTAGAGTATAGCAAAGCAAAGTAGAGTAGAGTCGAGTCGAGTAGAGTAGAGTAGAGTAGAGATTTGTAGAGTAGAGTAGAGTTGAGTAGATTAAACTAAAGTAGTGTAGAGTAGAGTAGAGTAGAGTAAACTAGAGTAAAATGAAGTAGAGTAGAGTTGAGTTAGGTTAGACTAGGCTAGAGTAGAGTCGAGTAGACGTAGGTTATGCTAGGTTAGGCTAGAGAAGGTTAGAGAAGAGTAAAGAAGAGTTGAGTAGGGCTAGCTTAGGTTAGGCTTGGCAAGGCTAGGTTAGAGTGTAGAAGAGTAGAATAGAGTATAGTAGAGCTAAGTTAGGCTAGGCTATGCTAAATGGGGATAGAGTGAAGTAGAGTAGATAAGAGTAGAGTAGAGTAGATAAGAGATAAGCATAGTAGAGCAAAGTAGAGAAGAGCAGAGTAGAGTAGAGTAGAGTAGAGTAGAGCTGACCTAGGTTAGGATAGGTTAGGCAAGGTTAGAGTAGAGTAGAGTAGAGTAAGGTCAGGTTATGTTAGGCTAGGCTAGGTGAGGTTGGAGTGGCTAGGGTAGGCAAGGATAACCTAGGCTAGAGTAGAATGGAGTAAAGTAGAAAAGTGTAGAGCAGAGCAGAGCAAAGTAAAGTAGAGAAAGAAGAGCAGCAAAGAGGAGAGCAGAATACATTAGAGTATAGTAGAACAGAGAAGAGTAAATTAGAGTAGAGCTAAGTTAGGCTAAGCTTGGCTAAGCTAGGCTAGGCAAGTTAAGATAGGTTGGAGTATAATGGAGTAGAGTAGAGTAGAGTAAAGTAGATTAAAGTAGAGCAGAGAGAAGTAGATTAGAGTAGAGCTAACTTAGGCTAAGCTTTGCTATGTTAGGTCAGGCAAGGTTAGGATAGGTTGGAGTAGAATGGAGTAGAGTAGAATAAAATAGAGTAGAGCAAAGCATTATAGAGTAGAGAAGAGTAGAATAAAATAGAGTAGAGCAAAGCATTATAGAGTAGAGAAGAGCAAAGTAGAATAGAATAGAGCAGGGTAGAGAATAGTAGAGCAGAATAGAGCAAAGTAAAGTAGAGTAGAGTAAAACTAGGTTGGTTTAGGCTAGGCATGGCTAGGCAAGAGTAGAGTAGAGTAAAGGATAGTAGAGTAGAGCAAAGAAGACCTTGGCTTGGCTAGGCTAAGCAAGACTAGAGTAGAGCTAGGTTTGGCTAGGCTATGTTATGCTTGGTTCGAGTAGAGTAAAGTAGAGTAGAGTAGAGTAGAGTAGAGTGGAGAAGAGCTAGCATAGCCTAGGCTATGCTGGGCTAGGCTAGGGTAGGCTAGGTTAGGCTAAGCTAGGCTAATGCAGAGTAGAATAAAGTAGAGTAGAGTAGAGTATAGTAGAGCTAGGTTAGGCAAGGCTTGGCAAGAGTAAAGTAGATTAGAGTAGAGTAGAGTAGTGTAGAGTAAAAAAGAGTGGAGTAGAGCTAATTTAGGTCAGGTTAGGGTGGGCTTGGTAAAGCTTGGCTAGAGTAGAGATTAGTTAGGCAAGGCTAAGTTAGAGTAGAGTAGAATAGAGTAGAGTAGAGTAGAGTAGGATTGAGTATAACTGATTGTTATAGAGCAAAGAAGAGAAGAGTAGAGCAAAGATGTGTGGAGTAAAGATGAGTAGAGTTAAGTTAGGCAAAGTAAGGCTATGCAAGGCTAGGCTAGGCAAGAGTAAAGTAGAGTAGGGTAGAGTAGAGGTAGGTTAGGTTAGGCTAGTCTAGGCTAGGCTATACTGGAGTAGAGTGGAGTAGAGTATAGCAGAGTAGAGCAGAGCAGAGAAGAGCATAACAGAGTAGAGTAGAGTGAAGGAGAGTAGAGAAGTGCAGAGAAGAGTAGAGCAGAACAGAGTAGAGTAGTGTAGAGCAGAGCAGAGCTATGTTAGGAAATGCTAGACGAGGCTAGGCTAGGACAGAGTGGAGTAAAGTAAAGTAATGCTACATTAGGCTAGGCGAAGATAGAGTAGAGTAGAGTTGGTTAAAGTAAAGTAGAGCTAACTTTGGCTAGGCTAAGCTAGAGTAAGCTTGGCTAGGCAATGCTAGGCTAGAGTATAATAGAGTAGAGTAGAGTAGAGTAGTGTAGAGTATAGTAGAGTAGAGTAGAGTAGTATAGAGTAGAGTAGAGTAGAGTTTACTAGTGTGGAGTAGGGTAGAGTAGAGTAGAGTAGAGTAGAGTAGAGTCGAGTCGAGTCGAGTAATGTAGAATAGAGTAGAGTAGAGTAAAGTTTTGTAGAGTAGAGTAGAGTTGAGTAGAGTGGAGTAGAATATTATACAATAAAGTAGAATAGAGCAGAGCAGAATAAAGTAGACTTAGGTTAGGCTAGGCTAAGCTATGCTAGAGTAGAGTAGAGCTAGGTTATGCTAAGCTAGGCTAGAGTAAAGTAGAGTAGGGTAAAGAAGTGTTGTGTAGACCTAAGTTAAGTTAGGCTAGGCATGGCTAGGTTAAAGTAGAGAAGAGTATTAGTAGAGTACAATAGAGCTAGGTTACGCTAGGCTAGGCTAAGAAAATATGGCTAGAGTCTAGCAGAGTAGATAAGATTAGAGTAGAGTAGAGAAAAGATAAGCATATTAGAGCAAAGTAGAGTAGAGTTGAGCTAGGTTAGGCTAGGCAAGGTTAGGTTAGAGTAGAGTAGGATAGAGCAAGATCAGGATATGCTAGGCTAGGCTAGGAAAGGTTAGAATGGTAAGGCTAGCAAAGGCTAACCTAGGCTTGAGTTGAATGGAGTAGAGTAGAGAAGAGTAGAGTAGAGGAGAGCTAGGTTAAGCAAAGCAAGGCTAGAGAAAAATAGAGTAGAGTAAAGTAGAATAGAATAAAGTAGAGCTTGGTTAGTCTTGGTTAGGCTAGGCTAAGTTGGAGTAGAGTAAGGTAGAGTAAAGCAAAGTAAAGCAGAGTAGAGCTAGGTTAGGCTAGGCTAAGCTAATTTAGGCCTTGCTAGGCCTGGTTAGGCTAGAGTATAGTAGAGTAGAGTAGAGTAAAGTAGAGTATAATAGAGTATAGTAGAGTAGAGGAGAGTAAGATAGAGTGGAGTAGAGCAGAGCAAAAAAGTGTAGAGAGGAGCAGAGTAGAGTCAAGCAAAGCATTGTAGAGTAGAGCTTAGCAGATTAGAGTAGAGTATAGTAGAGTAGAGCAGAGTAGAGTAGAGTAGAGTAAAGGGGAGCAAGGTTAAGCTAAGTTGAGCTAAGATAGGTTAGAGGAGAGCATAGTAGACAAGAGTAGAGCAGAGCTAAGTTAGAGTAGAGAAGAATAAAGGAGAGCTAGGTTTTACTAGGTTAAGCTAGAGTGCAATAGAGTAGAGTATAGCAGAGTAGTATAGAGTAGCACAGAGTAGAGCAAAGTAGAGTAGAATGGAGCAGAGTAAAGTAAAGCAGTACAAAGCAGAGCTAGGCTAAACAAGGCCAGGTTAGTAGAATATAATAGAGTAGGGTAGAGTAGAGTAGAGTAAAGCTAGGTTAGGTTAGGTTAGGCTATCCTAAACTAGGCTTGAGTATAAAAGAGTATAATATGGTAGTGTATAATAGAGCAGAGAAGAGTAGAGTATAGTAGAGCAGAGCAGAGTAGGGTAAAGTAGTGTAGAGTAGAGCAAAGTAGAATAGAGTAGAGCAAAATAAGGTAGAGCTGAGTAGAGCACAGTAGAGTAGAGTATTATAGAGCAAGGTTAGGTTAGGGTGGGCTAGGTTACGTTTGGCTAGAGTAGAGTTGAGTAAAGCAGAGCAGATTAGAGTAAAGTAGAGTAAATGAAAGCAGAGTAGTGAGGCAAAGAAGAGCAGAGTAGAGAAGAGTTAGGTTAGGCTAGGTTAGAGAGGAGCAGAGTTGAGTAGAGTAGAATAGATTAAAGCATAGTAGGGCAGAGCAGAGCAAAGGAGAGTAGAGAATAGCAAAAATTAGTAGAGCTACGCAAGCAGAGCAAAATAAAGTAAGGTTAGGCTAGGCTTGTTTAGGCTAGGTTAGGCTAGAGTAGAGTAAAGAAGGGTAGAGCTAGGTTAGGCTAGGATTGGATAGTATAGGTTAGAGTACGATAGAGTATAGTAGAGTAGAGTTGATTAGAGTAGAGTATAGTAAGGTAGAGTGCTGTAGAGTATTGTTAAAGTAGACTAGATAGAGCTAGGTTAAGCTAGGTTAAGGTAGGCTGAGCTAGGCTAGGGAAAGCTTAGTTAGAGTAGAGTAGAGCTATGTTAGGTTAGGCTAGGCTAAAATAGAGTAAAGTTGAGAAGAGTAGAGCAGAACAAAGAAGAGCAGAGTAGAGTAGAGTAAAGAAGAGCAAAGTAGAGTCGAGCAAAGCAGAGTAGAGCAAAGTAGAGTAGAGCGGAGTAGAATAGAGTAGAGAAGAGTAGAGTAGAGCAGAGTAAAGCTAGGTTTGGCTAAGGAAGGCTTGGCTAGGTTGGGTTAGATGAGAGTAGACTAGAGTGGGGTAGAGTTGAGTATAATAGAATAGAGTAGAATAGAGTAAAATAGAGCATAGTATAGTATAGTATAGTATAATATAGTAAAGTTGACAATAGTAGAGTATAGTACAGTATAGCAAAGTAGGGCGAGGATAGGCTAGGCTAGAATGTGGTAGAGCAGAGTAAAGTAGAGTAAAGTAGATTAGAGTAGAGTTAAGGAGAGTAGAGTAGAGAGAAGCACTATAGAGTATAGTGGAGAAGAGCATAGTAGAGCTAGGTTAGGCTAGAGTAGGGTAGAGTAGAGTACAACAGAGCTAGGTTCGACTAGGCTGGGATAGGCTAAGCTAAGTTAGAAAGGAGTTTTGTATAGTATAGTAGAATAGAGTAAAGTAGGGTAGAGATAGATTAGGCAAGGCAAGGCTAGAATATAATAGAGTAAAGTATAGTAGAGTAGAATAGAGTAGAGTAGGCCAATGTAGAATTGAAAAGAGCAACACAAAGTAGAGAATAGTGGAGTAGAGTAGAGCAGAGCATTGTAGAGAAATGCATAACAAAATAGAGCTAAGTTAGGGTAGGCTATGCTAGTGTAGTGTTGAGTAGAGTAGAGATAGGCTAGGTTTTGCTAGGCTAGAGTAAAGTAGAGTAGAGTAGTAGTAAGTTAGGCTAGGCTAGGCTGGGCAAGGCTAAGTTAAGTAGGCTAGGCTAGGTTAAGCTAGAGTAGAGTAGAGTAGAACAGAGTAAAGTAGAGCTCAGTTAAACTAAGTTAGGCAAAGCTAAGTTAGTGCTGAGTAGAGTTAAGTGAGGTCAAGTAGAGTAGTACAAAATAGAGTAAAGCAAAGGAGAGTAGAGCAGTGCAGAGTAGAGTAGAGTAGAGTAGAGTAGAGAAGAGAAGAGCAGATTAGAGTAGAGTAGAGTAGAGTAGAGTGGAGAAGAGCAGAGCAGAACAGAGTAGAGCAGAGTAGAGTAGTGCTAGGTTAAGCCAAGCTAGATTAGGTTAGGTTAGGTGAGTTTAGAATTAAGGAGAGTAGAGTAGAGTATAGTGAAGTAGATTAAAGTAGAGCTTGGTTAGGCTAGGCTAGATTAGGTTATGCTAGGCTAGGATAAGCTAAAGTATATTAAAGTAGAGTAGAGTAGTGTAGAGTAGAGTAGAGCTAGGTTATGTTAGGTTAGGCTAAGCTAAAATTGTGTAGAATAGAGTAGAAAAGAGTCGAGTAGAGTATAGAAGAGTAGAGTAGAGTAGAGAAGAGTATAATAGAATAGAGTAGAGTGGAGTGCAGTTGAGTAGAGTAGAGAAGAGCAGAGCATAACAGAGTCAAGAAGAAAAGAGAAGCACAAAGCAAGGTTATGCTAAGCTAGAGTAGAGCTAGTTTGTTTATGCTAGGCTAGGCTAGGTTAGAGTAGAGTAGAGTTGAGTAGAGTAGAGTAGAGTTGAGTAGAGTTGAGTAGAGTTGAGTAGAGCTAGGTTAAGTTAAACTAGGCTAGGCAAGGCTAGAGTAGAGTTTAGTAGAGCAGAGTAGAATAGATTAAAGCAAAGATAAGTATAATAGAGTAGACTAGAGTAGAGCAGAGCAGATCTAATTTAGGCAAGACTAGGCTAGGTTAGAGTAGAGAAGAGTATAGTAGATTAGAGTAGACAAGAGTATAATAGAGTAAAGTAGAGGTTAGTCAGGCTAGGCAAAGCTCAGTGAGGTTAGGCTAGGCTAGGGCAACCTAGACTAGGCTAGCCTAGGCTAAAGTAGAGTAGAGTAGAGTTAGGCTAGATTAGGCTAGAGTATAGATTAGAGTAAAGCAGAGTAAGATAGAGCAGACTAGAGTAGAGTAGAGAAGAGCAGAGAAAAGTAGAGCAGAGCATAGCAGGGTAGAGTAGAGTAGAGTAGAGTAGAGATGGCTCAGGCTAGGCTAAGCTAGGTTTGGCTTGGCTAGGCATGGGTAGGCTTGAGTAGAGTATATTGGAGCTTGGTTAGGCTTGGCTTTGCTAGGATAGAGTGGTGTAGCATATAATATAATAGAGTAGATTAAAGTAGAGTAGAGTAGAGCTAAGTTAGGCTTAGCAAGGCTAGGTTAGGCTAGGCTAGGCAAGGCTAGAGTAGAGTAGATTAGGATAGAGTATACTAGAGTATAGTAGAATAGAGAAGAATAGAGTAGAGCTTTGTTACGTTAAGCTAGGCTTGAGTAGAGTAAGGTAGAGTAGAGTAGAGTAAAGTAGAGTAAAGTAGATTAGAATATAGTGGAGCAAAGTAGAGAAGAGTAGAGTAGAAGAGAAGAGAGGAGAGCAGAGCAAAGCAGAGCAAAATATTAGAGTAGAGTAGCATATAACAAAGAAGAGTAGGAGAAAGCAGAGTAGACTAGAGTAGAGTAGAGCTAAGCGAGGTTAAGTTAGGCTAAGATAGGATAGAGTAGAGTAGAGTAGAGTAGTATAGAGTAGAGTTGAGTAGAAGTCAGTTAATTTAGGCTAAGGTTGGCTAGGGTAGGCTAGGATAGGGTAGGCTAGGCTAGAGTAGAGTAGAGTAGTGTAGAATAGAGAAGAGCTAGATAGGCTAGGCTAGGCAAGGCTAACTTAGGCTAGAGTAGAGTATAATAGAGTAGAATAGAGTAGAGTAGAATTGAGTAGATTAAAATATAGTAGTGGAGTAGAGTAGAGTAGAGGAGCAGAGAGGTGTGGAGAGGTGTGGAGAGCAGAGCAAAGAAGTATAGAGTAGAGTAGTGCAGAGTAGAAGAGAGCAAAGTAGAGTAGAGTAAAGTTGAGTAGAGTAGAGGAGAGAAGAGTAGAGTATAGAAAAATAGAGAAGAGTAGAGTAGAGTAGAGCAGAGCTAAGCTATGCTAAGTTAGAGTAAAGTAGAGTAGGGTAAAATAGAGTAGAGTAGAGTATAGTAAAGCTAGGTTAGGTTGGGCTAAGCGAGCTATGTTATGCTTGGGTATGCTAGGCTAGGCTAAGCTAGAGTAGAGTAGAGCAGAGTAGAGTATAGTAGAGTACGGTAGACTAGACTAGAGTAGAGTAGAGTAGGATAAGCTAGGCTAAGCTAGAGTAGAGTACAATAAAGTAGAGTAGAGCAAAGCAAAGAAGAGTAGAGACAAGTAAAGCAGAGTAGAGCAGAGTATAATATAGCAGAGCTGAGTAAGGCTTGTTAAGGCTAGGCTATGCTAAGCATGTGTATAGTAGAGTATTGTAGAGTAGATTAAAGTAGAGCTTGGTTAGGTGAGGTTAGGCTAGGTTAGAGTAGAGTAGAGTAGATTAAACGATAGTAGAGTAAACTAAAGGGGAGTAGAGGAGAGTAGAGCATATTAGAGTAGGGTATAACTGAGTAGAGTAGAGCATACTAGAGCAGAGCAGAGAAGAAAAGACCAAAATAGAGAAGAGGAAAGCATAATAGAGCATAGCAAAATAAAGCAGTGTAGAGCAGAGTAGAGCTAAGTTAGGCTAGGCTAGAGTTGAGTTGAGTTGAGTGGAGTAGAGTAAAGTAGAGTAGACTGGGGCAGAGCTAGGTTAGGTTAGGCTAAGTAAGGTTAAGTAGAGTAGAGTAGAGTGTAGTAGAGCTAGGTTAAGCTAAGCAAGGCTAAGCTTGGCTATGCTAGGGTAGGCTAGGCAAAGCTAGAGTAGAGTAGAGCTATGTTAGGTTAGGTTAAACTTGAGTGGAGCAGAATAGAGTAAAGAAAAGGAAAGTAGAGTATAGCAGAGTAAAGTAAACTAGAGTAGAGCAGAGCATAGTAAAGCAAAGTAGAGCTAGGTTAGGCTAAGCTAGGCTAGGTTACAGTAGAGTAGAGTAGTGTGTAGTATAATAGAGTATAGTATATTAGAGTAAAGTAGAGTATAGTAGAGCTAGGTTAGGCTAGGCAAGGCAAGGCTAGGTTAGGATAGGCTAGAGTAGGTTAGGATAGAGTAAAATAGAGTAGTATAGAGTAGAGTAGAATAGAGCAGAGCAGAGAAGAGTAGAGCCGACCAGGGTAGAGTCGTGCAAAGTCGAGTGGATGAGAGCAGAGCATAGTAGAGCAGAGGAAAGTAGAGCAGAGAAAAGTATAGCAGAATAGATAAGAGCAAAGTAGAGTAGAGCAAGGCTAAGCTAGGCTAGATTTGAGTAGAGTAGAGTTTAGTAGAATAGAGTAGAGCTAAAATAAGCTAGGCTAGGCTAGGTTAGGTGAGGCTATGTTAGAGTAGAGCAGAGTAGAGTGGAGCAGAGTTGAGTAAAGTAGAGTAGAGTATAGTAGAGTAGAGCTAGTTTAAGTTAGGTTATGCTAGGCTAGGATAGGATAGGCTATGCTAGGCTTGAGTAGAGTATATTAGAGTGAAGTAGAGTGGAGCAAGGTTAGGCTAGGCTAGACTGGAGTACAGAAGAGCAAAGCAGAGTAGAACATATTAGAGTAGAATAGAGTAGAGTAGAGCAAAGCATAGTAGAGTAGAGCAGAGGAGAGAAAAGTAGAGTAGAGTAGAGAAGAGTAGAGCAAGATTAGGTGAAGCTAGGCTTGGCTAGGCCAGAGTAGAGTAGAGAAGAGTAGAGTAGATCTAAGTTAGGCTAGGCTAGGCTAAGCTAGGGTAAAGTAGACTAGAGTAGAGTAGAGTGGAGCGGAGTAGAGCAAAGTAAAGTAGAGAAAAGCAAAGAACAGTAAAGTAGAGAAGAGCAAAGTAGAGCAGAGTAATGCATAGTAGAGTAGAGCATAGTTAGGGCAGACTAGGCTAGGCTAAAGTAAAGTAGAGTAAAGTATAGTAGACTATAGTAGAGCTGAGCTGGGTTAAGTTAAGCTAGGCTAGGGTAGGTTAGAGTAGTAGAGTAGGGTAGAGTTAGGTTGGGCTAGGCTAGAATAGAGCAGAGCAGAGTAGAGTAGAGTAGAGTAGAGAAGAGCAGCAATGTAGAGCAGAACAAAGCAAAGTAAAGTAGAGACATGCAAAGTAGTGCATAGTAGACCAAAGTAGAGTAGAGCAAAGCAAGGTAGAAGAAAGTAAAGGAGAGTGGAGTAGCAAAGAGAAAACCAGAGTAGACTATAGTAGAGCATAGAAGAGTGGAGCAGAGTAGAGCAGAGCTAGGTTAGGCTAATCTAGAGTAGAGTAGATTAGAGTATAATAGTGTATAGTAATTTACAGTAAAGTGGAGTAGAGCTAGGTTAGGTTAGGCTAGAGTAAAGTAGAGTAGAGTTGTGCTAAGCTAGGCTAAGCTAGGGTAAGCTAAACTAGGTTAGAGGCAGAGTAGAGTAGAGTGGAGCAGAGTAAAGTATAGCAGAATAGAGCAGAGCAGAGTAGAGTAGAGCCAGGTTAGGCTTGGCTAGGATAAGCTAGATAAGATTAGAGTGAAGTAGAGTTGAGGTAGGTTAGGCTAGGCTAGGTTAGAGTAGAGTGGAGTGGAGTAGAAAATAATAGTGTGAAGTAGTGTAGAATAGAGTATAATAGTGTATAGTTGAGTAGAGTATAGTAGAGGAAAAAAGAGGAGAGGGTAGGAGAGGAGTGTTGAAAAGAGGAGAGGAGAGCAGACTAGAGTAGAAGAGAGGGGAGCAGAGTAGAGCAAAGTAGAGTTGAGTAGAAAAGAATAAAATAGAGTTGAGTAGAGTAGAGAACACCAAAGCTATATTACTTTAGGCTAGGCTAGGCTATGCTATGTTTCTTTTTCTAGGCTAGGTTTGAGTTGAGTCGAGTAGAGTAGAGTAGAGTATTATAGAATAAAGGGTGGTAGAGTAAAGCTAGGTTAGGCTAGGCTAGGTTAGGCTAGGCCTAGGGTAGGCTAAGAAAGGGTAAACCATAGTAGAGTGGAGTAGGTTAAGTTAGGATAGGCTAAGCTAGGTTAGAATATAGTAGATTGGAGTAGAGTAGATTATAGTAGAATAGGATAGAATAGAGTTGTGTAGATTTTAGTAGAGTAGAGCTAGGTTAGGCTAGCTTAGGCTAAGTTAAGTTAGGCTAGGTTAGAGTATAGAGTAGAGCAGAGTAGAGTAAAGCAAAAAAAAGAGTAATGTAGAGAAGAGTAGAGTAGAAAAGAGTAGAACAAAACAAAGTAGAACTAGGTTAGGCTAAGTTAAGCTAGGCTGGCCTAGGATTGGCTAGGTTAGGAAAGGCTATCTAGAGTATAATGAAGTAGAGTAGAGTAGGACTTTGTTAGGCTAGGCAAGGCAGGGTTAGAGTAGAATAGAGTATAGTAGACAAGAGTATAGTAGAGTAGAGCTAGGTTAAGCTAGGTTAGGCTAATGTGAGTAAGGCTAGGCTAGGATAGGCTAGAGTAAACTAGAGTAAAGTTGAGTCGAGTAGGGTAGAGCAAGGTTTCGCTCGACTAGCCTAGGTAAGGCTAGAGTAGAGTAGAATACAATAGAGTAGAGTAGAGTAGAGTAGAGTCGAGCAAAGTAGAGTAAAGCAAAAAAGAGTAGAGCTAGGTTAAGTTAGGCTTGGTTAGGCTAGAGTAGAGCTGAGTAGAGTGGAACTGAGTAGAGCTGAGTAGAGTAGAGCAGAGTAGAGTAGAGCAGAGTAGAGTAGAGCAAAGTAGAGTAGAGTAGAGTAGAGTAGAGTAGACCTAAGTTAGGCTAGGCTGGCTAGGCTAGGATAGGCTAGGTTAGACTAGGCTAGAGCAGAGTAGAGCAGAACAAAGTAAAGTAAAGAAGACTAGAGCAGAGCATAGTAGAGCTAAGTTAGGCTAGGCTAGGCTAGCCGAGGCTAAAGTAGAGAAGAGTACAGTAGAGCAAAGTAGAGCGAAGCATAGTAAAGTAGAGTGAAGTATAGGAGTGTCGAGCTGAGTAGAGCAAAGAAGATCAGGGTAGAGCAGAGCAGAGCATTACTAAGTAAAGTTAGGCTAGAGCAAAGTAGAGTAGAGTGGAGTAGAGTTAGGTTAGGTTAGGTTAGGCTAGGTTTCATTAGAGTAGAGTGGAGTAGAGTAGAGTGGAGTATAGTAGAGCTAAGTTAGGCTAGGCTATGCTAGGTTTGGCGAGGTTAGATTAGAATATAGTAGAGCAGAGTAGAGTAGAGTATAGCAAGGTTAGGCTCGATTAGGCTAGCTAGATTAGGCTATTTTATGCTAGGCTAGGCTCAGCTAGGCTAGAGTAGAGTAAAGAAGAGCTATGGAGAGTAGAGTAAGGTAGAGTATAGTATAGTTGAGTAGAGGAGAGCAAGGTCATCTTAGACTAGGTGAGGTTAGGCTAAGCTAAGTGAGGCCAGGCTTGGTTAGGCGAGTTTAGAGTAGAGTAGAGTATAGTAGGGTAAAGCAAGGTTAGGCTAGGCGAAGCTTGCTAGATTAAGCTAGTTTAGGCTAGGCTAGTCTCGACTAGAGTAGAGCACAGAAGAGCCGAGTAAAGCTTGTTAGGCCAGGCTAAGTTAGGCTAGGCTACGCTCTAGTAGAGTACAGTTTAGCATAGTAGAGTAGAGCAAAGTAGAGTAGAGCATAGTATAGTAGAGTAGAGAAGAGCAAGGCATAATAGAGTAGAGTAGAGCTAAGTTGAGCAAAGCAGAGTAGAGAAGAGTAGAATAGAGTAGAGCAGAGTAGAGTATAGTAGAGCTAGTTAGGCCAAGCTAGGGCAGGCTTGGCTAGGTCAAGCTAGGTTGGAGTAGAGTAGCGTAGAGTAGAGTATAGTAGTGTAGAGGATAGTGTAGTAAGGTAGAGGAGAGGAAGGTCATCTTACATTAGGCAAGGCTAGGCTTGAGTAGAGTAGAGTAGAGTAGAGCTAGGTTAGGATAGGTTAGAGTAGAGTAGGGTAGAGTAGAATAGAGTAAAGTAGAGTAGATTAGTGTTGGGCTAGACTAGGCTAAGCTAGGCAAGGTTAGTGTAGGCTAGGTCAGGTTAGAGTAGAGTAGAGTAGAGTAGAGTAAAGTAGATTAGAGAAGAGCTATGTTAAGCCAAGCTTTGCTTTGCTAGGGTAGAGCTGAGTACAGTAGAGTAGAGTAGAGAAGTATAGAGTAGAGTAAAGTAGAGTAGAGCAGAGTAGAGTAGAGCAAAGCAAAGTAGAGCAGAGCAGACCTAAGTTAGGCTAGGTTAGGTAAGGCTTTACTAGGCTAGGTTATACTAGGCTAGAGTAGAGTAGAGCAGAGCAAAGTAAAGTAGACTAGACTAGAGTATAGTAGAGCTAAGTTAGGTAAGGCTGGGCTAAGCTAGGCGAGAGAAGGCTAAAGTAGAGTATAGTAGAGCATAGCATAGGGAAGCAGAGTAAATTAGAGTGAAGCAAAGAAGAGTAGAGTAGAGAAGAGTATAGCAAAGAAGATCAGGGTAGAGCAGAGCAGATCATTTCTATGTTAGGCTAGGTTTGAGTAAAGTATAGTAGAGTTAGCTTAGGTTTGGTTAGGTTAGGCTAGGTTTAAGTAGAGGAGAGTGGAGTAGAGTAGAGTATAACAGAGTAGAGTAGTGCCAGGCTTGGCTAGAGTAGAGTAAAGTGTAGTAGAGCTTGGTTAGGCTAACCAAGGCTAGGTTAGGTGAGGTCAGAGGAAAGTAGAGTAGAGTAGAGTAGAGTAGTCTTGAGATGGTTAGGCTAGGCTAAGCTAGCGAGATTAGGCTTGTTTATGCTAGGCTAGGCTAAGCTAGAGTAGAGTAGAGTATAGTAGAGTAGAATATAGTAAAGCTAGGTTAAGTTAGGCCAGGCTATGATATCCAAGAGTATGAAATAGTAGAGGATAGTAGAGCAGATCAGAGTAGAGTAGAGCTGAGCAAAGAAGAGAAGAGCATAATAAAGATGAGCATAGAAAACTAGAGCATAGTAGAGTAGAGTAGAGCAAAGTATAGTTAGGTTAAGTTAGGCTATACTGGGCTACTCTAGAGAAGAGTAGAGTAGAGGAGAGTAGAGTAAGGTTAAGTAAGGGTAGCATAGGCTTTGCTAGACTAAAGTAGAGTATATTAGAGTAGAGTAGAGTGGAGTATAGTTTAGTAGAGAAGAGTTGGGTTAGGATAGGCTAGGCTAGGCAATGCTAGGCTAAAGTAGAGTATAATATGGTAGAGTTGAGTAGAGTAAAGTAGAGTAGAGCAGAGTAGAGTAGAGTAGAACAGAGTAGAGTAGAGAAGAGGAAAGCATAATAGAGCAAAGTAGTGTTGAGCTGAGCAAAGCAGAGCAAAGAAGATTAGAACATAATAGAGTAGAGTAGAGCTTGTTAGGCCAAGCTAATTTTTTCTTGGCCGTGCAAAGCTTGAGTAAAGTAGAATAGAGTTGAGCAGAGTAGAGTAGAGTAGAGCAAAGCAGAGCTGAGTAGAACAAAGCAGAGCAGAGTAGAGAAGTGTAGAGCATAGTAGACAAAAGTACAACTGAGTTGAGCAAAGTAGAGTGAAGAAGAGAAGAATAAAGTAGAGCAAAATGGAGTATAGTAGGGCTAGTTAGGACAAGTTAGGTCAAGCAAGGCTAGGAGAAGCTGGGTTGGAGTAGAGTATAGTGGAGTAGAGTAGAGTAGTGTAGAGTATGATATAGTTGAGTAAAGGAGAGAAAGGTTATCTTAGACTAGGCGAGGCTAAGCTAGGCTAAACAATGCTAGGCTAGGCTTAAGTAGAGTATATTAAAGTATAGTAGAGTAGAGCAAAGGTGGGTTATGTTAGAGTAGAGTTAGGTAGAGTAGAGTAGAGTAGAGTAGATTAGAGCTGGGCTATATTGGGCTAAGTAAGGATATGCTAGCCAAGGCTAGGGTAGGTGAGGTTAGGTTAGAGTTGAGTAGAGTAGAGTAGAGTAGAGTAGAGTGGAGTAGAGTAAAGTAGAGTAGAGTAGAGCTAGGTTATGTTACGCTTGACTAGGCTAGAGTAGAGGTGAGTAGAGTAGAGTAGAGTAGAGTAGATTAGAGTAGCACAAAGCAAACCTAAGTTAGGCTAGGTGAGGCTAGGCTAGATCTGAGCATACCAGAATAGAGTAAAGTAGACTAGAGTAGAGTAGAGTAGAGCTAAGTTAGGTTAGGCTAGGCTTGTCAAGGCTAAAGTAGAGTAGAGTACAGTAGAGGAGAGCAGAGCAAAGCAGAGTAAAGTAGGGTGAAGTAGAGGAGAGTAGATCAGAGCAGGGTAGAGAAGAGCATAGCAAAGAAAATCAGGGTAGAGCATAGCAGAGCATTGCTAGTTAGGCTAGGATAGAGTAAAGTAGAACAGAGTAGAGCAGAGTTAGGTTAGGTTAGGCTAGGCTAGGTTTCAGTAGAGTAGAGTGGAGCTAGGTTAGGTTAGGCTAGGCGGGAGTAGAGTAAGGCATAGTAAAGCTAGGCTAGGCTAGGTTAGGTTTTAGTATAGCATAATAGAGTAGAGTGGAGTAGATCAGAGTAGAGTAGAGCAAGGTTAGGCAAGGCTAGGCTTGGCTGGGCAAGGCTAAAGTAGAGTAGAGTATAGTAGAGAAGAGTAGAGTATAGTGGAGTAATGTTAGGTTATGATAGAGTAGAGTGGAGTTGAGTTGAGTAGAGAAGTGCAGAATAGAGCATAGTAGAGTATAGCAGAGCAAAGTAGAGCTAGGATAGGCTAAGCTAGGCTAGGTTAGGTTATAGTAGAGTATAATAGAGTTAGGTTAGGCTAGGCTTGGCTAGGCTAGAGTAGGGTAGAGTAGAGTATAGTTGAGTTGAGTAGAGCTAGTTTAGGCTAGGCTGGGCTAGAGTATAGTAGAGTAGAGTAGAGTAGAGAAGAGTAGAGTACAGCTCAGTTAGGCAAGGCTTGGCAAGTTTAGGCTAGAGTTGAGTAGAGTGGAGTTAAGTAGGATAGAGTAGAGTAGAGTAGAGTAGAGAAAATTAGAGTATAGTAGAGTAGAGCTATGTTTGGCAAGGTTAGGCTAGGCCAAGTTAAGCTAGGTTTGGCATGGCTAAGCTAGGCTAGGTTAGTGTAGAGTAGAGCTAGGTTAGGTCAAGCAAAAGTATAATAGACTAGAGTATAGTAGAGAAAGTAGAGCAGAGTAGAGCAAAGCAGAACAGAGTAGTGCATAGCTTAACAGAGTAGAAAAGAGTAGAGTAGAGTAGAGCAGAGCATAAAGAAGTAGAGTAGAGAAAAGCATAGTAGAGTAGAGCTAGGTTTGGCTAGGCTACGTAACGCAACGCTAGGCTTGAGTTGAGTAGAGTAGAGTATAGCTAAGATAGGCTAGGCTAGAGTAGAGTAGAGTATAGTAAAGTAGAGTAGAATAGCATATAGTAGAGTAGAGTAGACTAGAATAGAGTAGAGTAGAGAAGAGTATAACAGAGCAAAGTAAAGCATCAAAGAGCAGAGCAGAGCAGTGTAAAGAAAGAGTAGAGTGGAGAAGATTAGAGGAGACTAAAGCAAAGAATAATTGAGTTGAGTAGATTATAGTAGAGCATAGCAGAGCTAGGTTAGGTTAGGCTAGAGTAGAGTAAAGTAGAGTAGAGATAAGTTAGACTAGTCTGGGCTAGGCCAGGTTAGAGTATAATAGAGTAAAGCAGAATAGAGTAGAGTAGAGCATAAAAGAACATAGTAGAGTAGAGCAATGTAGCGTAGTGTAGAGAAGAGTAGAGAAGAACATAGTAGAGTAGAGAAAGTAGAGTAGATAAAAGTTGAATGAAGAAGAGCATAACAGAGTAGAGGAGAGTAGAGCAAAATAAAGAAGGGTAGAGCAAAGTAGAGTAGAGCAGAGTAGAGAAATGTAGAGTAGAGAAAAGCTAGGTTAAGCTAGGCTAGTGAGGACAAGCTAGGTTAGAGTAGATTAGACTACAATAGAGAAGAGTAGAGTAGAGCAGAGCTAGGCTAGGCTAGGCTATGCTAGGCTAGAGTACAGTAGAGCAGAGTAGAGTAGAGTAAGGTAAAGCAGAGTAGAGAAGAGCAGAGCAGAGTATATCATAATGGAGCAGAGGAGAGCATATCATAACAGGGTTAAATTAGGCTATGCTAAGCTAGAGTAGAGTAGAATACAATATAGTATAGTAAACTTCAGTAGAGCGAGGATAGGTAAAGCTATGTAAGGATAATTTAGTGCATAGTAGAGTAGTGTAGAGTATATTCGATTAGAGTAAAGAAAAGTAGAGTAGAGCTAGGTTATGCTAGGCTAGGTTAGGCTAAGCAAGAGAAATAATGCTAGGCTATGCCAAGCTAGAGTAGAGTAGAGTAGAGTAAAGTAGATTAGAGCTAGGTTTGGTTAGGCTAGGTTAGGTTAAACTAGGCTAGAGTAGACTAGAGTAGAGTAGAGTAGAATAGAGTCGAGTACAGTAGAGTAGAGTAGAGTAGAGTAGAGCAAAGCAGAGTAGAGAAGAAGTAGAGAGTAGAGTAGAGTAGAGTAGAGCAAAGCAGAGTATAATAGAGCATAATAGAGCAAAGAAAATCATAGTAGAGTAGAGTAGAGTAGAGCAGAGTAAAGCAGAGTAAAGTAAAGCTTGGTTAGGATTGGCTAGACTCGGATAGGCTTAGCTAGGCTTTTGTAGAGTTGTTTATAAAAGAGTAGACTAGAGTTGAGCAAAATAGAGAAGAGCAGAGTAAAAGAGTAGAGCAGGGTAGAGTAAAGTAGAACAGAGTAGAGATGAGCAATACAGATTAGAATAGAGCTAAAAGACTATAGAATAGTAAAGTGCAGTAAAGTAGAGAAAATTAGAGTAGAACCGAGCAGAGCAGAGTTTAGTAGTGCTAAGTTAGACTAGGCTAGGCTCGGTTAGGTTAGAGTAGAGTAAAGTAGAGTAGAGCATAGGAGAGTATGGTAGAGTAGAGCTAGGTTAAAGTAGGCTAGGCTACGTTAGAGAAGTTTTGAGTAGAGTAGAGTAAAGTAGGATAAACTAAAGCAAAGTAGAGTAAAGCTAAGTTAGGTTGGGCTATTCCATGCTAGGCTAGGAAAAGCTATAATAGAGAAGAGTAGTGTAGAGCAGAGCTAGGTTAGGTTAGGTTAAGCTAGGCTAGAGTAGAGTAGAGTGGTGCAAAGTAGAGTAAATTAGATAGAATAGGGTAGAGTAAGATAGAGTAGAGTAGAGAAAAGCATAGTGGAGCACAGTTAAGTTAGGCCAAGCTAGGCTAGGCTTGAGTAGAGTGGAGTAGATTAGAGTGGAGTATAATAGGGTAGAATAAAAAAGAGCTAGGATGGGCTAGGTTGGCCTAGGCTAAGCTACATAATGGTAGGCTAGGCTAGAGTAGAGAAGAGTAGAGTAGAGTAGAGCTTGGTTAGGTTAGGTTAGGCTAGGTTTGAGTATAATAGAGTAGAATACAATAGAGTAGAGTAGAACTGAGTAGAGATAAGCAGAGCAAAGTAGATTAGAGCAGATCAAAGTAGAGCAGAGCAGTGTAGAGTTGAGTTTTGTAGAGTTAGGTTAAGCTAAGCTAGACTAGCAAGGATAGGCTAGGCTAAGTTAGGTAAGGCTAGGTTAGGCTAGGCTAAGCAAGGCTAAAGTAGTGTAGAGTAGAGTAGAGCTAGATTTGGTGAGGCTAAGCTAGGCTATAGTATAGTAGAGTAGAGTAGAGTGGAGTAGAGTAGAGCAGAGTAGAGCTAAGATAGGAGAGGCTAGGCTAGGCTTGGTTAGGCAAGGGTAGGCTAAGTAAGGCTAGGCTAGAATAGAGTATGGTGGAGTAGAGTGGAGTAAAATAGAGTAGAGTAGAGCTTAGTTAGGCTTGGCTCGATTATGTTAGGCTACACTAGAGTAGAGTGGAGTATAGTAGAATAGAGTAGAGTAGAGTAGAGTAGAGAACAATTGAGCAGAGCAAAGCAAAATAGAGAAGAATGGAGAAGAGCAGAGCAGAGCTGAGAGGAGCAGAGAAGAGCATTATAGAGCTAGGCTAAGCTAAGCTAAGCTAAGTTAGGCTAGGTTAGAGCAAAGTGTAGTAGAGTAGAGTAGATTTGAGCATAGTGGAGTAAAGCTAGGCTAAGCTAAGATAGGCTAGGCAAGAGTAGAGGAAAATAGAGTTGAGTAGAGCTAGGTTAGGTTAGGTTAGGTTAGGCTAGGATAGGCTTAGTTAAAGTAGAGTAAATTGTTGTAGAGTATCACAAAGTAAAGTAAAGAAGAGCATAACAGGGTAGAATAGAGGAGAGTAGAGCTCGTTTACGCAAGGTAAGGCTGAAGTAGAGCAGAGAAGAGGTGAGTAGAGCTTTATTAGGTAAAGCTGGGTTAGCCTAAGCTAAGTTAGGCTAAAGTAGAGTAGTGTACTATGGAGTAGAGTAGAGTAGAGTAGAGTAGAGTAGAGTAGAGCAAAGTAGACCATAGATGAATAGAGTAGAGCTAGGTTAGGGTAGGCTAAGCTAGGCTGGGCTAGAGAAGAGTAGAGTAGAGCTATGTTAGACTAGGTTAGAGTAGAATAGAGTAGAGCAGAGTAGAGTAATGTAGAGTAGAGCATAACATAAAGAGCAGAGTAGAGTATAATAAAGGAGAGTAAAGCAGAGCAAAGTAAAGCCAAGTAGAGTAGAGTAGAGTAGAGTAAAGCTTGGTTAGGTTAGGCTAGGCTAGAGTAGAGTAAAGTTGAGCAAGGTTTAGCTTGGTTAGGCTAGGCTAGGCAAGAGTATAATAGGATAGAGTAGAGTAGAGTATAGCAAAGTAGACAAGAGTAGAGTAGAGCTGACCAATGTAGAGTGGAGTTGAATAGAGTAGAGTTGATCTAGGCTTGGCTAGGTTAGGTAAAGATAGGCTGGGGTAGGCTAGGCCATGCAATAGTAAAGTGTTACATAGTATAGTAGAGTAGAGTAGAGTTAGGCTAGGCTAGAGTATAATAATGTAGAGTAGAGTAGAGTAGAGAAGATTAAAGCAGAGGAAAATAAAGCAGAGGAGAGCAGAGCTAGGTTAGGCTAGGCTAAACTAGGCTAAGCTAGAGTAAAGTAGAGTAGAATAGAGTAGAGTGGGGTAGAGTATAGTAGAGCATAGCTAGGTAAGGCATGGTTAGGCTAGGCTACGTTAATTTAGTGTGGAGTGTAATAAAGTAGAGTATAATAGTGTAGATTTGAGTAGAGTAAAGTAGAATAGAGCTAGGGTAGGCAAGGCTAGGGTAAGCTAGGCTTGGCTAAGCTTGGTAAGAGTATAGTATTGAAAAATATAGTATTGAAAAGTATAGTATATTATAGTATAGTAGAGTGGTGTAGAGCTTGGTTAGGCTTGGCTAGATAAGGCCAAGCTAAAGTAGGTTCGAGTAGAGTAGAGTAGAGAAGAGCTAAGTAGAGCAGAGCAGAGTAGAGTAGAGTAGAGTGGTGTGGAGAAGAGCAGATTAGAGCAAGGTTAGGCTATGTTATAGGATAGTGTAAAGTAGAGTACAGTATGGTTAGGATAAGCTAGACTAAGCAAGGCTAGGTTAGAGTGGCTTAGCTAGGTTAGGCTAGGCTAGAGTAGAGTAAACCAATGTAGAGCACACCAGAGTAGAGAAGAGTGGAGAAGAGTAGATAAGTGTGGAGTAGAGTATAATTGAGTATAGCAGAGCAAAGAAGAGTAGAGCTAGGTTAGGCTAAGTTGGGCTAGGCTAAGCTAAGTTAGGCTAGGTTAGATTAGAGTAGAGTATAGTAGAGTAAAGTAAAAAAGAGTAATGTGGAGTAGAGTAAACAAGAGTAGAGCAAAGCTGAGTGGTGTAAAGTAGAATGTAACAAAGAAAAGCAGACCAGAGTAGGGTAGAGAAGACTAGAGTAGAGCAAAGCAGAGTAGAGAAGAGCAGTGCAAAGTAAAGCAATAAAGAGTAGAGTAGAGCTAGGCTAGCCTAGGTTAAGTTAGAGTAGACTAGAGGGTAGTATAGTAGAGTAGAGTATAGTAGAGTAGTGTGGAGTAGAGTAGAGTAGAGTAGACTTGACTAGAGTATAGTAGAGTAGAGTAAAGTATAGTAGAGTTGAGTAGAGTCGAGTAAAGTAGATTAAAGTAGAGTAGAGTTTTGTAGAGTAGTGTAGAGTAGAGTAGAGTAGAGTAGAGTTGAGTAAAGTAGAGTAGAGTTAGGTTAGGCTAGGCTAGGCTAGGTTATAATAGAGTAGAGTAGAGGTAGGTTATGTTAGGTTAGGCTAGAGAAGAGTAGAGAAGAGTAAAGATGAGTTGAGTAAGGTTAGGTTAGGTTAGGCTAGGTTAGAGTACAAAAGAGTAGAGTAGAGTAGAGCAGTGTAGAGCTAAGTTAGGCTTGGCTAGGCTAGGTTAAATGAGGATAAAGTAGAGTAGAGTAAAGTAGACTAGAGATAAGCATAGTTGAGCAAAATAGAGTAGAGAAGGGTAGAGTAGAGTAAAGTAGAGTAGATTGTAGCTAAGTTAGGCTAGGTTAGAGTAAAGTAGAGTAGAGCAAGATTAGGTTATGCTAGGTGAGGTTAGAGTGGCTAGGCTAGGCTAGGATAACATAGGATAGAGTAGAATGGAGTAAAGTAGAAAAGTGTAGAGTAGAGCTACGCAAAGCAGAGCAGCATAGAGGAGAGCATAATACATCAGAGTAGAGTAGAGTAGAGAGGAGTAGATTAGAGTAGAGCTAACTTAGGCTAAGCTTGGCTAAGTTAGGTTAGGTAAGGTTAGGATAGGTTGGAGTAGAATGGAGTAGAGTAGAGTAAAATAGAGTAGAGCAAAGCATTATAGAGCAGAGAAGAGTAAAGTAGAGCAGAATAGAGTAGGGTAGAGAAGAGTAAAGCAGAGCAGAGTAAAGTAGAGTAGAGTAGAGTAGAGTAGAGTAAAGCTAGGTTGGTTTAGGCTTGGCAAGAGTAGAGTAGAGTAGTGTAGAGCACAGAAGACCTAGGCTGGGTTAGGCTAAGTAGGACTAAGGTGGAGTAGAGTAGAACTAGGTTTTGCTAGGCTATATTATGCTTAGTTAGAGTAGAATAGAGTAGAGTAGAGTAGAGTAGAGTAGAGAAGAGTAGAGTGGAGTAAAGATAGCTTAGCCTAAGCTTGCTAGGCTAGGCTAAGATAGGCTCGATAAGGCTAGGCTAGGCAAGAGTAGACTAGAGAAGGGTAGAGTAGAGTATAGTAAAGCTAGGTTAGGTAAGGCTAGGCAATATTAGAGTAGATTAGAGTAGAGTAGAGTAGTGTAGAGTAGAATAGTGCATAGTAGACTAGGTTAGGTCAGGCTAGGATGGGCTTGGCAAAGCTTGGCAAGAGTAGAGTAGAGTAGAGATCTGTTATGCTAGGCTAGGCAAGGCAAAGTAGAGTAGAGTAGAGGAGGGTTGAGTGGAGTAAAGAAGAGTAGAGCTAGGTTAAGCAAAGCAAGGCTATGCAAGGCTAGGCTAGGCAAGAATAAAGTAGAGTAGGGTGGAGTAGAGGTAGGTTAGGTTAGGCCAGTCTAAGCTATCCCAGAGTAGAGTGGAGTAGAGTAAAGCAGAGCAGAGCAGAGTAGAGCAAAGCAGAGAAAAGCATAAAAGAGTAGAGCAGAGTAGAAGAGAGTAGAGAAGAGTAGAGTAGAGCAGAGTAGAGTAGTGTAGAGCAGAGTAGAGTAGTGTAGACAAGGCTAGGTGAGGCTAGGCTAGAGCATAGTAGAGTAGAGTAAAGTAAAGCTAAGTTAAGCTAGGCAAAGCTATAGTAGAGTAGAGTTGGTTAAAGTAAATTAGAGCTAGCTTAGGTTATGCTGGGCTAGAGTGAGCTTGGCAACACTAGGCTAGCGTATAGTAGAATAGAGCATAGTAGGGTAGTGTAGAGTGGAGTAGAGTAGAGTAGTATAGAGTAGAGTAGAGTAGAGTAGGGTTGACTAGAGTAGAGTAGTGTTTTGTAGAGTAGACTAGAGTTTAGTAGAGTGTAGTAGAGTATTATAGAATAGAGAAGAGCATAGTAGATTAGAGCAGAGTTAGGTTAGGCTAGGCTAGGCTAGGCTAAAGTAGAGTAGAGTAGAGCTAGGTTATGCTAGGCTAGGCTAGAGCAGAGTAGAGTAGAGTAAAGAAGTGTTGAGTAGAGCTAGGATAGGTTAGGCTAGGCAAGGCTATGTTAGAATAGAGAAGAGGATGAGTGGAGTAGAGTAGAGCAGATCTAGGTTATGCTAGACTAGGCTAGGCTAAATAAGGCTAGTGTGGAGTAGAGTAGATAGGAATGGAGTAGAGTAGAGAAGAGATAAGCATATTAGAGAAAATTAGAGTAGAATAGAGTAGAGGTAAGCTAGGTTAGGCTAAGCAGAGTTAGGTTATAGTAGAGTAGGATAGAGCAAGTAAGGATATGCTAGGCTAAGCTAGGTGAGGTTGGAGTTGTTCTGCCAGATAAGGCTAACCTAGGCTCGAGTAGAATGGAGTAGAGTGGAGAAGAGTAGAGTAGAGCAGAGCTAGGTTAGGCAAGGCTAGGCTAGAGTAAAAAAGAGTAGAGTAGAGTAGAATAGTGTAGAGTAAAGTAGAGCTTGGTTAGTAGAGTAGAGCTAGGTTACACTAGGTTAGGCTAGGCTAAATTAGGCTAGAGTGGAGTAGAGTAGATAAGAGTGGAGTAGAGTAGAGAAGAGATAAGCATATTAGAGCAAAGTAGAGTAGAGTAGAGTACAATAGAGGTAAGCTAGGATAGGCTAAGTAAGGATAGGTTAGAGTAGAGTAGGATAGAGCAAGGTCAGGATATGCTATGCTAGGCTAGACAAGGTTGGAGTGGTTCAGCTAGATAAGGCTAACCTCGGCTCGTGTAGAATGGAGTAGAGTAGAGAAGAGTAGAGTACAATAGAGCTAGGTTAAGCAAGGCTAGGCTAGAGTAAAATATAGTAGAGTAGAATAGAGTAAAGTAAAGCTAGGTTAGGCTTGGTTATGCTAGGCTAAGTTGGAGTAGAGTCGAGTAGAGTATAGTAGAGTAAGAAAAGTAGAGCTAGTTTAGGCTAGGCTAGGCTAAAGTAAGCTTTGCTAGGCAAGGTTAGGCTAGAGTATAGTAGAGTAGAGTAGAGTAAACTAGAGTATAGTAGAGTAGTGTAGAGTAGAGTAGAGCAGAGTGGAGCAGAGTAGAGCAGGGTAGAAAAGAGTAAAGAAGAGCAGAGTAGAGTCGAGCAAAGCATAGGAGAGTAGAGCTTTGTAGAGTAGAGCAGAGTAGAGGAGAGTAGAGTACAGTAGAGTAGAGTAAAGGGGAGTTAGGTTAAGCTAAGCTGGGTTAGGATAAGTTAGAGAAGAGTAGAGTAGACTTGAGTAGAGCAGAGCTAAGTTAGAGTAGAATAGATTAGAGGAGAGCTAGGTTTTATTATGGTAAGATAGAGTGTAATAGAGTAAAGTACAGTAGAGTAGTACAGAGTTACATAGAGCAAAGCAGAATAGAGCTTAGTAAAGTAAAGCATTACAAAGCAGAGCTAGGTTGTAAAAGGCCAGGTTAGTAGAATGTAGTAGAGTAGGGTAGAGTAAAGTAGAGTAGAGCAGAGCTAGGTTAGGCTAAGCTAGCTTAAACTAGGCTTGAGTAGAGTAGAGTATAATAGAGTTGTGTATAATAGTATAGAGAAGAGTAGAGTATAGAGAAGAGTAGAGTATAGAGAAGAGTAGAGTATAGAGAAGTAGAGCAGAGTAGAGTAAAGCAGAACATAGTAGAGCAAAGTAGAATAGAGTAAAGTAAAATATGGTAGAGCTGAGTAGAGCAGAGAAGAGCAGAGTGGAGTAGAGTAGAGTAGAGTAGAGCAAGGTTAGGTTAGGGTAGGCTAGGTTACATTTTGCTAGAGTAGAATAGAATAGAGTAGAGTAAAGTTGAGTAAAAGAAAGCAGAGTAGAGCAAAGAAGAGCAGAGTAGAGTAGAGCTTGGTTAGGGTATGCTAGCTAAGCTTAGGTTAGAGAAGAGTAGAGTAGTGCAGAGTAGAGTAGAGTAGAGTAGAGTATTGTAGAGTAGAGTAGAGTAGAGCAAGATTAGGCAAGGTAAGGCTAAAATATAATAGAGTAAAGTATAGTAGAGTAGAACAGAGTAGAGTAGGCCAATGTAGAATAGAAAAGAGCAGCACAAAGAAGAGAATAGTAGAGTAGAGTAGAGCAGAGCATTGTAGAGAAATGCATAGTAGAATAGAGCTAAGTTAGGCTAAGCTACGCTAGTGTAGTGTTTAGTAGAGTATAGGTAGGCTAGGCTTTGCTAGGCTATGTTAGGCTAGAGTAGAGTAGAGTAGAGTAGCAATATGTTAGGCTAGGCTAGGCTAGGCAAGGCTAAGATAAGTAGGCTAGGCTAGGTTAGGCTGGAGTAGAGTAGAGTAGAAGAGAGTAAAGTAGAGCTCAGTTAAACTAAGTTAGGCAAAACTAAGTTAGGGTAGAGTAGAGTTGAGTAAAATAGAGTAGATTAACACAAAGTAGAGCAAAGCAAAGTAGAGTAGATCAGAGCAAAGTTGAGTAGAGTAGAGAAGAGAAGAACAAAGTAGAGTAGAGTAGAGCAGAGTAGAGTGGAGAAGAGCTAAGTAGAATAAAGTGGAGCAGAGCAGAGTAGAGCTAAGTTAAGCGAAGCTAGATTAGGTTAGGCCAGGGGAGTTTAGACTTAAAAAGAGTGGAGTAGATTAAAGTAGAGCTTTGTTAGGCTAGGCTAAATTAGGCTAAGCTAGGCTAGGATAGGCTAGAGTAAAAAAGAGTAGAGTAGAGCTTGGTTAGGTTAGGCGAGGCTAAAATAGTGTAGAATAGAGTAGAAAAGAGCAGAGTTGATTAGAGAAGAGTAAAGTAGAGTAGTGCAGAGTATAATAGAATAGAGTAAAGTAGAGTTGAGTAGAGTAGAGCAGAGAAGAGCAAAGCATAACAGAGTAAAGCAGAAAAGAGAAGAGCAGAGAAATGTTAGAATAAGCTAGTGTAGAGTAGAGTAGAGCTAGTTCGTTTAGGCTAGGCTAGGCTAGGTTAGAGTAGAGTAGAGTTGAGTAGAGTAGAGAAGACTTGAGTAGAGTTGAGTAGAGCAAGGTTAGGTAAAATTAGGGTAGGTAATGCTAGAGTAGAGTTGAGTAGAGTAGAGTAGAATAGAGTAAAGCAAAGATAAGTAGAGTAGAGCAAAGTAGAGCAGAGCAGAGCAGATCTAATTTAGGCAAGGCTAGGCTAGGTTAGAGTAGAGTAGAGTAGAGTAGAGTAGAGCAGAGTAGAGTAAAGTAAAGTAAAGTAGACTAGAGTAGAATAAAGTAGTGTAGAGGTTGGTCAGGCTTGGCAAAGCTATGTGAGGCTAGGATAGGCTAGATAATGCTAACCAAAGCTAATGTAGAGTATAGTAGAGTTAGGTTGGACAAGGCTAGAGTATAGATTAAAGCAAAGTAGAGTAAGACAGAGTAGACTAGAGCAGAGCAGAGAAGAGCAAAGTAGAGTAGAGCATGGTAGAGTAGAGCAGAGATGGCTCAGGCTAGGCTAGGTTTGGCTTGGCTAGGCATGGGTAGGTTTGAGTAGAGTATAGTAGAGTAGAGTAGAGTATAGTAGAGCTAGGTTAGGCTTGGCTTCCCTAAGTTAGTGTGGTGTAGCATATAATTCAAAAGAGTAAAGTGAGGTAGAGTAGAGTAGAGTATAGTAGAGTAGAGCTAGGTTAGGCTCAATAAGGCTAGGCTAGAGTAGAGTAGATTAGGATAGAGTATACTAGAGTATAGTAGAACAGAGAAGAATAGAGTAGAGCTTTGTTAGGCTAGGCTAAGTTAGGCTAGCTAGAGTTGAGTAGAGTAGAGTAGAGTAGAATAGAGTAGAGTAGAGTGGAGTAGAGTAGAGTATATTAGAGTAGGTATCTAGAGTAGAGTATAGTATAGTATAGTATAGTATATTATAGCTGATAAGAGTAGAGCAGAGCAGAGCAAAAGAGTAGAGTAGAGTAGCATATAGCAAAGTAGAGTAGAGTAATATAGAGTAAAGCAGAATAGACTAGAGTAGAGTAGAGCTGAGTGAGGTTAGGTTAGGCTATGATAGGAAAGAGTAGAGTAGAGTAGTACAGAGCAGAGTTGAGTAGAGCTATGTTAATCTAGGCTAAGGTAGGCAAGGTTAGGCTAGAGTACAGTAAAGTAGAGTAGAGTAGCATAGAGTAGATATGCTAGGCTAAGCAAGGCTAACCTAGGCAAGAAAAGAGCATAATAGAGTAGAATAGAGTAGAATAGAGTAGAATAGAATAGAGTATATTAAAATATAGTAGTGGAGTAGAGTAGAGTAGAGGAGAGTAGAGGAGCAGAGAGGTGTGGAGAGGTGAGGAGAGTAGAGCAAAGAAGCACATAGTAGAATAGAATAGAGTAGAGGAGAGCAAAGTAGAGTTGAGTAGAGCTTAGTAGAGTAGAGGAGAGAAGAGTAAAGTAGAGAAATGTAGAGAAGAGTAGGGTAGAGTAGAGCTAAGCTAGCCTAGCATAGAGTAATATAGAGTAGGGTAAAGTAGAGTAGAGTATAGTATAGTAAAGCTAAGTTAGATTAGGCTAAGCTAGGCTATGTTAGGCTTGGGTATGCTAGGCTAGGCTAGAGTAGAGTAGAGTAGAGTAGAGCTAGGTTAGGCTAAGATAGGATAAGCTAAGCTAGGCTAGAATAGAGTGGAATAGAGTAGAGTAGAGCAAAGCAATGAAGAGAAGAGCAGAGTAAAGCAGAGCAGAGTAGAGTATAGTAGAGCAAAGCTGAGTAGAGCTTGTTAAGGCTAGGCTAGGCTAGGCATGTGTAAAGTATAGTAGAGTAGATTAAAGTAGAGGTTGGTTAGGCGAGGTTAGGCTAGGTTAGAGTAGAGTAGATTAGAGTAGAGTATATTAGAGTAGAGTAGACGAGAGTAGAGTAAACTAATGGAGAGTAGAGGAGAGCAGAGCTGAGGAGAGGATAGTACAATAGGGTACAACTAAGTAGAGTAGAGCATAGTAGAGCATAGCAGAGCAAAAAAGACCAGAACATAGAAGAGAAAAGCATAATAGAGCATAGCAGAGTAGAGTAGAGTAGAGCAGAATAGAGCTAGGTTGGGCTAGAGTTTATTTGAGTAGAGTGGAGTAAAGTAGAGTAGAGTAGAATGGGGTAGAGCCAGGTTAGGCTATGCTAAGCTAGTTTAAGTAGAGTAGAATACAGTATAGTAGGGCTAAGTTAAGCTAGGCATGGCTAGGCTTGGCTAAGCTAGGGTAGGCTAGGCAAAGCTAGAGTAGAGTAGAGTAGAGTAGAGCTATGTTAGGCTTGGCTAAGCTAAAGTATAGTAGAGTAGAGCAGAAGAGAGTAAAGTAGGGCAAAGTAGACTATAGTATAATAGAGCACGGTAGAGATGAGAAGAGTAGAGTAGAGTAGAGTTGAGAAGAGATGAGCAGAGCAGAGCAAAATAGGGAAAAATAGAGCAAAGAAGTGGTTAACAGAGCCAGGTTATGCTAGGCTAAGCTAGGTTAGAGAAAATTAGAGTAGAGCTAGCTTAAGTTAGGCTAGGGAAGGTTAGGTTAGATTAGATTTAAGTAGAGTAGGGTAGATTAGAGCTAGTTTAGGCTAGGCTAGGCTAGGTTATGCTAGGCTATGCTAGGCTAGAGTAGGGTAGAGTTGTTTAGAGTGGACTAGAGTAGAGTAGAGTAGAGTAGAGTAGAGCTAAGTTATGCTACGCTAAAGTAGGCTACGTTAGAGTAGAGAGTAGAACAGAGCAGAGCAAAGCAAAGCAAAAAAAAGTAGAAAGAGTAGAGTAGAGTAGAGCAAAGCAAAATGAGTAGTGGAGAATAGAGGAGAGGGGAGCAGAGCAAAAAGGGTAGAGCAAAGTAGAGCAAAGCAGAGCAGAGTAGAGCAAAGCAGAGTAGAGTAGGAACCAGTAGAGAGGAGCAAAGCAGAGCAAAGATGAGTAGAGAAAAGCTAGGTATGGCTAGGATAGGATAAGCTAAGCTAGGTTGGGTTATGCTAGAGTAGTGAACAGTAGAGTAGACTAAGTTAGTGTAGGCTAAGCTAGGTTAGTTAGGATTAGAGCAGAGTATAGTAGAGTTGAGTTAAGTTAGGCTAAACTTGGCTAGGCTATGATAGGCTAGGCTAAGCTAGGCTAAAGTAGAGTAAAGTAGAGTAGAGCTTTGTTAAGTTAGACTAAACTTAAGGAGTAGAATAGAGTAAGGAAAAGCAAAGTAGAGTAGAGCAGAGCAAAGTAGAGTAGAGGAGAGTAGAGCATAGTAAATGAGAGTAGAGCTAGGCTAGGCTAAGTTAGAGTAGAGTAGAATGGAGTAGAGTAGAGTGTAGTAGAGTAGAGTATAGTATATTTGAGTAGAGTAGAGCTAGGTTAGGCTAAGCTAGGCAAGGCTAGGTTAGGCTAGGCAAGGCTAGAGTAGGTTAGGATAAAGTAAAGTAGAATAGTGTAGAGTAGAGGAGAGCAGAGCAGAGCAGACCAGAGAAGAGTAGAGCCGAGCAGAGCAGAGCTGAGCGAAGTCGAGTGGGTGAGAGCAGAGCATAGTAGAGCAGAGAAAAGCAGAGCAGAATTGAGTAGAGCAAAGCAAAGTAGAGTAAGGTTAAGCTAGGCTAAGCTAGTCTGGAGTTGAGTAGAGTAGAGTTTAGTAAAGTAGAGTAGAGTAGAGTTAGGTTAAGCTAGGCTAGGCTAGGTTGGAGTAGAGTAGAGTAGAGTAGGGTTGAGCAGATTAGAGTAAAGTAGAATAGAGTAGAGTAGAGTGGAGCTAGGTTAGGCTAGGCTAGGATTGGGTAGGCTATGCTAGGCTTGAGTAGAGTAGAGTAGAGTGAAGTAAAGTAAAGCAAGGTTAGGCTAGGCTAGATTAGAGTATAGAAGAGTAGAGTAGAGCAGAGCAGATTAGAGCAGAATAGAGTAAAGTATAGTAGAGCAAAGAATAGTGGAGTAGAGAAGAGGAGAGAAAAGTAGAGTAGAGACGAGTAGAGCATATCTAAGTTAGGCTAGGCTAGGCTAAGGTAAGCTAATGTAGGCTAGACTAGAGTATAGTGGAGTAGAATAAAGCAAAGTTGAGTAGAGAAAAGCAAAGAACAGTAAAATAGAGAAGAGCAAAGTAGAGCAGAGTAAAGCATAGCTAGGTTAGACTAAGCTAGGCTAAAGTAGAGTAGATTAAAGTATAGCAGAGCTGAGTTGGGTTAGGTTAAGCTAGGCTAGGGTAGGCTAGAGTAGTAGTGTAGTGTAGAGTTTGGTTGGGCTAGGCTAGAGTACAGCAGAGTAGAGTAGAGCAGAGTAGAGTAGAGTAGAGCAAGAAAGCAGAGCAGAACAGAGCAAAATAAAGTAGAGTAAAGCAAAGTAGTGCATAATAGACCAGAGTAGATTGAAGCAAAGCAAGGTAGAGTAAAGTAAAGTAGAGTAGCAAAGAGAAAAGCATAGTAGACTATAGTAGAGCATAAAAGAGTGGAGCAGAGTAGAGTAGAGCTAGGTTAGGCTATGCTAAAGTAGAGTACATTAGAGTAGAGTAGTGTAGAGTAGAAAAGAATAAAATAGAATAGAACAGAGTAAAGATCACCAAAGCTATGTTACTTTAGGCTAGGCTAGGCTAAGCCATGTTACTTGTGGCTAGGCTTGGTTTGAGTCGAGTAAAGTAGAATAAACTAGAATAGAGTAGGGTAGAATAGAGTAGTGTAGAGTTGAGTAGAGTAGAGCTTGGTTTGGTTAGCCTAGGCTAAGTTATGTTAGGCTTGGTTAGAATATAGAGTAGAGCAGAGTAGAGTAGAGTAGAGTAGAGCAGACAAAAGAGGAGTAGAGTAGAGAAGAGTATAGCATAGTAGAGTAGAACATAGCAAAGCAGAACTACGTTAAGCTAAGCAAAGCTAGGTTGGGCTAGGCGAGGAAAGGCTAGCTAGAGTATATAGAGTAGAGTGGAGTAGGGCTTGGTTAGGCTAGGCAAAGCAAGGTTAGATTAGAATAGAGTAGAATAGAGTAGAGTAAACAAGAGTATAATAGAGTAGAGCTAGGTAAGGCTAGAGTAGGCTAAGGTAAGTAAGGCTAGGCTAGGATAGGCTAGAGTAGACTCGAGTAAACTAGAGTACAGTAGGGTAGAGCAAGGTTTTGCTTGCTTAGCATAGCTAAGGCTAGAGTAGATTAGAGTATAGTAGAGTATAGTAGAGTAGAGTAGAGTACAGAAGAGTAGAGTAGAGTATAGTGGAGTAGAGTAGAGTTGAGCAGAGTAGAGTAGAGTAGAGTAGAACTAGGTTAAGTTAGGCTTGGTTAAGCTAGAGTGGAGCTGAGTAGAGTGGAATAAGGTAGATTAGAGTAGAGTAGAGCAGAGTAGAATAGAGCAAAGTAGAGTAGACCAATGGTAGGCTAGGCTAGGCTAGGCAAAGCTAGGCAAGGTTAGACTAGGCTAGAGCAGAACAAAGTAGAGTAAAGAAGACTAGAGTAGAGTAGAGTAGAGCTAAGTTAGGTTAGGCTAGCTAGCCAAGGCTAAAGTATAACAGAGTACAGTAGAACAGAGTAGAGTGAAACGTAGTAAAGTAGAGTGAAGTAGAGGAGAGTCGAGCAGAGCAGAGCAAAGAAGGTCAGGGTAGAGTAGAACAGAGCATTGCTAGGTTTGGCTAGGCTAGGATAAAGTAAAGTAGAGTAGAGTAGAGTTAGGTTAGGTTAGGCTAGGCTAGGCTTGAGTGGAGTAGAGTGGAGCAGAGTAGAGTAGAGTATAGTAGAGCTAGGTTAGGCTAGGCTATGCCAGGTTTGGCGAGGTTAGAGTAGAGTATAGTAGAGCAGAGTAGAGTAGAGTAGAGCTAGGTAAGACAAGGCTAGGCTAACTAGATTAAGCTAGTTTATGCTAGGCTGGGCAACGCTAGGCTAGAGTAGAGTAGAGTAAAGTAGAGTAGAGTAGTGTCGAGTATAATATAGTTGAGTAGAGGAGAGCAAGGTCAACTTAGACTAGGCGAGGCTAGGTAGGGCTGGGTTAGGCAAGTTTAGAGTAGAATAGAGCAGAGTATAGTAGAGTAGAGCTAAGTTGGGCTAGGCAAGCTTGGTAGATTAGGCTAGTTTAGGCTAGGCTAGGCTTGACTAGAGTAGAGTAGAGTAGAGCAAAGTAGAGCTTGTTAGGCCAAGCAAAGTTAGGCTAGGCTTGGCTATGCTCTAGTAGTGTAGAGTAGAGTTTAGTAGAGTAGAGTAGAGCAAAGTAGAGTAGAGTAGAGTAGAGTAGAGGAGAGTAGAGAAGATGAGGGCATAGTAGAGAAAAATAGATCTGAGCTAAGAAAAGTGGAGCAGAGAAGAGTAGAAACGAGTAGAGCAGAGTAGAGTATAGAAGAACTAGTTAGGCCAAGCTAGGGTAGGCTAGGCTAGGTTAAGCTAGCTTGGAGTAGAGTAGAGTAGAGTAGAGTAGTTAAGAGTGTAATGTAGTAGGGTAGAGGAGAGGAAGGTCATCTTAGATTAGGTGAGGCTAGGCTAAGCTAAGCGAGGCTATGCTAGGCTTGATTAGAGTAGAGTAGAGCTATGTTAAGCTAAGCTTAGCATTGCTAGGGTAGAGCTGAGTAGAGTAGAGTAGAGTAGAGTAGAGTAGAGCAGAATAGAGTAGAGCAAAGCAAAGTAGAGCAGAGTAGACCTAAGTTAGGCTAGGCTAGGTAAGACTGTGCTAGGCTAAGTTAGACTAGGCTAGAGTAGAGTAGAACATAGCAGAGTAAAGTAGACTAGAGTAGAGTTGAGCTAAGTTAGGTAAGTCTAGGCTAGGCTAGGCGAGACAAAGCTAAAGTAGAGTAGAGTATAGTAAAGCATAGCAGAGTGAAGTAGAGTAAAGTAGAGTGAAGAAAAGGAGAGTAGAGTAGAGAAGAGCATAGCAAAGAAGATCAGGGTAGAGCAGAGCAAATCATTGCTAGGTTAGGCTAGGTTTGAGTAACGTAAAGTAGAGTAGAGTAGAGTTCGGTATTGTTAGGCGAGGCTAGGTTTGAGTAGAGTAGAGTGGAGTAGAGTAGAGTAAAGCAGAGTAGAGTATAGAAAGGCTAGGCTAGAGTAGAGTAAAGTATAGTAGATCTAGGCTAGGCTACGCTAGGCCAGGTTAGGCGAGGTTATAGTAGAGTAGAGTAGAGCAGAGTAGAGTAGTGTAGAGCTAGTTAGGCTAGGCTAAGCTAGCTAGATTAGGCTAATTTAGGCTAGCTAAGTTGGGTTAGAGTAGAGCAGAGTATAGTAGAGTAGAATATAGTAAAGTTAGGTTAGGTTAGGCCAGGCTATGATATTCTACAGTATGAAATAATAGAGGTGAGTAGAGTAGAGTAGTGCAGAGTATAGTAAAGTAGAGTAGACTAGAGTTGAGAAAAGTAGAGAAGAGCATAGCAAAGCTGAGCATAGAAAAGTAAAGCATAGTAGAGTAGAGTAGAGCAAAGTAGTGCTAGGTTTAGTTAGGCTAGGCTATGATACTCTATAGAAGAGTAGAGTAGAGTAGAGTAGAGTAAGGTAAAGTAAGGGTAGCATAGGCTTTGTTAGAATAAAGTAGAGTAGATTAGAGTAAAGTAGAGTGGAGCAAAGTATAGTTTAGTAGAGCAGAGTTGGGTTAGGATAGGCTAGGCTAGGCTAGGCTACTCAACGCTAGGCTAGGCTACTCAACGCTAGGCTAAAGTAGAGTAGAGTAGAATAGGGTAGAGTTGAGTAGAGTAGAGTGGAGTAGAGTAGAATAGAGTAGAGTAGAGCAGAGTAGAGTAGAGAAGAGGAGAGCATAATAGAGCAAAGTAGAGCTGAGTTGAGCAAAGCAGAGCAGAGAAGAGTAGAACACAGTAGAGTAGAGTAAAGTAGAGTAGAGCTTGTTAGTCCAAGCTAGGTTTGGCTAAGTCATGCTAGGCTTGAGTAGAGTAGAGTAGAGTTGAGCTGAGTAGAGTAGAGTAGAACAAAGAAGAGCTTATTAGAGCAAAGTAGAGTTGAGTAGAGAAGCACAGAGCATAGTAAAGCAAAGTAGAACTGAGTGTAGCAAAGCAGAGTAAAGAAGAGAAGAATAAAGTAGAGCAGAGTAGAGTATAGTAGGCCTAGTTAAGACAAGGTAGGTCAAGCAAGGCTAAGCTAAGCTAAGCTAGGTTGAAGTAAAGTGGAGTAGAGTAGAGTAGAGTAGTGTAGAGTATGATATAGTTGAGTAGAGGAGAGAAAGGATATCTTAGACCAGGCAAGGCTAAGCTAAACAAAGCAAGCTAGGCTAAGCTTCAGTAGAGTAGAGTAGAGTAGAGTTGAGTTGAGTTGAGCAAAGTTAGGTCAGGTTAGAGTAGAGTAGGGTAGAGTAGAGTAAAGTAGAGTAGATTAGAGCTAGGTTAGATTGAGCTAAGTAAGGATATGCTAGCCAAGGCAAGGGTCGGCAAGGTTTGGTTAGAGTTGAGTACAGTAGAGTAGAGTAGAGTAGAGTAAAGCAGAGTAGAGCAGAGCTAGGTTATGTTAGGCTTGACTAGGCTAGAGTAGAGCTGAGTAGAGTAGACTAGAGTAGAGTAAAGTGTAGCAAAGCAAACCTAAGTTACGTTAGGGTAGGATAGCCTATGCCAAGCTAGGTTAGACTAGGCTAGATCAGAGTAAAGTAGACTAGAGTATAGCAGAGTGGAGGAGAGTAGCATAGATATAAGTTTGCTTTGTTAGGCTAGAGTAGAGTAAAATAGAGTATGGCAGAGTAGAGTAGAGTAGAGTAAAGTAAGGTTAGGCAAGGCTGGGAGAGGTTTGGTTAGGATAGGATAGGCTAAGCTCGCTTGGCTAAGCTAAGCAAGGCTAAGCTAGGCAAGGCTACATTGTGTTAGGCTATGCTAAGCAGGGCAAGGCAAAGCTTGAGTAGCGTAGAGTAGAGTAGAGTATAGTAAGGCTACGTAAGGCTAGGCAAAGTTAAGCTAGGCTAGGCAAGGCCTGGCTAGATTAGGCTAGAGTAGAGTAGTATAAAGCTCGATTAGGCTTAGTAAGGCTAGAGCAAAATAAAAAATAGTAAAGTAGAGTAGAGTAAGCCTAGGATAAGCTAGGTGAGGTTAGGTGATATTACTTAAGGCTAGCATGGTTAGGCTAGGCCAGGGTAGGCTAAGTTAGAGTAGGGTAGGGTAGAGTATAATAGAGTAGAGTAGAGTTGAGTTGAGTAGAGTAGAGTAGAGAATAGTAGAGTAGAGAGGAGTTGAGAGAACTAGAGTAGAGTATAGTAGAGAAGAGTAAAGTAAGATAGAGCTATGTTAAGCTTAGCTTGGCTAGAGTAAAATAATGTAGGGTAGAGTAAAGTAGAGTAAAGTAGAGAAAGGCTAGGCTAGGTAAGGCTAGGTCAGACTAGGCTAGAGTAGATTAAACTAAAGTAGGGTAGAGTAGAGTATAGTAAAGCTAGGCTAGGTTAGGTTAAGCTAAGCTAAGCTAGGCTAGGTTAGACAAGAGTAGAATAGAGTAGAGCAGAGTAGCATAGCTAAGTTAGGATTAGCTAGGCCATCGTAGAGTAAAATAGAGTAGAGTTTAGTAGAGTACAGTAGAGTAGAGCAAGGTTAGGCTAGACTTAGTGAGGTTAGCTAAGCTAAGATAGGCTAGGCAAGAGCAGAATAGAGTAACATAGAGTAGAGTGTAGTAAGGTTAGGTTAGGCTAGGCTAGGTAAGGCTAGGCTAGGTTAGGATAAGCTATGTTAGGCTAGAGTAGAGTAGAGTAGCATAGAGATAAGTTGTGCTTAGCTAAGCTATAGTAGAATAAAATAGAGTATAGTGGAGTAGAGTAGAGTAGAGTAAGGCTAGGCTAGCCTAGGCAAGGTAAGGTTAGGATAGGTTAGGTTAGGCTAAGCTTGGTGAGCATAAACTAGGTTACTGTATAATAGAGTAGAGTAGAGTGGAGCAGAGTAGCATAGGGCTAAGTTAGGCTTAACTATGCTAGAGTAAGATAAAATTGTATAGAGTAGAGTAGAGTAGAGTAAGACTTGGTTAGGTTAGTGAGGTTAGGTTAAGTTAGGCTAAACTAAGCTAGGCTAGGATAGTTTTGAGTAGGGTATGATAGAGTTGAGTAGAGTAAAGCAACTTGAAGTTGATCAAGGTAGAGTAGAATAGAGTAGAGTAGAATTGAGTAGGGTAGAGTAGAGCAGAGCAGAGTAGAGTAGAATAGAGTAGAGCTAGGTTAGGGTAAGCTAGGTTAGATAAGGCTAGGCTAGATTTGAATAGAATAGAGTAGAATAAAGTAGAGTACAGTAGAGTAGAATAAAGTAGAGTAGAGTAGAGTAAAGCTAGGATAGGCTAGGCTAGGCTAGACAAGAGTAGAGTAGAGTAGAGTCGAGTAGAGTAGTGTAGAGCAGAGTAGAGTAGAGTGAGTAGAGCTCGATTAGCAAGGCTAGAGTAGAGTAGAGTAGAGAAGAACAAAGTAGAACATAATAGAGAAGAATAGAATAGAGTAAAGAATAGTAGAGTAGAGGAAAGTAGAGTAGAGCTGTCCAGAGCAGAGTAAAGTAGAGCAGAGTAAAGAAGAGTAGAATAGAGTAGAGTAAAGTAGAGAATAGTAGAATAGAGCTAGGTTAGAGTTGAGTAGAGTAGATTTAGGTTTGGTTTGGCTAAGTTAGGCTAGGTTAAAGCAGAGTAGTGTAGAGTAGAGTAGAGTAGAGTAGAGTAAAGTAGAGTAGAATAGAGCTAGGTTAGGCTAGGCTAGGCTACTCTTGACTAAAGTAGAGTAGAGCTAGGTAGGCAAGGCTTGGTTAAGCAAAATTAGAGTAGAGTAGTGTACAGTAGAGTTGAACAAGATTAGGTTAGACTAAGCTTGACTAGGCTAGGCTAAGCTAGCCTAGAGTCGAGTAGAATAGAGCAGAGCAGACTGGAGTAGAATGAGATTAGACTAGGCTAGGCTAAGCTTGGTTAGAGTAGAGTAGAGTAGAGTAAAGTAGGATAGGGTAGAGTATAGTAGAGTAGAAAGAAGTAGAGTAGAGTAGAGTGGAGCTAGGTTAGCCTAGGTTAGGAAAGGCTAGAGTAGGCAACGTTAGGCTAAGCTAGAGTTGAGTAGAGTAGAGTAGAGTAAAGTAGTGTATAGTAGAGCTTAGGCTAAATTAGGATAGGTTAGGCTAGTGTAGAGTAGAATAGTGTTGAGCAGAGTGGAAAAGAGCAAAGCAAAGCATAGTAGAATAGAGTAGAAAATAGCAAATTATGACAGTTACAGAGTAGAGTAGATTAATTCTAAGTTAGGCTAGGCTTGTTTAGAGTAGAGTGGAGTAGAGTATAGTAGAGTATAGTAGAGTAAAGTAGAGTAGAGCTAGGTTTATCTAGGATATGTTGGGTTAGGCTAGACTAGGCTAGGTTAGGCTAGGCTAGTTTAGAGTAGGGTAGAGTAGAGTAGTGTAGAGTCGAACTAGCTCAGGTTAGGCTAAGCTGGGCTAAAGTAGAGTAGAGTAAAGTTGTGTAGGGTAGAGTAGAGCAGAGCAGAGCAGAGTAGAGTAGAGTAGAGAAGAATAGAGTTAGGAGTAGAGCTAGGTTGGGCTAGGCTAGCCTAACCTAGGCTATGTATAGTGCAGTAGAGTAGAGCAGATTAAACTAGAGTAGAGTAGAGCTATGTTAAGTTAGTCTAGGCTATAGTATAATAGAGCAAAGGAGAGTGGAGTAGAGTAGAGAAGAGAAGAGTACATTAGAGTATAGTAGAGTAGAGAAGATTAGAGCAGAGTAGAGCAAAGTAGAGTTTAGTTAAGTTTACCTAGGCTAGGCTAAGCAAGAGAAGAGTAGAGTAGAGTAGAGTAGGCTAGAGAATAAAGTAGAGCAGAGCTAGCCTAGGCTAAGCTGAGCTAGCTAGGTTAGGCTACAGTAGAGTAGAGTAAAGTAGAGCTAGGTTAGGGGCTTCAGTGAGAGTAGAGTAGAATAGAATATTATAGATTATAATTTAGTAGTGTTAAGTAGAATATTGTTAAGTTATGCTAAGCTATGCTAGAGTAGAGTGTAGTAGAGTGGAGTAGAGTAGAGTAGAGTTGAGTAGAGAACAGTAAGATTAGGCTACACTAGGTTAGGCAAGGCTTTACTAGGATAGAATAGAGTGAAGTGAAGTATAATAGAGTATAGTGGAGTATACTAGAGTAGAGTAAAATAGAGAAGAGTATAGTAGAGTAAAGCATAATAGAATAGAGTAGAGAGGAGCAAAGCAAAGTAGAGTAGTGTAGAGCAGAGTAGAGTACAGCAGAGTAGAGTATAACAAAGTGGATCAAAATAAAACAGAGCAAAGTAGAGCAGAGTAGAGCAAAGTTGGTCTAGGCTAGGCTAGATCAGGGTAGAGTAGAGTATAATAGACCTGAGTTAGGTTAGGCTAGGCTATGCTAAGTTAAAATAGAGTAGAGTATAATATAATAGATTAAAGTAGAGTAGTAGAGTAGAGTAAAGAAGAGTAGGCTAGGTTAAGTTAGCTTAGAGTAGGCTAGGCTAGGATATGCTAGAGTAGAGTAGAGTAGAGTAGAGTAGAGTAGAGTGGAGTAGAGTAAAGTAGAGTTGAGTAGAGTATAATAGAGCTAGGTTAAGTTAGGCTAAGCTAAGTTAGAGTATAGTAGAATTGAATAGAGTAGAGTAGAGTTGAGTAGAGTAGAGTAGAGTTGAGTAGAGCTACGTTAGGCTAGTCTAGGAAAGGTTAGAGTAGAGTAGAGTAGAGTGGAGTGGAGTGGAGTAGAGTGGAGCTTAGTTAAGCAAGGTTAGGCTAGGCTAGGCTAACATAAACTAGGTTACGTTAGGCTAGAGTATAGTATAGTAGAGTAGAGTTGAGTAAATCTTGATTTGGCTAGAAAAGATTATAGTAGAGTAGAGCAGATTGGAGCTGAGTAGAGCTGAGAAGAGCAGAGAACAATAGAGTAGAGTAGAGCAAAGAAGTGCAGAGCAATGTAGAGTAGAGTAGAGTTGAGCAGAGCAGAGCAAAGAAGAGTAGAGCTAGGTTAGGCTAAGTTAGGCTATGTTATGCGAAGTTAGAGTAAGGTAGAGTAGAGTACAGTACAGTAAAGTAGAGTATAGTGGAGTAAAATAAAGTAAAGCTAGGATAGGCTACACTAGGCTAAGCTAAGAAGAGCAGGGTAAAGCAGGAGCAGAGTAGAGTAGAGTAATGCTTGGTTTGGCTAGGCAAGGTTAGGTGAGGCTAGGCTAACTAGGGTCGAGAAGAGTAGAGTATAGTAGAGCAGAGTAGAGCTTATTTAGGTTAAGCTAGGTTAGGCCAGGCTTGGTTAGAGTAAAGTAGAGTGGAGTAGAGTAGAGTAGAGTAGAGTAGATTAGAATAGAGTAGAGTAGAGTAGAGCTAAGTTAGGCTTCGCTAGGCTAGGATTGAGTAGAGTAGAGTAGAGTAGAGCTGGGATAGGCCAAGCTTTGCTGGGCTAGGTTAGAGTAGAGTAGAGTAGAGTATAGTAAAGTAGAGTAGAGTAGAGTAGTGTAGAGTTTGGTTAGGCTAGGTTAGGTAACGCTAGGGGAGGCTAGGGTAGGCTAGATTATGCTAGGCTAGAATAGAGTTATGTTAATTAGAGTATAGTAGAGAATAGTTGAGTAAAGTAGAGCTTGGTTAGGCTATGATAGTCTAGGCTAGGCTAGTCAAGGCTAGTCATGAGTAGAGTAGAATAGAGTAGAGAAGAATAGAGTAAAGAAAAATAGAGCAGAGTAGAGTTTAGTAGAGCTATGTTACACTAGGCTAGGTTAGAGTAGACTGTAGTAGTTTAGAGTAATATAGAGTATAGTAAAGTGTAATAAAGTATGGTAGAGTAGAGTAGAGTAGAGGGATTAGGGATTAGTAGAGCTTGGTTAAGTCAGTCTAAGCTGGGTTAGGTTAGGCTAGGTTAGAGTAGAGTAGAGTAGAGAAGAGTAGAGTAGAGTAGAGTAAAGTAGAGCTTGGTTAGGTTAGGTTAAACAAGGCTAGCTAGAGGGTAAAAGAGTAGAGTAAAATAGAGTAGAGCAGAGTGGAGCAGAGTAAAGTAGAGTAGAGCAGAGCAGTGAAGAACAGATTAGAGTAGAGCTAGGTTAGGCTAAGCTGGAATAGGTGAGGTTTGGCTAGGCTAAGGCTAGGCTAGGCTAGAGTGGAGTAGAGTAGAGTAGGGCAAGGTTAGCTAAGCTATGCTAGGCTAAGTTAGAGTAAAGTAGAATAGAATTGAGTATAGTAGAGTAGTGTAGATTAGAGTGGAGCTAGGTTAGGTTTGGCTAGGGTACGTTATAGTAGAGTAGAGTAGAGTTGAGAAGAGTGTAATGGAGTTGAGTATAGCTTGGTTTGGCTTTGCAAGGCTAGGCTATAGTAGAGCAGAGCAGAGCAGAGCAAAGAAGGGCAGTGTAGAGAAGATAGAAGAAGAGTAGAGTAGAGTAGAGTAGAGCTGAGCAAAGTAGAGTAGAGTACAGCTATGTTAGCCTATGTTAGACTATGTTAGGCTTGGTTATAGTAGAGTAGAGTGGAGTAAAGTAGAGTATAATAGAGTAGAGTAGTGCAGAGTATAGTAGAGTAGAGTTGAGTTGAGCTAAGTTAAGCTAGGCTGGGCTAGGTTTGGCTAGGTAGAAGTAGAGTATAATAGAGTAGAGTAGGGTAGAGTAGAGCTAGGTTAGGCAAGGCTAGGCTTGGCTAATTTAGATTAGAGTATAATAGAGAAGAACAGAGCAGACCAGAGTAGACTAAAGCAAAGTAAAGTAGAGCAAGGCTAGGTTAGGCAAAGCTAGGTTATGCTAGTATAAGCTAGGATAGGTTAGGCTAGGCTAGAGTCAAGTAGAGTAGAGTAGAATAGATCTAGGTTAGGTTAGGCTAGGTTAATGTATGGTAAATTAGAGTGCAATAGAGTCGAGTAGAGTAGAGTAGAGTGGAGTAGAGCTGAGCTAGGTTAGGTTAGGCAGCCTAGGCTAGGCTAGAGTAGAGTAATAAAGTAGAGTAGAGAAGAGTAAAGTAGAGTAAAGTGAAGCTTGGTTAGTCTAGGCTAGGTAAGGTTAGGCTAAAAAAGGTAAGAGTAGAGTAGAGTAGAGTAAAGCAAAGCAGAGCAGAGCAGAGTAGAGAAGATTAGAGAGGAGTATAGTAGAGTAGAGCTAGGTTATGCTAGGAAAAGCAACTCAAGGCATGGCAAGAGTAAAGTAGAATAGAGCTACATTAGGCCAAGCTAACATAAGTAAGGTTAGAGTAGAGTATAGTAGAGTAGAGTAGAGTTGATTTGAGTTGAGCTAGGTTAGGTTATGCTAGACTTGGCTATGCTAGGCTAGAGTAGAGTAGAGTAGAGTAAGGTTAGGCTAGGTTAGGTTAGGCTAAGTTAAGCTAGCTTAGAGTAGAGTGGAGTAGAGCTGAGTAAAGTAGAGTAGAGCAGAGTAGAGTAGAGTTGAGTAGAGAATAGAGTAGACAGAGTAGAGTAAAGTAGAGAAGAGCAGAGAAAAGTAGAGTATTATAGAGCCGAGTAGATCGTAGAAGAAAAGAACTGAGTAGACTAAACCAAAACAGAATAGAGTATAGTAGTATAGAGTAGAGAAGAGTAGAGCATAGTAGAGTTGAGAAGAGGAGAGCAAAGCAGAGAATAGAAAAATAGAGTAGAGCAAAGTAGAGAAGAGTAGAGTAGAGTAGAGCTATGTCAGGCTAGGTTAGGCAACATAAGGTTAGGATAAAATAGAATAGAGTAGAGTAGAGCTGAGCTAGGTTAAGATAAGTTAGGCTAGGCTAAAGTAGCGTAATAGAGTAGAGTAAAGTAGAGCTATGTTAAGCTAGGTTAGGTTAGTCTAGGCATGGCTAGATTAAAGTAGAGTAGTGCAATATAGAGTAGTGCAAAGAAGAGTAGAGTAGAGTAGAGCTAGGTTTTTTTTTTGCTAGGCTTGGTTAGGTTCGTTTAGAAAGGAGTAGAGTAAAGTAAAGTAGAGTAGAGTAGAATAGAGTTTAGGCTCGTAGGGTAGAGTAGAGCAAGGTTATGTTGGGCTAAGTTAGGTTAGGCTAGGCTATGTTAAGCTAGAGTAGAGTATAGTAAAGTAGAGTATACTAGACTAGAGTAGAGTAGAGTATAATAGAGTAGAGATGAGGAGAGATGAGAGAAGTAGAGATGAATAGAGTAGAGCAGAGTAGAGTAGAGTAGAATAAAGTTGACCTAAGTTAGGCTTAGTTAGGCTAGGCAATTTTAGAGTAGAGTAGCACAGAGTAGAGAAGGATAGAGTAGAGTAGAGCTGAGAAGAGTAGAGCTATGGTAGACTAGGTTAGCCTTGTTAGAGTAGAGCAGAGTATTATAAAGCAAGGTTAGGTTAGGTTATGCTAAAGTATAGAGTAGAGTAGAGTAGAGTAGAGTAGAGAAAAGGAGAGCATAATACTATAGAGCAGAGCATAGTAGAGCAGAGTAGAGCTAGGTTAGGCTAGGCTAAGATATTTTTGTATAGGCCAGGCTATCCTAGGCTAGTATAGAGTATTGCTAGAGTATAGTAGAGTAAAGTAGAGTAGAGTAGAGTAAAGCTTACTTGGGCAAGGCAAGGCTTAAGTATATGTTACACCCCATTTTTCCTAGGCTGATTTTTGGCATATATTTTTTTTTTTACATATAGACAGCTCAGATCTTCCCATACCAACCTGAGTAGCCTACGAAAAACATAGGATATAACACCTCATTACACACCTACTTTCCTTAACAATGTGGATCCCATCTCCCGGGTACACCGTCAAATCAGGTTCATGACTCCTGAATTAACAGATGGACTCGTGCAATGTTACTCCTACTAGACCCCATACTCCTAACCCATACCGGTAGGAGAACCGATCTAATAGAAGTCTGAATCCCCACGGTTAAGTTCCATAGTCATGTAATGACCTCACCATCAAAAATAAAATACATAACATCCTCAGATAAAATATGGCACTCCACACACTATACCACAAAGATAATAAAGTAAAACAGTGAATGGAAACTACATCACAAGAATAAGATCCAAGTCCAACAAATACAATATGATCCAACTAGATACATAAGTCAGAATCACCCTCACATATTACATGACATAAGAATAACAGTCTCCCTGAATACATCCAATAGTATCAATCACACTAACCAAAATGTCTCAGAAAATCACAGATCAGATATCCTCCACTAGCCTGCTGACCACGATCCCACCTAATCTGGGTGGCGTCAAGGCTGTCGAGCCGCTGGAAAAATATAGATAATAAAGGAGTGAGCTACGCCCAGTAGGAAAGACAGCTAGTAAAAACTCACATGCAAGAGAAGGATAATAGCAAGAGTATAAGAATACAGCATAACAATGTAGGGTGGAAAGGCACTCTCAGTCCCAGACTCTGACCAACCACAGTCACCCCCAGTCACACCAGAGTAGCTCTCCTCTGTGCTCCCAGGCAGCATGCCAGCGGGACACGTCCATCTCTACGCACGCATGGCGCCTAGGCAAAGCATGCCAGCGGGACACGCCCATCTCTGCGCACGCATCACAACGCCTAGCACCCGACACCGCAGCGTCTCTCGTCAATCAATCTTCTGGAGACTATAGACAGAACCAGTCACATAGATCTCTAGCCAACGTGAGACACCCCTGCCACCCTCAGGCACGCAGGCCTAAACACTTGACTAGCCACGGCGAGTCACCCCTGCCACTGCCACTCTCAGGCGCGCAGGCCTACACTCATGGACCAGAAGAGATCGACTCAGCCACCGTCACAAGAAGTCCTCTCCCAACAATTTCTATAGAGGCCACGCCCCTACAGTCATTGCCAAGCTCTAACTCCAAGATTCGACAACATGTGTCCAGATACAACAAGGCGTATACCAGTCCACATGTATACTGTGAAGTTAAGTCTGTACCGCACAGTTACCTACCACAACTATCCTAAAACATCATATAGGGCCTATAGTAGTCCGGTCCAATATGCCAATCCATGAAATATGCCAACACTGAGTAAACTGACTCAATCCATGTCATTGCCATCCAAGCAACACAAACTGTACCAAAATTCTAACTATTCTGGTTACACCCAAGTGTCACACTTCCTTCCAACTGATCCAGCTGCACTGAATTTATGAGTAATTTCCAACAGTCAATTTCAACTTGGCTACATGATTTCCAAAAATCACCTCTTCCTCACTTCAGGAAATTTTAATTTCCAAAAAAAATTTCTGCCATTTATCCATTTTCCGAAATTCGGAATAAATTTCTGAATTTAAAATTTAAATTCCACATATATCCTTTTTCCGAAAATTCGGATTAATTTCCGAATTAAATTTTCCTCCGCGCCGTTCGTCCGCACCGAATCCCGCTGAACCGGTTTTCGCTGCCGGTTCGGAAACCTCGCGCTGAACCGCGACACCGCCGAACCAAATTCTTTAATAATCCGTTAATCGGTCGATGCTTAAATAAATATAATTACTAATAAATATTATATAAATACCATTAATTACTTAAATAAATTCGTAATTAATCTAAACCCTTCTCCTTCCTCGGTCCGACGCCCGCGAACCCTAACTGAAGCAATCGCCGACCAATTCAATTCCTTCCGTCGATTTTCGGCGAACGCGAACAAGGAGAAACAAAATTCGATGTTCGTACTATCCTAATGTTTCAATAATGCCACTAATTTAAAATTTCCGCCGAAGAAATTCGCCCATACGCCATTGCCGTAAGATTAATCCAACAATTAATTAACTAATTCAATGGCAAACTGATAATACAAATCCGTAACATGTTCCTCAGCCTTAATTAAATATTCCGGCGAAATGGAAAATTTTCCACAAATCCAAAAATTTTAAAAGACGCAAATTAGCATTCAACTAAGTCCAATTTTTCATCCACATGCTTGATTTCATTAAGCAAAATATTCCATGCTTTTAATTTCTACTAATTAACTAATTTAAAACCGAATTTCCTACCTTTGCTCGTCGCCGGCGACGGTGAAGCTCACACGCGATCAACCGCAGCTGCTCGCCGAACGAAACCGGTACCAAAATGCTCCCCTCTGTCCCGCGAATCTCCGGTTACCAAAAGCCCCTTGGAAGGCTGCCGGAAATTACCGCCGTTCGTCGCGAACACCTCGCCTCTAGCCGCCGTTCGAAACCCTAACAGCCGAACAGTTCAGGTTAAATACCCAGCTTAAACCGGTAATAACCCGTTAAGACCCATTAAGCGCCGGTTGACCTTCTAAAAACGCCGTTTAACACTCGATCAGCCGGTTAACCTCCCCCGCTGATCTCGTCCGTCCGATCCGCTTATCCGCGGCTTATCCAAACGCACGCGCAAATGCACCTCGGCGAACCGCCCCGCCTTCGCTGAACCGCTCCGGTCCGGTTCACGCACGGTAAAAGAAAAAAATCCAAATTCCGTTTTTTTTTTAAAAAAAATCTCGGTGCTCCGAAAAATTCCCAGAAAATTTCAGAAATTCCAATAGCCTCCAATTGAGCTCCTGGCTCATCCTACTGTCGATCTGAAATCATCCAAGCCACAATTCGAATTATTGAAGATTAAACCTATAATATTTTACCGGGTATAACAATCTCCCCACCTTATCAGGAATTTCGCCCTCGAAATTCAGCAAGAAGTTCCGGCCACTTTTCTGCAACATCCTGCTCTAGCTCCCAGGTTGCCTCCCTTTCGTCATGTCTATTCCACAGAACCTTGACCATAGGAAACGACATGTTCCTCAGCTGCCTGCTGCTCTCCTCGAGGATGCGAACTGGCAGTTCCACATAAGAAGAATCTGGTGCCACTTGCAAATCAGGAAGATCATCACCGATACAATGAGAAGGATCTGGCACATATCTCTTGAGATTCGAAACATGAAACACATTGTGAATCCCAGACAGATGCTCAGGAAGTGCCAACCTGTAAGCCACTTCACCAATCCTCTCCACCAGAAAACACTCCTCAAATTCCTGTACATCTTGACTTCTCTAGGGTGCATAGCCAAAGTTCCATAATGAGCCTGTCGAAGGATCCTTTTTTTTTTTTTTTTTTTTTTTTTTTTTTTTTTCTGTCGAAGGATCCTCTCCCTGAACTCCTGATGTGATGGCACACACCAGCGACCCCTGAAAGTCAAAATGTCGTTTCTGAGAGCAAAGTCTCCTCCCAATCCCTGCGATGCCAACTCAAACTTCTCCTTCAGCTCTTCATCACAAAGCTGAAGATCACGCATCTCAGATAACCAGTCAGCTCGAATAGTCAACGAGCTGAGTCTGTGAACCAGTCTCTGAACAGACAACTGTTCCTGACATCTTTCAACATCCCAATCCAAGTCTAGTATAGAGTCACAGGCTAACATAGTATGCATAACTGCGTGCCTGCTCAAAGCATCAGCAACAGGATTAGCCTTACCCTCGCAGTAATTTATCACCAGCTCATAGTCCTTTCTCAATTCCAACCATCTCCTTTGCCTCAAATTGAGTTCTAGTAAATCATCAATACGTGGTAAAGGGTACCGGTTACGAATCATAACCTTATTCAATTCCCTATAATCCACACACAGCCTCATACTACCATCTTTTTTCTTGACGAATAAGATAGGGGCACCCCAAGGTGAACAACTGGGGCGTATGAGTCCCTTGTCTAATAAGTCCTACAACTGAGTCTTCAACTCTGCTAGCTTGGCTGGAGCCATCCTGTAGGGAGCTCTAGCAATAGGAGCTACTCTTGCCTCCAAATCAATCGAAAACTCCACTTCCCTAGCTGGTGGAAGTCCAGGCAATTCCTCTGGAAAAACATAGGGAAGTCTCTCACCACTGGAATATTTGACATAAGGGTAGTGGTGGGTTGGCTATCTGCCACATAAGCCAACCAACCAGTACAACCCTTCCTCACTAGTCTCTCTGCCTGAAGAACTGAGATCAGGGGAATCTGCTTGTTCAAACCAAAGTATATCACATCCTCCGAACCAGGCACCCTGATCCTAACCTTCTTCTCGTAACAATCCAGAACCACTGCATGGTAGCACAACCAATCCATCCCCAAAATGATGTCGAACTCTGTTAGCGGCACACATATCAACTCTGTCACGAACTCGTGTCCACTAATCAGAATAAACCCATCAGTCTTCTGAACAGTGGGAATCTCTTTCCCATCAGGAAGCCTAACCAGTAAGGGTTCTTTTAAATAACCCTTGGATCCTGATATCTGATTCCAGATTCTCTCAGCAACAAAAGAATGAGATGCACCAGTATCAAACAAAGTCACGCACTGTACATTGCCAAAATAAAGCATACCTGTGATCACTTCTGGTGACTCTGAAGCCTGCTGCCGAGTCAATGCAAATACTCTGGGCCGTCCCCCAGATGAACCAACCGGTCCTGTGATCCTCTGTTTCTTCCATAACGGGCAGTCGTACCTTTTGTGTCCTGGCTGCTGACAGTGGTAGCAAATAATCCCCCCAGTCCGAGTACCTGTCTGCTGCACTGGCCTCTCGGAAATAGGCCGTGGCTGGACCACGCCCTCCTGGGTACCTCGATGACCTCTGTGTCTCTTGTCTTTTTTGTTCTGTTGGGCATTTCTGAATCCCTTCCTCTTGTTGTGAGCCTCTCTCTGGGCCTCCATCCGGATGTCAATAAGCTCAACGGATCTCGCAGCCTCCACTAAGTCACGAAATCTGGCAAACCGACTCACAACCAACTGACGCTTGCAGCATAGGACGAAGTCCCTCCAAGAACATCTCACATCTGCGCTCCTCAGATGGTACCAGCTCTGCGACATACCTCGCCAGATATGTGAATCTCGATAAGTAGTCGTTCACTGACATCTGGCCCTGCCTGAGGTGTATAAGGTCCCTCCTGGACTGAGACATGGCAGAAGCCGGAATGTAGCACTCCCTGAATGCCTCAACAAAGTCCTCCCAAGCTATTTCGTTGTTCTAGACCTCCCCAAACACAGCGCGCCGCTGGCCTCTCCACCAGGTAGCAGCCTCTCCCTCCAATACTAGAGCAGCAAGTACTACCCTCCTGCCGAGTGGACATCCCAAAGCATCAAACAGCTCAAGCATATGAGCCATCCAGTCATCTGCCACCGCTGGGTCAGCCGACCCACTGAAACTCCGCGGACGCAGCCGCATAAAGGCATCGATCCAACGATCCACGGCTGGCTCAACTGGCAATGCTGGGATCGTCTCCGGGGTAGAAGTAGCAGATACAGGTCTGCCTCTAGCTGCTCCACGAACGGAAAGTCTCCTGGTACCAGCCATACTGTCAAAGCAACTAATCTGGCATTAGAGTCGTCATTTGGCATTTGGCATACGGACTACCATAGTATAATAAAATGACCAACAGTTCTCCCCACCTTGGGTTGAACTTCTATACATGTCTAGCCCCACTATCCTAACCTAGGGCTCTGATACCACTCTTGTTACACCCCCATTTTTCCTAGGCTGATTTTTGGCATATATTTTTTTTTTTACATATAGACAGCTCAGATCGTCCCATACCAACCTGAGTAGCCTACAAAAAACATAGGATATAACACATCATTACACACCTACTTTCCTTAACAATGTGGATCCCATCTCCCGGGTACACCGTCAAATCAGGTTCATGACTCCTGAATTAACAGATGGACTCGCGCAATGTTACTCCTACTAGACCCCATACTCCTAACCCATACCGGTAGGAGAACCGATCTAATAGAAGTCTGAATCCCCACGGTTAAGTTCCATAGTCATGTAATGACCTCACCATCAAAAATAAAATACATAACATCCTCAGATAAAATATGGCACTCCACACACTATACCACCAAGGCAATAAAGTAAAACAGTGAATGGAAACTACATCACAAGAATAAGATCCAAGTCCAACAAATACAATATGATCCAACTAGATACATAAGTCAGAATCACCCTCACATATTACATGACATAAGAATAACAGTCTCCCTGAATACATCCAATAGTATCAATCACACTAACCAAAATGTCTCAGAAAATCACAGATCAGATATCCTCCACTAGCCTGCTGACCACGATCCCACCTAATCTGGGTGGCGTCAAGGCTGTCGAGCCGCTGGAAAAATATAGATAATAAAGGAGTGAGCTACGCCCAGTAGGAAAGACAGCTAGTAAAAACTCACATGCAAGAGAAGGATAATAGCAAGAGTATAGGAATACAGCATAACAATGTAGGGTGGAAAGGCACTCTCAGTCCAAGACTCTGACCAACCACAGTCACCCCCAGTCACACCAGAGTAGCTCTCCTCTGTGCTCCCAGACAGCATGCCAGCGGGACACGCCCATCTCTGCGCACGCATGGCGCCTAGGCAAAGCATGACAGCGGGACACGCCCATCTCTGCGCACGCATCACAACGCCTAGCACCCGACACCGCAGCGTCTCTCGTCAATAAATCTTCTGGTGACTATAGACAGAACCAGTCACATAGATCTCTAGCCAACGTGAGACACCCCTGCCACCCTCAGGCCCGCAGGCCTACACACTTGACTAGCCGCGGCGAGTCACCCCTGCCACTGCCACTCTCAGGCGCGTAGGCCTACACTCATGGACCAGAAGAGATCGACTCAGCCACCGTCACAAGAAGTCCTCTCCCAACCATTTCCATAGAGGCCACGCCCCTACAGTCATTGCCAAGCTCTAACTCCAAGATTCGGCAACATGTGTCCAGATACAACAAGGCGTATACCAGTCCACATGTATACTGTGAAGTTAAGTCTGTACCGCACAGTTACCTACCACAACTACCCTAAAACATCATATAGGGCCTATAGTAGTCCGGTCCAATATGCCAATCCATGAAATATGCCAACACTGAGTAAACTGACTCAATCCATGTCATTGCCATCCAAGCAACACAAACTGTACCAAAATTCTGACTATTCTGGTAACACCCAAGTGTCACACTTCCTTCCAACTGATCCAGCTGCACTGAATTTATGGGTAATTTCCAACAGTCAATTTCAACTTGGCTACATGATTTCCAAAAATCACCTCTTCCTCACTTCAGGAAATTTTAATTTCCAAAATAAATTTCTGCCATTTATCCATTTTCCGAAATTCGGAATAAATTTTCGAATTTAAAATTTAAATTCCACATATATCCTTTTTCCGAAAATTCGGATTAATTTCCGAATTAAATTTTCCTCCGCGCCGTTCGTCCGCAGCCGAATCCCGCTGAACCGGTTTTCGCTGCCGGTTCGGAAACCTCGCGCTGAACCGCGACACCGTCGAACCAAATTCTTTAATAATCCGTTAATCAGTCGATGCTTAAATAAATATAATTACTAATAAATATTATATAAATACCATTAATTACTTAAATAAATTCGTAATTAATCTAAACCCTTCTCCTTCCTCGGTCCGACGCCCGCGAACCCTAACTGAAGCAATCGCCGACCAATCCAATTCCTTCCGTCGATTTCCGGCGAACGCGAACAAGGAGAAACAAAATTCGATGTTCGTACTATCCTAATGTTTCAATAATGCCACTAATTTAAAATTTCCGCCGAAGAAATTCGCCCATACGCCATTGCCGTAAGATTAATCTAACAATTAATTAACTAATTCAATGGCAAACTGATAATACAAATCCCTAACATGTTCCTAAGCCTTAATTAAATTTTCCGACGAAATGGGAAATTTTCCACAAATCCAAAATTGTAAAAGACGCAAATTAGCATTCAACTAAGTCCAATTTTTCATCCACATGCTTGATTTCATTAAGCAAAATATTCCATGCTTTTAATTTCTACTAATTAACTAATTTAAAACCGAATTTCCTACCTTTGCTCGTCGCCGACGACGGTGAAGCTCGCACGCGATCAACCGCAGCTCCTCGCCGAACGAAACCGGTACCAAAATGCTCGCCTCTGTCCCTCGAATCTCCGGTTACCAAAAGCCCCTTGGAAGGCTGCCGGAAATTACCGCCGTTCGTCGCGAACACCTCGCCTCTAGCCGCCGTTCGAAACCCTAACAGCCGAACAGTTCAGGTTAAATACCCAGCTTAAACCGGTAATAACCCGTTAAGACCCATTAAGCGCCGGTTGACCTTCTAAAAACGCCGTTTAACACTCGATCAGCCGGTTAACCTCCCCCGCTGATCTCGTCCGTCCGATCCGCTTATCCGCGGCTTATCCAAACGCACGCGCAAACGCACCTCGGCGAACCGCCCCGCCTTCGCTGAACCGCTCCGGTCCGGTTCATGCGCGGTAAAAGAAAAAAATCCAAATTCCGTTTTTTTTTTTTAAAAAAAAATCTCGGTGCTCCGAAAAATTCCCAGAAAATTTCAGAAATTCCAATAGCCTCCAATTGAGCTCCTGGCTCATCCTACTGTCGATCTGAAATCATCCAAGCCACAATTCGAATTATTGAAGATTAAACATATAATATTTTATCGGGTATAACAGTATAATAGAAAAGAGTAGAAATAAAGTAGAGTAGAGCAGAACAGAGTTGGGATTAGCAGAGCATAACAAAGTATAGCTAGATTAGGCTAGGCAAGGCAAGGCTAGTGAAGGCTTTGTTAGAGTAAAGTAGAGCAGAGTAGAGTAGAATAGAGTCTAGTAGAGTAGAGTATGATAGAGTTTGGTTAGGCTAAGATAGGCTTGAGTACAATAGAGTAGAGTAAAGGAGAGTATTGCAGAGTAGAGCAGAGCTAAGCTGAGTAGAGCAGAGTAAAGTAGAGTAGAGTGGAGCAGAGTAGAGTAGAGAATAGTAGAGTAAAGAAGAGATGAGTAGAGCAGAGCAGAGTAGAGTACAAAAGAGTAGAGCAGAGCATAACAGAGCTATGTTAGGTTAGGCTATGCTAGGTTTGGCTAGGCTATAATAAAATAGAGTAGAGTTAGGTTAGGTAAGGCTAGGCAAGGTTAGAATAGAGAAGAGTAGAGTAGAGCTAGTTTAGGATAGGTTAGATTAAGCTATGTTAGAGTAGAGTACAATTGAGTAGAGTAGAATATAGTATAGTAGAGTAGAGCACAGTAAAGCAAGGTTAGGCTAGGCTAAGTTAGAGTAAAATAGAGTAAGGTAGAGAGGAGTAGAGTTGAGGAGAGTAGAGGAGAGTAGAAAAAAGAAGAGCAGAGCACAGCAAAGTAGCATAGAGCAAAGAAAAGAAAAGCTAGGTTAGGCTAGGCTAAGCTAGGCTATAGTAAAGTAGAGTGGGGTAGAGTAAGGTTAGGCTAGGCTAAGTTTGATTACAATAGAGTAGGGTAGAGTCAAGTAAGGTAGAACAGAGTATAGTAGAGTATAAGCTAAGTAAGGCAAGGCTAGGGTAGGCAAGGGTAGGCTAGGCTAGGTGAGGCTAGAGTTGACTAGAGCAGGGAAGAGTGTGCTCGATTAGGCTTGGCTAGGCTAGGCTAGGCTAGGTTAGGGTAGAGTAGAATAGAGTGGAGCAGAGAAGAGCAGAGCATATTAGGATAGAGTATAATAGAGCAGAATAAAGTAGAGTAGATTAGAGCAAAGTGGAGTAAAGCAGAGTTGAGTAGAGTTCAGCACAACAGGGTCGAGTAGAGCAGAGTAGAGTATAGCAAGGTTATGCTAGGCTAGGCTAGGGTATGTTAGATTAGAGTGGGGTACAGTAGAGTAGAGTAGAGTATAGTATTGTAGAGTAAAGTATAGTAGAGTATAGTAGATAAAGGTTAGGCTAGGATTGATAAGGCTAGGCTAGGTTAGGCAAGGCTAGAGTAGAGTAGAGTAGAGTAGAGCAGAGTAGAGACGAGCAGAGTAGAGTAGAGTAGAGAAGAGTAGACATAAGCAGAGGAGAGGAGAGCAGAGCTCAATTGAGCTAGGCTAGGCTAGGCTAGAGTTGAGTTGAGTTGAGTAGAGTAGAGCTAGGTTAGGCTAGGCTATGGTAGGCTAGGCAAGATTAGAGTAGAGTAGAGTGGAGTAAAGTAAAGTAGAGTAGAATAGAATAGAGCAGAGCAGAGTAAAGTATAGTATAGCTAGGTTTGGCTAAGCTAAGTTAAGCTAAGATAAGGTAAGCTAGGCTAAGCTAGAGTAGGGTAGAGTGGGATAGAGTAGAGCATAGTGGAGCTAAGTTGGGCTAGGCTAGGCTAGAGTATAATAGAGCATAGTAGAGTAGAGTAGAGTAGAGTAGAGTAGAACAAAATAGAGAAGAGTAGAGTAGAGTAGAGCATAGGATAATAGAATACAGAAGAGTAGGTTAGAGCAAAGCAAACTAGTGTAGAGAAGAGAAAGGTTAAGCTAGCCTAAGCTAAGTCAGGCTAGGCCAAGCTAGGCTAGGCTGGAGGAGAGTAGAGTAGAATAGAGTATAGCTAGGTTATGCTCAACTAGGCTAGGCTAAATTAAGCTAAAGTTGACTAGAGTAGAGTAGAGTAAAGTAGAGTAGAGCAGTATAGAGTAGAGCAGAGTGGAGAAGAGTTGAGAAGAGCATAACATAATAAATTAGAGTTGAGCAGAGCAGAGTAGAGTAGAGCAGAGGTGATCAAGGTTAGGTAAGGTAAGGCTAGGCTAGGCTAGGTTAGAGTAGAGTATGGCTAGGATAAGCTAGGCTAAGCATGGCTAGATTAGAGTATAGTACATTAGAGTAGAGTAAAGCTTGGTTAGGCTAGGCTAACTTAGGATAGAGTAGAGTAGAATATAGTAGATTAGATTAGAGTAGAGTGGAGTAGAGTAAAAGTAAAGTGAAGCTAAGTTAGGCTAGGCTATGCTAAGCTACGCTAAGCAAAAGTAGGCTAGGCTAGGCAAAGGTTGGCTAGAGTAGAGTACAGTGGAGTAGAGCTAGGTCATGTTAGGCTACAGCAGAGTAAAGTAGAGTAGAGTAGAGCTTGGTTAGGCAAGGTTGGGCTAGGCTGCAGCAGAGTAGAGTAGAGTAGAGCATATTAGAGTAGTGTAGATCAGAGTGGAATATAGTAGAGTCGAATGGAGTTGAGTAGAGTAGAAAAGAGTAGAGTAGAGGAGATTAGAGGAGAGCAAAGCAAAGTAGAGTATAGCAGGGTAGAGCAAAGCAAAAAAGTAGAGTAGAGTAGCATAGAGCAGAATAGAGTAGAGCAGGGCAGAGTAGTACAAAGTAATGTAGACTAGAGTGTAATAAAGTAGAGTAGAGTAGAACTGAGCTAAGTTAGGCTAGGCTAACCTAAGCTAAGCTAGGCTACGATAGAGTAGTGTAAAGTAGAGTAGTGTAGTAGAGTATAGTAGAGCTAGGTTAGGCTACACTATGCTAGGCTAGGGTAGGCTAGACTAGAGTAGAATAGAGTAGAGTTGAGTTGAGTAGAGTAGAGCCAGATTAAGATAAGCTAGGCTAGTGTAGAGTAGAGTACCATAGAGTAGAGTAGAATAGAGTAAAGTAAAGTAGATTGGGGTAGGAGTAAAGTGGAGCAAAGTAGAGTAGTGTAGAGTAGAGTAGAGTAGAGGATAGAAGAGGAGAGAAAAGAAGAGGAGAGGAGAAGAGAAGGGAGGAGAGAAGAAGAGAGTAGAGTAAAATAGAGCATAATAGAGAAGAATAAAGAAGAGTAGAGTAGAATAGAGCAGAGCAAAGCAAATTAGAGCAAAGCAGAGTCAAGCAAAGTAAAGTAGAGTATAGTAGATTAGAGGAGAGTAGAGCAGAGTAGGGAAAAGTAGAGCACAGTATAACAGAGTAAAGTAGAGTAGTGTAGAGCTCATTAAGCGAGGCTAAAGTAGAGTAGAGTAAGGTAAAGTGGAGTAAAGTAAGGCAAAACAGAGCTCAGTTAAGCTAGGCTAGGTTTAGAGTAAAGTTGAGTAGAGTAGAGCTAGGTTTAGTTGGGCTAAGCTAGGCTACAATGTTAGGGAAGAGTAGAGTAGAATAGAGCAGAGCAGTGAAGAGTAGAGCAGGGTAAAGAAAAGCAAAAGAGAGTAGAGCAGAGTAGAGTGGAGCTAGGTTAAGCTAGGCTGGGTTAGGCTAGGCTAGAGTAGAGTAGAGTAGATTAGAGCAAGGTTAGGTAAGACAATGCAAGGGTAGACTGTAGTAGAGTAAAGTAGACTAGAGTAGAGTCGAGAAGAGTAAGGTAGAGTAGAATAAAATAGAATAGAGTGGATTAAAGGCTAGGTTAGGGTAAAATTAAGTAGAGTCGTGTAGAGACGAATACAATAGAGTAGAGTTGTACATGGCTTGTTAAGCTAAAGAAAAGTAGAGTAAAGTAGAATTAAGTAGATTAGAGTAGAGTAGAGTAGAGTAGAGAAGAGTAGAATGGAGTACATTAGAGTAGAGTAGAGTAGAGAAGAGAATAAGATAGTAGTGGAGTAGAGTAGAGTAGAGCTAGGTTAAGCTAGGCAAGGTTAGGGTAAGCTAAGCAAGGCCAGGTTATGAAAGGCTAGAGTAGAGTAGAGTAGTGTAGAGTAGAGTAGAGCAAGGTCAGGTTAGGGAAGGCTAGGATAGAATAGAGTAAAACTGAGTAGAGCAGAGCAAAGTATAGCAAGGCAGCATAGAGCAGAGTTAGGTTAGGCTAGGCTAGAGTAAAGTATAGTAGAGCTATGTTAGGCTAGGCTTGGTTAGAGTAGAGTAGAGTAGAGTAGAGTAGATTAGAGTAGAGTAGTGTAGAGTAGAGTAGAGCTTGGTTAGGTTATGCTAGAGTAGTGTATAGAAGAGTAGAGTTAAGTAGAGCAGAGTAGAGCAAAGTAGAGTAGAGTAGAGCTGAGTTGAGTAGAGAAGAGTAGTAAAGAGTAGAGCTAGGTTTGGCTAGGCTGGGCTAGGCTAGGTTAGGCTTGGCTGTGTTGGAGTTGAGTAAAACAAAATAGAGTGGAGTAGAGTCGAGTAGAGTCGAGTAGAGTAGAGTAGAGTGGAGTATAACTAGGTTAGGCTAGGCTAGGTTAGAGTAAAGTAGAGTCGAGTAGAGTAAAGTAGAGTAGAGTAGAGTAGAGTACAATAGAGTATAGTGCAGCAGAGTAGAGCTAGGTTAATCTAGGCTTGGCTAGCATAGGCAAGGCAAGGCTAAGCTAGAGTAGAGTAGAGTAGGGTATTTCTTGTTCGGTAAAGGTTAGGCTCGACAAAAGAAGCATAGACTAGTGTACAGTAAGGTAGAGTAGAGTAGAGTAGAGTATAGTAGAGAAGAGTATAAGATAGTAAAGTAGGGTATAATAGAGTAGAGCTAGGTTATGCTAGGCTAGGTTGAGCTAGGGTAAGAAAGACGAGGTTAGGCCAGGCTAGATTAGAGTAGAGTAGAGTAGAGTAGAGCTAGGCCAGGTAGGTTATGCTAGGTTAGAGTAGAGAAGAGTTGACCATAGTAGAGTATAGTAGAGTAGAGCAAAGCAGAGTAGAGTTGAACTGAGCTTTATAAAGCATAACAGAGCAGAGTAAACTAAGTCAGAAAAAGCTAGGCTAGATTAGAGTAGAGTAGATTAGAGTAGAGTAGATTATAATTTTGTAGGACAGAGTAAAGTAGAGTAGAGTAGAGCTTGGTTAGGCCAAGCTAAGCAAGACTAAGCTATTCTAGGTTATAGTAGAGTAGAGTAGAGTAGAGTGGAGCAAGGAAGAGTAGAACAGAGCAGAGCAGTGTAGAGCAGAGTAGAGTAGAGCTCGATTAGGCTAGGCTAGAGAAGAGTAGAGTAGAGCTATGTTAAGCTTGGCTAAGTTTGACAAGGTTAGAGTAGAGTAGAGTAGAGGTGAGCTAGGTTAGGTTAGGCTAAGCTAGGCTATAGTAGAGTAATAGAGTAGAGTAGAGTAGACTAGAGTAGAATAGAGTAGAGCTAGGTTAGGCTGGGTTAGTTTAGGCTAGGCTAGGTTAAGCTAGAGTAGAGTGGAGTAGAGTAAAGTAGAGTACAATTGAGCAGAGTAGGGTAGAGTATAACAGAGTAGAGTAGAGTAGAGTAGAGCACAACAAAGCAGTGCAGAGTAGAGCAAAATAGGGCAAAGGAGTGAAGAGTAGAGCAGAGTAAAACAGAGCAGAGCAGAGTAGAGCAAAGGAGAGCAAAGTAGAGAATAGAAAAGTAGAGTAAAGCAGAGCAGAGTAGAGAAGAGTTGAGTAGAGTGGAGTAAAGTAAAGCTAGGTTAGGCTAAGCTAGGCTAGGCTAGGCTAAGCTAGGCTAGAGTAGAGCAGAGTAGTGTATAGTAGAGTATAATAGAGCTATGTTAGGCGAGGCTAGGCTTGGCTAGGTTAGAGTAGAGTAGAGTAAAGTAGAGTAGAGTTGAGTAGAGTAGATTAGAGCTAGGTTAGGTTAAGCTAAGTTAGGTTAGGCTATGCAAGGCTAGGCTATGATATGCTAGGCTAGGCTAGAGTAGAGTAGAGTATAGTAGAATAGTGTAGAGCATACTAGAGTAGAGTAGAGCAAGGTAAGGCTTAGTTAGGCTAGACTAGGCTACGCAAGGCTATAGTAGATTTGATTAGAGTATTGAAGAGCAGAGTAGAGTTGAGTTGAGATGAGTAGAGTAGGTTAGGCTAGACAAGTTTTGAGTAGAGTAAAGTAGAGTAGAGAAGAGCAGAGTTGGGTAGAGTTGAGTAGAGTAAAGTTTGGGTAGGCTAGGATAAATTAGGTAAGGTTAGACTAGGCTAGGCTTAGCTAGAGTATAGTAAAGTAGAGTTGAGGAAGGCTAGGTTAGGCTAAGTTAGAGTATAGAGCAGAGAGGAGCTGGGTAGAGTAGAGCAGAAAAGAGTAGACTAGAGTAGACTAATGTAGAGCATGACAGAGCAGAGTAGAGTAGAGTAGAGCTAACTTAGGCTAGGCAAGGATAAGCTTTGCTGGGATAGGTTAGGAAAGGCTATGTTATAATAATGTAGCATAGAGTGGAGTAGAGTTAAGTAAGGTTAGGCTAAGCTAGGTTAGGCTAGGGTATGCTAAGCAAGGCTAGGTTAGGTTAGAGTAGAGTAGAGTAGAGTAGAGTAGAGCAAAGTAGAGCTTCGTTACGCAAGGCTAGGCTCGAGTAGTATATAGTAGAGTAGAGTAAAGTAGATTAGAGTAAAGTAGAGTAGAGTAGAGTGGAGTAGAGTAGAGCAAAATATAGTAGAGTAGAGGAGAGCAGAGGATAATAGAGTAGAGTAGAGTAGAAGAGCAGAATGGAGTAGAGTAAACTTAACTAGAGTAGAGTAGAGTAGTGTAGAGCAAAACAAATGTAGCATTGTAATGCAGAGTAGAGTAGAACAGAATTAGGTTAGGCTAGGCTAGGCTGGGCTACGATTAAGTAGAGTAGTGAGGAGTAGAGTATAGTAGTGTAAAGTAGAGTATGGTGGAGTAAAGTAGAATATAGTAGAATATTGTAGAGTAGATTAAGATGGAATATAATAGAGTTTAGTATGCTAGAGTAGAGTAGAGTAGAGTAGAGTATAAGAGAGGAGAGGAGAGGAGAGGAGAAGAGAGGAGAGGAGAGTAGAGCAGGGTTGAGTAGAGCAGAGTAGAGTAGAGTAGAGTGGAGAAGAGCATAATAGAGAAAACCAGAGTAATGTAGGTTAGAGTAGAGTAGAGTAGGCTAGAGTAGAATGGAACATAGTAGAGGAGAGGAGAGAAGAGCAAAGAAAAATAGAGAAGAGTAGTGCAAAGTAGAGCAAAACTAGGTTAGGCTAGGTTAAGCTAGCCTAAAGTATAGTTGGGTAGAGCAGAGTAGAGTAGAATGCCGTAGAGTAGAGCAGAGCTAGGTTAAGATAGGTTAGGCTAGACTATGTTAAGAGTAAAGTTCAGTAGAATAAAATAGACTATGTTAGGTTGAGCTAAGCTAGGCTAGGCTAAGCTAAGTTAGGGTAGGCTTGAGTAGAGTAGAGTAGAGCAGAGTATAGTAGGGGAGAGTAGAGCTAGTTTAGGTTAAGCTCGGCTAAGCTAGTTTAGGCTAGGCTAGGCTATGCTAGGTTAGGCTAGGCTAGGCTAGAGTGGTGTAGAGTTGGGTAGAGTGGAGTAGATTAGAGTAGAGTTGTGTAGAGTGGAGTAGAGTAAAGTAGAGTTGTGTAGAGTAGAGCTAGGTTAGGTTAGGCTAAGCTTGGCTAGGTTAGGGTAAAATAAAGTAGGATAGAGTGGAGTAAAGGAGAGTAGAGGAGAGTAGAGTAGAGTTGTGCAAAGTAGAGTAGAAGAGCAAAGTAGAGCAGAGCAGAGTGGAGAAAAGTATAGCAAAGTAGAGCAGAGCAGAGAAGAGTAGAGAAGAGCAAAGAAGAGAAAAGCTAGGATAGGCTAAGACAGTTTAGGCTATGCTAGGCAAGGCTATACAAGGCTAAAGTAGAGTAGAGTAAGGTAGAGCTAGGATAGGCTAAGTTAGAGTAGAGTAGAGCTAAGTTAGGCTATGTCAGGCTAAGTTAGGCTAGGATATAGGGTAGGCTAGGCTAGAGTAGAGTAGAATAGATAGAGCTTGATGAAGCTAGGCTTGGCTAGGCTAGAGTAGAGTAGAATAGAGTAGAGCAAAGCAGAGCAGAGCAAAGTTGAGCAGAGTTGAGTAGACTAGAGTAGAGCAAAATAGAGTAGAGTAGGGTAAAGTAGAGCAGAGTAGAGTAGACTATAGCTAGGTTAGGCTAAGCTAGGCTCAACTAAGCTAAGTTAGAGTAGAATAGAGTAGAGTAGAGTAGAATAAGTAGAGTAATGCAGAGCAGAGTATATTTGAGAAGGGGAGAGCAAAGCAAAGCAAAGCAAAGAAGAGAAGAGTAGAGGTTAGTTGAGAAAAGTAATGTAGAGTAAAGCAGAGCAGAGCAAAGCATAGTAGAGTAGAGTAGAGTAGCACATAGTAAAGTAGAGCAGAGTAGAGTAGAGCAGAATAGAGCAGAGAAGAGATGAGCAGAGCAGAGCAGAAGAGAGTAGAGTAGAGAAAATTAGAGCAAGACTAAGCTAGGCTAGAGTAAAGTACAATGCTAGGTTAGGTTAGAGTAGAGTAGAGTATAGCACGTTTAGGCTAGGCTTGGTTAGGCTGGGCTGGGCTAGGCTAGGCTAGGTTAGGCTGGAGTAAAGGAGAGTTGAGTAGAGTAAAGAAGAGCAGTGTAGTGCAGAGTAGAGTAGAGTAAAGAAGAGTACAGTAGAGCACTAAAGAGTGGAGTAGAGCACTACAAGGTTAGACTAGGCTCGGCTTATCTCGACTAGGCTATAGTAAAGTAGAGTAGAGTAAAGTAAAGTAGTGAAGAGGTGTGCTAGGTTAGGTTAGGCTAGGATAGGCTGGAGTAATAGAGTAAGGTAGAGTAGAGCAGAGTAGAGTTGAGCATAGTAGAATAGAGTAGAGCAGAGTAGAGCAAAATAGAGAAAAATAGAGTTGGGCAGAGCAAAGCAGACCATAGCAATGCTATGTAGAGTAGAGTAGAGTAAAGCAAAGTAGAGTAGAATAGAGTAGAGTAGAGTAGAAGAGAGTAGAGTAGAGAAGTAAAAAGTAGAGTATAGTAGAGTAAAGCAGAGTATAGTGGAGTAGAGTAGACCTAAGTTAGACTAGGCAAGAGTAGAGTATAGTAGAGTAGAGTAGAGTAAAGTAGAATAGAGCTAGGATAGGCTCAGGTAGGCTAGGCTAGAGTAGAGTAGAGTAGAGTATAGGATTGTTGAGTAGAGTAGAGTAGGGTAGAGCTAGTTTAAGCTAAACTAGCCAAGCTTAGGCTAAACTTGGCTAAAGTAGAGTATAATAGAGTATAGTAGAGTTGAGATTAATAGAGTAGAATAGAGTAGGGTAGAGTAGAGAAGAGCAGAGCATAGTAAAGTAGACTAGAGCAGAGTAAAGTAGAGTAGAGCAGAGCTAGGTTAGGCTAGGCTAAGCAAGGTTAGGCTATCGTAGAGTAGACTAGAGTAGAGCTAGTAATGTTGGGTTAGGCTAAGCTAGGTTAAAGTAAAGTAGTGTAGAGTAGAGTAGAGTAGAGTAGAGTATAGTAGAGTAGAATAAAGTAGAGTATAGTACTATAGAGTAGAGTAGAGTAGAGTATAACAGAGGAGAAGAGAGGAGAAGGGAGAAGAGGAGAGTAGAGGAGAGTAGAAGAGAGCAAATTAGAGCAGAGTAGAGTAAAGCAGAATAGAGTAGAGTAGAATAATACAAGACAAGTATAGTAGATTGGAGCAAAGTAGACTATAGCTAGGTTATGCTAGGCCAGGCTAGAGTGGAGTAGAGTACAGTAGAGTGAAGTAGAGTAAAATAGAGTAGAGTAGAGTAGATTAGAGTAGAGTTGAGTAAGGTTAGGTTAAGCTAGGCTAGGCTAGGCTTTAGTAGAGTAGTGGAGTAGAGTATAGTTAGGCTAGGTTAGGTTAGAGTAGATTAGAGTAGAATAGAGTAGAGTATAATATAGTAGTTTAGAGAAGAGTAGAGTAGAGTAAAGTAGAGTAGAGAAGTGTAGAGGAAAGGAGAGTAGAGCAGAGTAGAGTAGAGCAAAGCAAAGAAGAGTAGAGCAGAGTAATAGAGTAAAGTAGAGCAGAGTAGAGAAAATAAGAGTAGAGCAGAAAAGAATAGAGAACAAAGCAAAGCAGAGAAGAATCAAGAAGAGTAGAGTAGAGTCGAGCTAGGTTAGGCTAAGCTAGGCTAGGTTAAGTTAGGTTAAGATAGAGTAGAGTATAGTAGAGTAGAAAAGATTAGAGTGGAGTACAATAGAGTATAGTATAGTAGAGAAGAGTAGAGTAGAGTAGAGTTAGGTTAAGATAGGCTATGTTGTGCTAGGTTTGAGTAGAGTAGGGTTGAGTAGAGTAGAGTAGAGTAGATTTGAGTAGAGCTTGGTTAGGTGAGGCTAGGCTAGGCTAATCTTGGCTAAAGTAAAGAAAGTAGAGTAGAGTAGAAGAGAGCAAAGAAGAGTGAAGTAAAGAAGAGTAGAGAGTAATAGAGCAGATCAGAGTAGAGTATACTGAGCTAGGTTTCATTATACTAGGCTTGATTAGGTTTGGCTAGGCTAGTGTCGAGAGGAGTAGAGTAGAGCAGAGTAGAACTTAGTTTGGCTATGCTAGGCTATGTTAGGCTAGGCTAGAGTAGAATAAAGTAGAGTAGAGTGGAGCAGAGTAGAGTAGAGTAGAGCAAAGAAAAGTAGAGAAGAGCAGAGAAGAGAAGACCAGTGTAGAATCGAGTAAAGCAAAGTAGAGTAGACCAAAATAGAATAGAGAAGAGCATAATTAGGTGAAATAGTGTAGAATAGAGTAAAGAAAAGAACAGCAAAGTTCCAAAGCAGAGACTAGCAAAGTAGAGAAAAGCTTCGAAAGGCTAGGCTAGGCTAAGCTAGGTTAGAGTAGAGTAGGGTAGAGTAGAGTTGAGGTTGGTTAGGCTAGGCTAGACTAGGTTAGGCTAAACATGACTAGAGTAGAGTATAGTAGAGTAGAACAGAGTACAGTAGAGTAGAGTAGAGTAGAGTAGAGTAGAGCAGAGTAGAGGAAAGTGGAGAAGAGCAAAATAGAGCAGAGTAAAGCATAGTAGAGTAGAGTAATGCAGAGTAGAGTAGTGCAGAGTAGAGGAAAGTTGAGAAGAGAAGAATAGAGCAGAGTAGAGCATAGTAGAGTAGAGTAGAGCAGAGTAGAGTAGAGTAGAGCAAAGCAGAGTATAACAGAACAAAGTATGTAGAGTAGAGTTGAGCAGAGCAAAGCAGGGCAGAGCAGAGTAGAGTAGAGTAGAGTAGAGCTTAGTTAGGCTAGTCTAGGCTAGTGTAGAGTAGAGTAGAGTAGAGTAGAATAGAGCAGAATAGAATAGAGTATAACAGAATAAAGCAGAGTAGAATAGAGCATACCAATGTAAAGAAACGAAGACCAATGCAAGGTAGAGCAGAGTAGAGAAGTGTAAAGCAAAGCATAATAGAGGAGAGCTAGTTTACTCTAAGCTAAGTTAAGCTAGGCTAGGCTATAGTAGGGTAGAGTAGAGTAGAGTAAAGAAGAATAGAGCTAGGTTAGGCTAGGCCAGGCTTGGTCAAAGTAGAGTTGAGTAGAGTAGAGTATAGTAGAGTATAATAGAGTTAAGCAAAGTAAAGCTAGTTTAGGCTATGTCAGGATAGGCTAGGCCAGGCTAAGTTAGGTTAGGCAAGGCTAGAGTAGAGTAGAGTACATTATAGTAGAGTTAAGAAAAGTAGAGTAGAGTAGAGTAGAGTGAGTAAGGCTAAGTTAGGTTAGGTTAGGCTCGAGTAGAGTAGATTATAGTAGAGTAGAGCAGAGCAGAGTAGAGCAGAGCATAGTGGAGCAAAGAAGAGCATAGCAAAGTAAAGCATAGTAGATCTAGGTTATGCAAGGCTAGGCTAGAGTAGAGTAAAGAAGAGCTAAGATGGGCTAGGTTAGAGAAGAGTGGTGTAGAGTAGCATAGAGTGGAGTAGAGTAGAATAAAGTAAAGGTTAGTAGAGTAGAGTAGAGCAAGGTTAGCCAAGCCTAAGCTAAGCTAGGTTAGGCTATGATTGCCTTGGTGGGCTTGGCTAGAATAGAGTAGAGTAGAGGAGTGGAGTAGAGTAGAGCTAGGTAAGGCTATGCTATACTAAGCTAGTCTAAGTACATAGTAGAGAAAAGTAAAGCATAATAGAGTAGAGCAGAGTAGAGTAAAGTAGGGTATAGAAGAGCAGAACAGAGCATACCATAGTACAACAGAGCAAAGTAAAGTTGAGCTAGGTTACACTAAGCTAGACTAGGAAAGGCTTTGATACACTAGTCTAGGCAAGGCTAAGCTAAGTAGAGTAGAGTAGAGTTGAGTAGAGCTTGGTTAGGCTAGGCTAAGCTATGTTAGAGTAGAGTAGAGTCGAGTTGAGTAGAGTCAAGTAGAATAGAGTAGAGTATAATAGAGCTAGTTTAGGCTAGGCTAGAGTAGTATAGAGTAAAGTAGAGTAGAGTAATGTTGAGTAGAGTTAGCAGAGGCTATGCTAGGCTAGGATAGAGTGGAGTAATGTAGAGTAATGTAGAGTAGAATAGAGTGGAGCAGAGTATAGTAGAGTAGAGTGGAGTGGAGCAGAGTAGAGTAGAGTAGAGTCGAGTAGAGTAGAGGAGACTTGAGGAGAGGAGAGGAGAGTAGAGGAAAGCAGAGCATTGCAAAAGAGCAGAGGAGAGCAATGTAAAGTAGAGTAGAGTTGTATAGAGTAGAGCAAAGTAAAGCAAAGTAGAGTAGAGTAGAGTTAGGTTAAGTTAAGGTAGGCTTGGCTAACTAGAGAACAGTAGAGTAGAATAGAGTTGGGTAAAGTAGAGGTTGGTTATGCTAGGTTAGGCTAGGCTAAGCTAGAAAAGAGTAGTGTAGAATAGAGTAGGGTAGAGTAGAGTAGAGCTAGTTAGGAAAGGGTAGGCTAAGCTAGGCTAGGATTGAGCAGAGTAGGGTAAAGTATAGTAGAGTAGATCCAGATTAGGCTAGGCTAATGTATCATATAATAGAGTAGAATAGAGTAGCATAGAGTAGTGAAGAGTATAGTAGAGAAAAGTATATTAGAGTAGAATAGTGTAAAGTAGAGTAGAGTAAAGCAGAGTAGAGAAGAGGAGAGGAGAGGAGAGGATAGGTAAGGAGAGCAGAGTAGAGTAGAGCCAAGAAGAGCATATTTGGTTTTAGTAGAGTAGATCAGAGAAGAGTAGAGTAGAATAGAGTAGAGTTAAGCATAGTAAGGTAGAGGATAGTAAAGTAGAGTTCAGTTAGGCTAGGTTAGGTTAGAGCATAATAGAGCAAAAAAGAGTAGAGTAGAGTATAAAAGAGTAGAGTAGAGTAAAGTAGAGATGAGCAGCACAGAGCAGAGCATAATAGAATAAAGTAGTGTAGAGATGAGTAGAATAGAGCTAGGTTAGGCTAAGCAAGAGTAGAGTAAAGTAGAATAGAGTAGAGTAGAGCAAGTTAGGATAAGATAGGCTAAGCTAAGTTAGATTAGAGAATACTAGAGTAAAGTAGAGTAGAGCTTGGTTAGGCAAGGCTAGGATAAGCTATGGTGGGCTAATCTAGGCTATTTTATGCTCGAGTAGAGTGGATTAGAGTAGTGAAGAGTAGAGTAGAGAAGAGTAGAGTAAAGTGGAGTAGTGTTGAGTAGAGTAGAGTAGATCAGAGAAGACGAGAAGTGAGGAGAGGAGAGGTAAGGAAAGTAGAGCAGAGTAGAGCCAAGCAGAGCATAGTAGAGCAGAGTAGAGTAGAGAAGAGTAAAGCAGAGCAGAGTAGTGCAAAGCAGAGAAGAGCAGAGGAGAGAAGCACATAGTAGAGTAAAGTATAGCAAAGCATAGTACAAAAAAGTAGAGTAGAGTAGAGTAGAGAATAACAAAGTAGAGAAGAATAGAGTTGAGCAAGGTGAGGCTAGGCTAGGCTAAAGATGAGTAGAGAAGAGTTGAGCACAGTAAGGTAGAGCATAGTAAAGAAAAGTAGAGCTAGGTTAGGCTAGGGTAGGTTAGAGCATGATAGAGTAGAGAAGAGTAGAGTAGAGTATAGTTGAGTAGAGCAGAGCATAATAGAGTAAGCAACACAGAGCAGAGCATTGTAGAACATTATAGTGTAGAGATGAGTAGAACAGAGCTAGGTTAGGCTAAGCTAGAGTAGAGTAAAGTAGAATAGAGTAGAGTAGAGTAGAGTAAGGTTAGGATAGGATAGACTAGGCTGAGTTAGATTAGAGTATAGTAGAGTAAAGTATAGTAGAGCTTGGTTAGGTTAGGCAAGGATAGGCTAGAGTAGGCTAATTTAGGCTTGTTATGCTCGAGTTGAGTGGAGTAGAGTAGTGAAAACTAGAGTAGAGAAGAGTAGAGTAGTGTGGAGTAGAGTTGAGTAGAGTATAGTAAAGCAGAGAAGACGAGAGAAAAGGATAGGTGAGGTAAGGAAAGCAGAGCAGAGTAGAGCCAACCAGAGCATATTAGAGTAGGGTAAAGTAGAATAGAGAAGAGTAGAGCAGATCAAAACAAAGAAGAGAAGATAAGAGCATAGTAGAGTGAAGTATAGCAAAGCAGAGTAAAGAAAAGTAGAGTGGAGTAGAGTAGAGCATAACAAAGTAAAGACGAGTAGAGTTAAGCTAGGTGAGGCTAGGCTAGGCTAGAGTAGAGTTGAGCTCAGCAAGGTAGAGCATAGTAAAGTAGAGTAGGGCTAGTTAGGTTAGGCTAGGTTAGAGCATAGTAGAGCAGAAAAGAGTAGAGTAGAGTATAGCAGAGTAGAGCAGAGCAGATTAGAGATAAGCAACACAGAGTAGAGCATAGTAGAACAAAGTAGTGTAAAAATGAGTATAATAGAGCTAGGTTAGGATAAGTTAGAGTAGAGTAAAGTAGAATAAAGTAGAGTAGAGTAGAATAGAGCAAGGTTAGGATAGGATAGGCTAGGCTAAGTTAGATTAGAGCATAGTAGAGCAAAGTAGAGTAGAGCTCGATTAAGGTAGGCTAGGATAGGCTAGGGTAGGCTAATCTAGGCTATGTTATGCTAGAGTAGAGTGGAGTAGAGTAGAGTAGAGTAGAGTAGAGTAGAGTTAGGTTTTGTTGAGCTAAGCTAAGCTAGGTTAAGCTAGGCTAGGCTAGGCTAGAGTAGAGTAAAGTAGAATAGAGTATAGTAGTGTAGAGTAGAGTATATTAGAGTAGAGTATAGTAGAGTGGAGTAGAGTAGTGTAGAGTAGAGTAGAGGAGAGGAGAGTAGAGGAGCTAGGAGAGGAGGAGAAGATAAGAGAGGAGGGGAGAGAAAATTGGAGAAGAGTAGAGTAGAGCAGAGCAAAGTATACCAGATCAGAGCTGAGTAGAGTGGAGCACAGTAGAGCAGAGAAGAGCAGAGTGGATTATAGTTGAGAAAAATAGAGAAGAGCACGACAGAGATAAGGAAAGTATAATAGAGTTAGGATAAGATATTTAGAGTAAAGTAGAATAGAGCAAGGTAGAGTAGAGTAGAGTAGAGTAGAATAGAGTAGAGCAAAGTTAGGCTAGGCTAGGCTAGAATAAAGTAGAGTACAGTAGAGTAAATAGAGTAATGTAAAGTAGATTAGAGATAGGTTAGGTTGGGCTAAGCTTTGCAATGCTAGGTTTGGCTAGGGTAGGCTAGGCTAGAGTATAGTAGAGTAGAGTAGAGTAGGATGGAGTACAATAGAGTAGAGTAGAGTAGAGTAGAGCAAGGTTAGGTAAGGATAAGCTAGGCTATGCTCAGCTAGATTAAAGTAGAATAGAGAAGAGCATAGTAGAGCAGAGTAGAGTAGAGAAGAGTGGAGTAGAGTTGAGTGGAGTATAGTAGAGCATAGTGAGTAGAACTGAGCACATCTAGTTTAGGCAAGGCTAGGCTATATTAAGCGAGAGTAGGGTAGAGTAGAGTAGAGTAAAGTAACATAGAGATAGGTTACGCCATGCTCGTCTAAGTTAGAGTAGAGTAAAGTAGAGTAGATTAGAATATAGTAGAATAGAGTAGAGTAGATTAGAGCAGAGCTAGATTAGGATAGGTTAGGGTTGGCTAGGCTCGATTCGGCTATGATAGAGTACAGTAGAGTAGAGTAGAGTGGAGTAGAGTAGAGTAGAGTAAAGCAGACTAGAATAGAGTAGAGTAGAGAAAAGTAAAGGAGTATAGAGTAGAGTAGAGTAGAGTAGAGTATAGCAAAACAGAGTAGAGTAAAAGGGAGGAGAGGAGAGGAGAGTAGAGTAGAGTGGACAAGAATAAATTAGAGCAGAGCAAGGTTAGGCTTTGTTAGACAAGGCTAGGCTAGAGTGTAGCAGTGTAGAGTAGATTAGGGTAGAGCTAGGTTAGGCGAGGCTAGTCTAGGTCAAATTGAGTAGAGCAGAGTAGAGTAGAGTAGAATAGAGCATAGTTAGGTTAGGATAGGCTACGGTAGCAAGGATAGGCACTAGTATGTTAGAGTAGAGCGAGATTAGGATTGGTTAAGCTGTAACAGTAGAGCAAATTAGAGTAGAGTAGAGCAGAGTAGAGCAGAGTAGAGTAGAGTAGAGTAGACAAGAGTAGAGTAGAGTAGAGTAGAGCAGATTGGAGTAGAGTAGAGTAGAGACGAGATGAGCAGAGCTGAGAAAAGCAAAGCAAAATAGTGTAGAGTAGAGCTAGGTTTGGTTAGGCTAAGCTAGGCTAGAGTGAAGTAGAGTAGAGCTAGGTCAGGTTAGCCTAAGCTAGGTTACATTATAGTAAAGTAGTATACTGTAGATTAGCGTATAGTAGAGTAGAGCTAGTTTAGGCATTGCTAGGTTAGGTTAGGTTAGGTTAGGCTAGGCTAGGCAAAGCTAGGCTATAGTAGAGTAGAGTTGAGTGTTGTGGAGTAAAGTAGAGTAGAGTAGGGTAGAGTAGAGTGGAGAGGTTAGGTTAAGCTAGGCTAGGCTAGGTTAGAGTATAATAGAGTAGAGTAGAGTAGAGGAGAGCAGAGTAGACTAGAGCAGAGCAGAGTAGAGTAGAGTAGAGTAGAATAGAGCAGAGTATAATAGAGTAGAGTAGAATAGAGTAGAGCAAAGAAGAGTATAGCAAAGTAGGGTAGAGTAGAGCATAATAAGATAGAGCAGAGTAGACCAAAGAAAAGTAGAGCGAAGTAAAGCAAAGTAGAGTAAAGTAGACAAAAGCTAGGTTATGCTAGGTTAGGGTAAAGTTGGGTTGAGTAGAGCTATGTTAACTTAAGCAAGGCTAAGCTAGGTTAGAGTAGAGTAGAGTAGAATAAAGTAAGTAGAGTAGAGTTGAGCTTGGTAAGGCTAAGCTTGGCTATGCTAAGTTAAGCTAGGTTAGTGTATAGTAGAGTTGAGTAGAGTAGAGTAGAGCAGAGTAGAGCTCGATTAAGCTAGGCTTGGCTAGGCTAGAGTAGAATAGAATAGAGTAGGGTAGAGAAGGGTATAGTAGAGCAGAGTAGATTAGAGTGGACTAGTACAGAGCAGAGTAAAGCAGAGTAGAGAAGAGTAGAGCTAGGTCAAGCGAAGCTTTGCTAGGCTAGGCTAGGTTAGAGTAGAGTAGAGTATAATAGAGTATAGTATAAGATATTAGAGTAGAGTAGAGTTAGGTTAGGCTAGGCTTTGCAAGGATAGGCTAAGCTAGGCTATGATAGGCTACGATAGGCTAGGATAGACCAGAGTATGGTAGATTAAGGTAGGGTTGAGTTGAATATAGTAGAGTAAAGTAGGGTAAAACAGAGTAGAGTAGAGCAGAGTTGAGTAGAGCAGAGTAGATTAGAGTAGAGCAAAGTAGAGTAGAGTAGAGTAGAGTAGAGATAGGCTAGAGTAGAATAGAATAGAGTAGAGTTAGGCTAAGCTAGGCTAGGTAAGGCTATGTTGGAGTAGAGTAGAGCTAAGTTAAGCTAGACTAGTCTAAGTTAAGATAGAGTGGGCTTGGCTAGGCTTGAGTGGAGTATAGTAGAGTAGAGAATAGCTAGGTTAAGCTAGGCTAGGGTACAGTAGAGTAGAGTAGAGTAGAGTATAACGGAGCAGAGTAGAGTAGAGAATAACAGAGCAAAGCAGAGCAGAGTAATGAAGAAAAGAGTAGAGGTTGGTTAGGCTAGGCTAGGCTAAGTTAGGCTAGGGTAGGCTTGACAAGACTATACTAAAGTAGAGTAGAGTAGAAAAGAGTAGAGTAGAGTAGAGTAGATCTACATTAAGCTAGGTAATGCTAGGCTAAACTAGGCTAGAGTAGACTAGTGTTGAGTAGAGGAGAGGGAAGAATAGTAGTGTAGAGCAAAGTAGAACAGAGTAGAGTAGAGTGGGGCAGAGCAGAGTAGAGTAGAGCTTAGGTTAGTTTAGACTAGATTAGAGTTGAGTCAAAGAAATAATAGTAGAGTAGAGAAAAGCAGAGTGGAGTAGATAAGGGCAGAGCAGAGTAGAACAAAGTAAAGTAGAGTAGAGTATAGTATAGTAGAATTGTTCTAGTTTAGTTTAGGCTAGGCTAGGCAAGGTTAGGTTAGCCTAGGATAAAGTCATAGAGTACATAAGAGTAGAGGTAGGTTAGGTTAGGCTAGGTTGGGCTAGAGAAGAGAAATTTAGGGTAGAGTTAGGTGTAGCAGAGCAATACAAGGTAGAGTTGAATAGAGTAGGGTAGAGCAAAGCTGAGTAGTGTAGAGTAGAGTCGAGTAGAGTAGAGCAAAGCAAAAAAACAGAGAGCAGTACAGAGAAGAGAAAAATAGAGCAGAGCAAAGTAGGGAAGAGTAGAGTGGAGCTGAGTAAAGAAGAGCTAGGTTAGGCTAATCTAGAGTAGAGTAGAGTAGAGTAAAGTATAGTAGAGCTTAGTCAAGCTAAGCTAAACTAGGCTAGGCTCGAGTAGGATAGGCTAGGCTAGGCTAGACTAGAGTAGAGTATAGTAGAGCTACTTTAGGCAAAACTAGGTTAGGTCAGACAGAGCTAGGCTAGTGTAAGGTAGGGTAGAGTATAGTAGAGTAAAGTATATTAGAGTATAGTGGAGAAGAGTAGAATCGACAAGAGTAGAGTAGAGTAGAGCGAAGCAGTGTAGAGCAGAGCTAGGTTAGGCTAGGCTAGGTTTGGCTTGAGTAGAGTAGAGTAAAAAAAAGTTAATCTAGTCTATATTAGGGTAAAGCAGAGTAGAGTAGATCAAAGTACAATAGAGCATAGTAGAGTAGAGTAAAGTAGAGTAAAGTAGAGTAGAGTATAATAGAGTAGAGTAGAGTAAAGTATAGTAGAGATGAGGTGAGGAGAGGGGAGGAGAGGAGAGTAGAGGAGAGTTGAGCAGAGTCGATAAGAGGATAGGAGAGGAGAGCAGAGTAATGTAGAGTAGAGCAGAATAAAGTCGTGTAAGTAGAGATGAATAGTGTAGACCAAACGAGAGCTAGGTTAGGCTAGGCTTGGCAAGGCTAGAGTAGAGTAGAGTAGAGTAGAGTAAAGTAGAGCTGAGCAAGGTTGGGTTAGGCTAGTGAGGCTATGCTAGTATAGGATAGAGTTGAGTATTAGAGTAGAGTAGAGGTAAGTTAGGCTAGCTTAGGTTAGGCATGGCTATGCTAAGCTACAGTAGAATATAGTAGAGTAGAGTAGTGTAGAGTGGATTAGAGTAGAGTAGACCAAAGCAGAGTAGAGTACAGTAGAGAAGAGGAGAGTAGAGTAGAACAAAGCAAAGAAGAGCAGAGCAAAATAGAAGACTAGAGTAGAGTAATGCAAAGCAAAGTAGAGTAGAGAAGAGCGGTGTAAATTGTAGTAGAGAATAGCAGAGTAGAGGTCGGCTAGGCTAGGCTTACCTAGAGTACAGTAGAGTAGAGTAGAGTAGAGTAGAGCTTGGTTAGGCTAGGCTTAGCTAGTAGAGTAGAGTATAGTAGAGTTGAGTAGAGTAGAGCTAGATTAGGTATGACAAGGCTTGGTTAGGTTAGAGTAGAGTGTACTAGAATAGAGTAGAGTAGAGCAGAGTAGAAAAGAGTAGAGCAGAGTATAATAGAGTAGAGTAGAGTAGTGTAGAGTATAGTGAAGTAGAGTAAGCTAGAGTAGAGTAGAGTAAAGGAGAGAAGAAGAGAAGAGAGGAGAGGAGAGGAATGGAAAGGTGAGGAGAGGATAGGAGAGGAGATTAGAGCAAAGCAGAGCATAGTAGAGTAGAGTAGAGAAGAGCAGAGAGGAGTGGAGTAGAGCAGAGCAAAGCAAAGTAGAGTAGAGAAGAGTAGAGCAGAGTAAAGTAGAGTATGCCTTAGTAGTGCTGAGAAGAGCATAATAGAGTAGAGGAGAGCAAAGTAGAGAAAAGCTAGGTTAGGCTAGGCTAGGGTAAGCTATGCTAAAGAAAATAAGAGTAGAATGGAGTAGAGTAGTGATAGGTTAGGCTGTGCTAGGTTAGAGGGAAGTAGAGTAGAGTGGAGTGGAGTAGAGCAGAGTACAACATAGTAAAGTAGAGTAGAGTAGAGCAAAGTAGAACAAAAAAAAGCAAAGCTAACTTGGCTAGGCTAGACAAGGGTAGAGTAGAATAGAGTATAGTGGAGTAATGTAGAGTAGAGCTAGGTTAGGTTAGGCTAGGCTAGGCTATGTTAGAGTAGAGTATAGTAGAGTACAGTATATTATGATAAAGTAGAGTAAAGTAGAGTTGACCAAAGTTAAGCTTGGCTATGTTAGGATAGGTTAGGGAAAGCTAGCCTAGGCTAAAGCAGAGTAGAATAGAGTAGAGTAAAGTAAATTAGAGTAGAGCTAGGTTACACTAGGTTAGGATAGACTAAACTAAGTTAGAGTAGATAAGAGTATAGTAGAGTAGAATAGAGTAGAGTAGAGGAAAACAGAGCAGAGCAGAGTTGAGCTGAGTAGAATAGAAAAGAACAAAGTAGAGCAGAGAAGACTTGAGTATAGTATAATAAAGAAATTTTAATTAGAGTAGGATAGAGCAAAGTAGAGCAGAGTAGAGTAGTGCATAGCTAAGTTAGACTAGGCTAGGCTGTAATAGAGTAGAGTATAGTATAATAGAGTAGAGTGGAGTAGAGTAGAGTAGAGTAATGTCAAGTAGAGAAGAGTAGAGCAGAGTATAGTAGAGTAGAGTATTGTAGAGTTGAGTAGAGTAGAGTATAGATGAATAGAGATAACTTAGGCTCAGCTAAGCGAGGTTAGGCTAGGTTGGAGTAGAGTAGAGTAAAGTAGAGTAGAGTAGAGTAGCGTAGAGTTGAGTAGAGTAGAGTAGAGTAGAGTAGAATAGAGTATTATGGAGTAGAGTAGAGCTAGGTTATGCTAGGCTAAGCTAGGCTAGACTTGGTTAGGCTAGCTAGAGTAGCACAGAGTAGAGTAGAGTAGAGTACACCTAGGAGAGGATAGGCTAGGCTAAGCTGGGCTTTCCTAAAGTAGGGTAGAGTGGAGCAGAGTAGAGTAGAGCAGAGTAGTCTAAAGTAGAGCACAGTAGGGTAGAGCATTGTGGGGCAGAGTAAAGCAGAGTAGAACAGAATAGAGCTAGGTTAGGTTAGGCGAGGCTAGGCTAGGTTCAGCTAGGCTAGAGTCGAGTCGAGTAAAGTAAAGTAGAGTAGAGCTAGGTTATGTTAGGCTAGGAAAGGCTAGAGTATAGTAGAGCAGAGTTGTGCTGAGCAAAGAAGAGTAGAGTAGAGCATAGCAGAATAGTGTAGAGCAGAGCTGAGTAGAGTTTTGTTTTGCTAGGCGAGGCTAGGCTAAATAAGGCTAGGATAGGCTAGGATAAGCTAGGCAAGGTTAGGTTAAGGTAGAGTAGAGTAGAGTAGAGTAGAGTGGAGTAAAGCTAGGTTAGAATACACTAGGCTAGGCTAGAGTAAAGTAGAGTAGAGCAAAGTATAGTAACGCTTGATTAAGATAAGCTAAGAATGGCTATACTAGGCAAGAGTAGAAAGAGTAGAGTAGAGTAGAGCAGAGTAAAGCAGAGTAGAGCAAAGCAGTGAAGAATAAGGTAGAGTAGAGTAGAGATGAGAATAGTATAGTAGAGTAGACTTGAGCTAGGTTAGGCTAAGCTAGGCTAGGTAAGGCTAGGTTAGAGTAGAGTAGAGTAGAGTATGGTAGAGTAAAGTAGAATTGAGTATGGTAGAGTAGAGTGTTATAGAGTAAAGTAGAGTTGAGTAGAGTAGAGAAAGGTTATTCTAGGCTAGGCTAGGCTAAGGTAGGTTAGGCTAGCTAGAGTAAAGTGTAGAAGAGTTGAGTAGAGTAGAGTGGGAAAGAGTAGAGCTAGGTTAGGTTAGGCTAGGCTTCGCTTAAGTTGAGTAGAGTAGAGTGGAGTAGAGATGTGGAGAATAGAGCAAAGTGGAGCAGAGTAGAATAGAGTATATAAGAGTAGAGTAGAATTGAGCAAAGCTAAGTTAGGCAAGGCTGGGCTAGGCTAGGCTAGGTGAGGCTAGGCTAGAGTCGAGTAGAGTAGAGTAGAGCTAGGTTAACTGAGGCTAGGTTAGGCGAGAGTAGAGTAGAGTTGACTAGAGTTAAGTAGAGTAGAGTAAAGCAGAGTAGAGAAGAGTAGAGTAGAGCAGAGTAGAGTGAAGTAGAGCTAAATAGAGTGGAACAGAGTAGAGCTGAGTAGAGTAGAGCAGAGAAGAGTAGAGTAGAGTAGAGAAAAGTAGAGCTAGTTTAGGTGTGGCTAAGCTAGAGCATAGTAAAGTATAGTAGAGCTTCGTTAGGCTATGCTAGGCTAGAGTAGAGTAGAGTAGAGTAGAGTAAAGTAGATTAGAGTATAGTAGAGAAGAGTAGAGTGGAGTATAGTGAATAGAAGGGAGCAGAGTAAAAGAGCAAAGTAAGGTAGAGTAGAAAAGAGTAGAGAAGAGTGGAGCAGTAAAGAGTAAAAGAGAGTAGAGTAGAGCTGAGCTAAGTTCGGCTAGGCTAAGCTAGGTTGGATTAGGCTAGGATAGAGTAAAGTAATACATATTATAATAGGACAGAGCAAAATAGAGTAGAGTAGAGCAAGGTTAGGTGAGGCTAGACTATGGTAGGTTAGGCTGGGGTATGCTAGGCTAGGTACTCTATAGTAGAGTAGAGTAGAGCAACCTAATGGAGAGTAGAGCTAGATTATGCTAAGCTAGGTTAGGCTAGAGTTGAGTAGAGTATAGGCGAGCAGAGTGGAATAGAGTAGAGTAGAGTAGATTAGAGCACAGTAGAGCAGAGTCAAGTAGAGTAGAGCAGAGTAGAGGAGAGGAGAGAAGAGAAGAGTAGAGTAGAGGAGAGAAGAGGAGAGAAAAGAAGAGAAGAGTAGAGCAGAAAAAAAAGTAGAGGAGAGCAGAGCTAGGTTAGGCAAGGCTAAGCTAGAGTAGAGCTGAGTAGAGTAGAGTAGGGTGGAGTAGAGTATAGTAGAGATAAGTCAGGCTTGGCTAAGTTAGTGTACAGTATAGTAGAGAAGAGTAGAGTAGAGTAGAGTGAAGTAGAGTGGAGTGGATTGGAGTAGAGCTTGGTTTGGTTGGGCTAAGCTAGGCGAGGGTAGGCTAGGCTAGGCTAGAGTATAAAATGGTAGAGTAGAGCTTAGTAGAGTAGAGTAGAGTAGAGCAGAACAAAGAAAAGAAAAGGAGAGCAGAGCAGAGCAAAGCTAAGTTAGGCTAGGCTAAGCTAGAGTAGAGTAGAGTGGAGTAGAGTAGAGCAGAGTATCATAGAGAAGAGTAGGGTAGAGCAGAGCAAAGCAGAGTAGAGTAGAGTAGAGAAGAGTAGAGCTAGGTTATGTTAGGGTAGGTTAGGCTGTAGTAGAGTAGAGTAGAGTGGAGCAGGGTAGAGCTATATTAGGCAAGCCTATGCTCCATTAGGGTAGAGTAGAGTAGAGTAAGTAGAGTAAAGGCTAACATACTGTATTATTAAGTAGAGTAGTGTAGAGAAGAATATTATGGAGTAGAGTAATGTAGTACTTGGCTTGGCTAAGCTAGAGAAAACTATAGTAAAGTATAGCAAAGTAGAAAGAGTATAGTATAGTAAAGTAAAATTGAGTAAAGTAGAGTAGCATAAAGGCTAGCCTAGAGTATTATTAAGTTGAGTTGTGTAGAGAAGAATATTGTAGAGTAGCATAATGGAGTAGGGTAGAGTAGTACTTGGGTAGGCTATGCTAGAGAAAAGTACAGTAAAGTTAGCAGAGTAGATTAAAGTAGAGTAGAGTAGAATAGAATAAAGTATAACATCATAAAGTTGAGTAGAGTAGAGTAAAGCTAGGTGAGGCAAGGCTAGGTTAGGCTAGACTAGAGTAGAATAGAGTAGAGTAGAGCTAGGTTAGGTTAGGTAAGGCTAGAGAAGAGCAGAATAGAGTAGAGAAGAGCAGAGCATAGTAGAGCAGAGTAGAGTAGAGAAGAACAGAGTAAACCTAGGTTAGACAAGGCTAGGCTCGTAAGGCTCGAGTGGAGTAAAGTAGAGTAAAGTAGAGTAGAGCTAAGTTAAGGTAGGCAAGGTTAGAGTACACTAGAGTAGAGTAGAGTATAGTAGAGTTGAGTTTAGTAGGGTAGAGTGCAGTAGAGCTAGGTTAGGCTAGGTTAAGCTAGATTAGGGTAAGCTAAGCTAGAGTAAAGTAGAGTAGAGTATAATAGAGAATAATGGAGTAGAGTAGAGTAGAGTAGAGTAGAGCTGGGTTAGGTTTGGCTAGATAAGGCTAAGCTAAACTAGATTAGAGTGGAGTAGAGTAAAGCTGAGCAGAGCAAGAAAGCATAGAGTAGAGTAGAGTAGAGAAGAGTAGAGCAAACCAGAGCTAGGTCAAGCAAAGCTGGGCTAAGATGAATTGGGATAGGTTATGCAAGGCTAAGTTAGAGTAGACTAGAATAGAATAGAGTAGAGTAGTAGAGTAGAGTAGAGCTAGGTTAGGTTAGGCTAAGCTAGGTTAGAGTAGAGTAGAGTTAGGTTAAGCTAGGCTAGGCTAGGCTTTGCTAGCATAAGCTATGTTAGGTTAGGCTAGAGCAGAGAAGAGTAGAGTAGAGCTTGATTTAGCTAGGCTTGGCAATATAGAGTAGGTAGAGTAGAGTAGAGAACATAACAGAGAAGAACAAAGTAGAGTAGCATAGAGTAGAGTAGAATAGAGTAGAGCTTGGTTAGGTGAGGCTAGGCTAGTTATGGTTAGACTAGGCTAGTTATGGTTAGACTAGGCTAGAGTCGAGTTTAGTAGAGTAGAGTAGAGTAGTGTACAGTAGAGCTTGGTTAAGTTAGGGTAGTCTAGGCTAAGCTGGGCTTGAGTAGCTTAGAGTAGAGCAGAGTAGAGTAAAGTAGAGCAAAGCAGAGTTGAGCTGAGTAGTGAAGAGTAGAGAAGAGTAGAGTAGAGTAGAGTAGAGTAGAGTAGAGTAGAGCAGAGTTGAGCTAGGTTATGCTAGCTAGAATAGAGTAGAGTGGAGTAAGGTAGAGTAGAGTATAATAGAGTGGAGCATGTTTAAGCTTGGCAAGGCAAGGCTAGGCTAAACAAGGTTAGAGTAGAGTAAAGTAGAGTAGAGTAGAGTAGAGCAGAGTAAAGGTTAGCAGAGCAGAGTAGTCATGTAAAGCAGAACTAGGATATTCTAGGCTAGGTTAGACAAGGCTAGGCTACAGTAGAGTAGAGTAAAGCAAAGTTAGCTTAGGTAAGATTAGAGTAGAGCAGAGTAAAGTAGAGCTAAATAGAGTGGAGCAGAGTAGAGCTTAGTAGAGTAGAGTAGAGCAGAGAAGAGTAGAGTAGAGAAGAACAGAGTAGAGCTAGTTTAAGCAAGGCTAAGCTAGAGTAGAGATTGGCTAGGCTAAGCTAAAGTAGAGTAGAGTAGAGTAGAGCAGAGTAGTGCAGATTAGAGTATAGTGGAGAAGAGTAGAGTGGAGTATAGTGAAGAAAAATAGAGTATAATAGAGGAGAGTAGAGGAGAGCAGATTAGAGCAGAGTAGAACAAAGGGGAGTAGAGTAAAAGGGCAGAGTAGAGTAGAGTAGAATAGAGTAGAGAAGAGTAAAGCAGTAAAGAGTAAAAGAGAGTAGAGTGGAGTAGATTATAGTAGAGCTGAGCTAGGTTAGGCTAGGCTAAGCTAAGTTGGATTAGGCTAAGATAGAGTAGAGTAATGCAAAGTATAGTAACACAGAGTATAATAAAGGAGAGAAGAACTAGGTTAGGCTATGGTAGGTTAGGCTAGGGTATGCTAGGCTATACTACTCTATAGTTGAGTATAGTAGAGCAAATTATAGGAGAGTAGAGCAAGATTAGGCTAGGCTAGGCAAGGTAGAGTAGAGTAAAACAAGATTAGGCTAGGTTAGGTTAGGCTAGGCTAGGATAGGCTAGAGGTGAGTGGAATAGAGTAGAATAGAGTAGACTAAAGGAGAGCAAAGTAGAATAGATTTAGAGTATATTAGAGTAGTGTAGAGTACAGCAAAGCAAAGTAGAGTGGAGAGAAGCAGAGCAGAGTAGAGAAAAGTAGAGTAAAATAGAGTAGAGTAGAGTAAAGCTGAGTAGAGTAGTGTAGAGAAGAGTAGAGTAGAGCACAGTAGATCAGGGAAGAGTAGATAATAAAAAAGTAGAGAAGAGTAGAGTAGAGATGAGTAGAGTAGAGAAGAGTAGAATAGACTAGAGTAGAGCAAGATTAAGCAAGACTAGGCTAGACTAGGCACAACCAAGCTTGAGTAGAGTAGAGTAGAATAGAGTAAAGTAGAGCTAAGTTAGGCTAGGTTATGCTTGGCTAGGTTAGAGTAGAGTACGGTAGAGTAGAGTAAAGTAAAGTAGAGTAGTATAAAGAAGAGTAGAGTTGAATAAAGTAATGAAAGGTTAGGTTTTGATAAGTTAGGTTAGGCTAGCCAAGGCTAGGCTTGGGTAAGCTGGCTAGGCTAGAGTTGAGTAGAGTAGAGTAGACTAGACTAGATTAGATCAGAGCTAGGTTAGGCAAGGCTAGAGTAAAGTAGAGTAAAGAAGAGTTATGGTTGGCATGGCTAGGCCAGTCTAAGCTAAAGTTGAGTAGAGTAGAGCTAGGTTTGGCTATGCTAGGTTAAGGTAAGCTAGAGTAAAGAGCAGAGCAGAGAAGAGAAGAGTAGAGTAGAGTTGAGTAGAGTAGAGTAGACTAGACTAGATTAGAGTAGAGCTCGGTTAGGCAAGGCTAGAGTAAAGTAGAGTAAAGAAGAGTTATGGTTGGCATGGCTAGGCCAGTCTAAGCTAAAGTTGAGTAGAGTAGAGCGAGGTTTGGCTATGCTAGGTTAGGGTAAGCTAGAGTAAAGAGCAGAGCAGAGAAGAGAAGAGTAGAGTAGAGTTGAGTAGAGTAAAGTAGAGCAGAGCATAGCATAGTAGAGTAGTGTAGAGAAGAGCCGAGCTAGCTTAAACAAGGCTAGGCTAGGCTAGGCAATGTGAGGCTGGAGTATAGCAGAGTGTCATAAACCTTGGATAAACAAGGCTAGCTTAGGTTAGAGTAATATTGTGTAGAGAAGAGTAGAGTAGAGTAGTGTAAAGTTTGGTTAGGCTACGTTAGAGTAGCATAGAGTAGAGTAGAGTTGAGTTGAGCTGATTAGAGTTATGTATAGTAGAAAAAAAACTAATAGAGTAGAGTAGAAGAGAGCAGAGGAGAGTTGACTAGGGAAGAAGAGTAGAGCAAAAGAGTAGAGTTGAGTAGAGTAAAATTGAGCAGAGCAGAGTAGAGTAGAGTAGAGCAAAGTTCAGTCGAGCAAAGTAGAGTAAAGTGGACCAAAGCTAGGTTAAGCTAAGCTAGGCTTGGATATATTAGAGTAGAATATAGTAGAGTAGTGTAGAGTAGAGTGAAGTTAGGTTTGGTTAGGATAGGTTAGCCTACAGTAAGCTATGCTCAGTTAGGCTAGGCTAGAGTAGACCAAGATTAGGCTAAGATAGGCTAGGCTAAAGTAGAGTAGAGTAGAATAGAGTAGAGTAGATTAGAGTAGAGTAGAGAAGAGTGAAGTAGAGTGAAGAGGGTAGAGTAGAGGAGAGAAGAGGGGAGGAGAAATGAGGAGAGGAAAGGAGAGCAGAGTCGAGTATAGAAGAGCAAAGTAGAGCAGAGAAGAGCGTAGCAGAGCAGGACAGTGCATAGCAGAGTAGAGTAAAGACGAGGAGAGTTAGTTAAGCTAGGCTTGGCAAGCCTAGGTTAGAGTAGAGTAGAGCAGAGTAGAGTAGAGTAGAGTAGAGTAGAGAAGAGCATAGAGAGTAGAAGAGAGGAGAGGAGAGTAGAGTTAAACAGAGTAGAGCAGAGCATAGTAGAGTTGAACATAGCAGAGTAGGAAACACATAATAGAGCAGAGCAGAGCAGGGCAAAGTAGAGTAGAGTAGAGTAGATTTAAGTTAGGCTAGGCAAAGCTAGAGTAGAGTATAATAAATAGAGTAGAGTAGAGTATGATAGAGTAGAGTAGGGTAGAGGTAGGTTAGGCTAGGCTAAGCAAAGTTAGAGTATAGTAGAGTAAAATAGAGCTAATTTAGGCTGCTAGAGTGATATAGAGTGCAGTAAAGTAGAGTAGAGTAGAGTAGAGCAAAGTTAAGCTTGGCTAAGCTAGAGTATGGTAGAAAAGAGTTGAGTAGAGTAGAGTATAGCAGAGCAAAGTAGAGTAAAGTAGAGAAGAGCCAAGCAGAGAAGTGCAAAGTGGAGCAAAGAAGAGATGAGAAGAGTAGAGGATAACAAAGTAGAAAAGAGTACAGTAGAGTAGAGCAAAGCAAAGTTTTGCTAGGCTAAGCTAGGGTATCCAAAGCTAGAGTAGAGTAGATAATCTCTAAGTTAGGTTAAAATATGCTAGGTTACGTTAGAGTAGAGTAGAGTAGAGTTGAGTAGAGCAGAGCAAAATATAGTAGAGCTAGTTTAGGCAAAGCAAAGCTCAGTTGGGTTTGGCAAGGCTAGGCTAGGCTAGAGTAGAGTAGAGTTGAGTAGAGTAGTGTATAATAGAGTAGAGTAGAGTAGTTTAGAGTAGAGCATTGCTAGGTTAGGCTAGGCAAGGTTAGAGTAAAATAGAGTAAAGTAAAAGGATAGAGCAGAGTAGAGTAGAGTATCATAGAGTAGGGCATAGAAAAGAAGAGTAGAGTAGAGCTGAGCAGAGGAGAGCAAAGCAGAGAAAAGCTAAGTTAGGCTAGGATAAGCAAAGCTAGTATAGGCTATGCTAGGCTAGGCCAGAGTAGAGTAGAGTTATGTAGAGCAAGGTTAGGCTAGGTTAAGTTAGAGTAGAACAGAGTAGAGTAGAGTAGAGTGGAGTAGAGTAAAGCTAGGTTAAGCTAAGCGAGGCTATGCTAAGCTTGGCTATGGTAGGCTAGGCTAGAGTAAAGTAGTGCAAATTAGAGTAAGGCTCGATTAGGCTAGGCTAAGCTAGGCTAGAGTTGGGTAGAATATAGTAGAGCAAAGTAGAGTAGAGTAGGGAAGAGTAAAGTAGAGAAGAGTTGAGTATAGTAGTGTAGAGCAGAGTTGAATAGGGCATAGCAGAGTAGAGTAAAGCTTGGTTAGTCTAAGCTAGGAGAGGCTAGGCTAGGCTAGGTTAGAGTAGAGTAGAGTAGAGCAGATGAGAGTATAGTAGAGTAGAGTAGAGTATAGTATAGTAAAGCTAGGTTAGGCTTGGCAAGGAAAGACTAGGCTAAGCTAAAGTAGAGTAGAGTAGGGTAGAGTAGAGTAAAGTGAAGTAGAGTTGAGCAAACCAGAGTAGAGTAAAGCAGAATGGAGAAAGGCTATGCTAGGCTGGGAAAGAGTAGAGTAGGCAAGGCTAGGCTAGGCAAGGCTATGCTAGGCTGGGCTAGAGTAGAGTAGAGTAGGGTAGAGCTCTATTAGGTTATGCTAGGCTAAAATGGAGTATAGTAGATCAGAGTAGAGCAGTGTAGAGTAGGGATTAGTAGAGCAAGTAGAATAGAGTAGAGCTAAGTATGGCTAGGCTAGGTTAGGCTAGGCAAGGTTAGGCAAGGCTAGGGTAGGCTAAGTTAGAGTAGAGTAAAGCAAAGTTAAGTATCGTAGAAAAGAGTAGAGTAGAGCGAGGTTAGGAAAGGCTAAGCTAGGCTAGGCTGGGTTATGGTAGGCTAGCCTAAGTTAGCTATAGTAGAGTAGAGTAGATTAGAGAAGAGTAGAGCTAAGTTAGGCTAAGTTATGCTAAGCTAAGATAGAGTACTGAGCAGAGAATAGTATAGCAGAGTAGAATAGAGTAGGGAAGAGTAGAGTAGAGCAGAGATGAGCAGAGTAGATCATAGCATAGTAGAGCAAAGTAGAGTAGAGTAGAACTATGTTAGGTTAAGCTAGGCTTGACTAAAGTAAAGTAGAGTTAAGCTTAGTTAGGCTATGCTAGGCTATATTAATATAGAGTATTGTTGAGTAGAGTATAGTAGAGTAGAGTAAAGTAGAGTAGAGTGGAGTGGAGTATAGTAAAGCCAGCATAGGCTATACTAGGCTACGTCAGCTAGGTTAGGCTAGCCTAAACTAGGCTAGAGTAGAGTAGAATAGAACTAGTATATGCTAAGCTAGGATAGGATAAGTTAAGCAAGACTAAAGTAGAGTAGAGTAGAGTATAGTAGAGTAGAGCTAGATTAGGCTTGGCTAGTATATAATAGGGTAGAGTAGAGTAGATTAAAATAGAGTAGAGTAGAATAGGGAAGAATAAAGTATAGTATAGTAGAGTAAAGTATAAAAGAGTATAGTAGAGAAGATGAAAGGAGACTAGAGGAGAGGAGAGGACAGGAGAAGAGAGCTGAGCTGAGCCTAGCATAGTAGAGCAAAGTGGAGTAGAGTAGAGTTGAGCAGAGCAGAGTAGAGTAGGCCAGAGTAAAGTAGAGAAGAGCATAATAGAGTAGAGGAGAGCAAAGCAGAGTAGAGAAAAGTAGGTAAAGTAGAGTAGAGAGGAGCAAAGTAGAGTAGAGTAGAGTAAAGTCAAGTAGAGTAGTGTAGTCTAGATTAGAGTAGTGTTGAGCTAAGTTAGGCTAGGCTAAGCTAAGTTAGGCTAGGCAAGGTTATGATAGGATAGATGGGCTAGGATAAAGTAGAATAGAGTGGAGTAGAGTAGAGCATGGTTAGGCAAGGACAACCTATACTAGGCTAGTGTATGAAGCAGACCAGAGTAGAGTAGAACAGAGTGAAGCAGAGCAGAGAATGGTAGTAAATAGTAGAGCATCACAAAGTGAAGAAGAGTAGAGTAGAGCTAGGTTAGACAAAGCTAAGTTAGGCCAGGCTTGGTTAGGCAAGGATAGAGTGAAGTGGAGTAGGGTAGAGTAGAGTAGAGCTTGGTTACACTAGACTAGGTTAGACTAGATTGAAGTGGAGTTAACAAGAATAGAGTAGAGCAGACCATAATAGAGTAAAGCTAGGTTACATTAGACTAGAGCATAGTAGAGGATAGTAGAGAATGGTAGAGCTAGGTTAGGCAAGGCTAAGATAGGCTAGGCTAGAGCAGCATAGAGTAGAGTGGAGTAGAGTAAAGTATAGTAGAGTAGAGTAGAGTAGAGTAGAGAAGGGTAGAGTAGAGTAGAGTAGAGTAGAGAAGGGTAGAGTAGAGTAGAGTAGAGGAGAGGATAATAAAGTAGAGCTAAGCAAAGCAAAGAAGAGCTGAGAAAAATAAAAAAGAAGAGCACAGCAACACAGAGAAGAGCTAAGTATAGTAGAGTAGTGCAGACCAGTGCAGTGCAGAGTAGGGTAGGGTAAAGTAGAGCTATGTTAGGCTTTGTTATGCTAGGTTAGGCTAGGTTAGGCTAGATTAGAGTAGAGTAGAATAGAGTAGAGTAGAGCTAGGTTAGGCTAGACTAAACTAGAGAAAAGTAAAGTAGTGTAGAATGGAGTAGAGTATAATAGAGTAGACAAAACTAGAGTTGAGCAGGTTAAGGTAGCCTACTCTAGGGTAGATTAGAGTAGAGTAGAGTTAGGTTAGGCTAAGCTAGGTTAGTGTAAAGTAAAGTAGAGAAGTGTAGAGTAGAGTAGCGTAAAGTAAACAAAAGTAAAGTTGAGCTAGGTTAGGCTAGCCTAGGCTAAGCTAGGTTAAGTTAGGCTAGGCTAGGGTAAGGTAGAGTAGGGTAGAGTAGAGTAGAGTGGAGTTAGGTTAGGCAAGGCTAGGATAGAGTATAGTAGAGCAGCATAGAGAAGAACAGGGTAGAGTAGAGTAGATTAGAGTAGAGTAGTGAAGAGCTAGGTTAGGCTAGGCTATGCTAGGTTAAGCTAGGCTAGAGTATTGTAGATTAGAGCTTGGTAGGGCTTGGATAATCTAAGCTTGGTTATAGTAGAGTAGAGTAAAGTAGAGTAGAATAAAGTAGAGTAGAGTAGAATAGAGTAGAGAAGAATATAGTAGAGAAGGGTAGAGCTAGGTAAGGCTAGGCTAGGATAGGATAGGCTAGAGTGGGGTATAGTAGAGTGGAGTAAAGTAGAGTAGAGTAGAGTAGAGTAGAGTAAAGTAGAGTAGAGCAGAGTAGAACAGAGTTGAGTTAAGTAGAGGAGAGGAGAGCAAAGCAGACTAAACCAGAGCAAAGTAAAAGAGAAGAGCTCAGTAAAGTAGAGTAGAGCTAAGTAGAGCAGAGTCAGAACAAGAGGAATTTCGTGCTTGGACTAGAGTAGAGCAGTGTAGGGTAGAGTAGAGCAAGATTAGGCTTTGTTTGTTAAGGCTAGGCTAGATTAGAGTAGGGTAGAGTAGAGTTTGGCAAGGTTAGGTTAGGTTAGGGTAGAGTAGAGTAGAGTAGTGTAAAGTAGAGTAAAGCTTGATTAAGCTAGGCTAGGCTAGCCTAGAGTAGAGTAGAAAAGAGTAGAGTAGATTAGAGTATAGCAAGGTTATTCTAAGCTAAGCTAGGCTAGGCTCAAGTACAACAAAGTAGAGTAGAGCTAAGCTGAGTTAGCAATGTAGATTAGAGCAAAGTGATGTAGGGTAAAGTAGAGCAGAGTGGAGTAGAGAAGAGCTAGGTTTGGTAAGGCTAGGCATGCCTAGGCTAAGTTATAGTAGAGTAAAGAAGAGCTAGGCTAAGCTTAGCTAGAGAAGAGTAGAGTAGAGTAGGATAAAGTAAGGTTAGGTTAGGCTGGGTTATGCTAGGCAAAGCTATGCTAGGCTAAGCTTGATAGAGTAGAATAGAGTAGTGGAGAGTACAGTAGAGTTGACTTGAGCTAGGTTAAGCTAGGATAGGTTAGAGTAAAAAAGAATTGAGTATAGTAGAGTAGAGAAGAGTAGAGCAAAGAATAGTAGAGTGGAGCATAGTAGAGTATAGCAAGGCATAGTAGAATAGAGCATAGTAGTGAGGAGCAGAGTATAATAGTGCATAATAGGGTTAGGTTAGAATAGGCTTGGCTAGGCTTTGTTAGAGCGGAGTAGAGTACACTAGAGCAAGGTTAGGCTAGGCTAAGCTAGGTTAGAGCAGAGCAGAGTAGAGTAGAGTAGAGAAGAGTGGAGTAGAGTAGAGCTAAGTTAGGCTAGGTTAGGGTAGGCTAAGCTAAGCTAAGGTAGGAAGGCTATGCCAAGCTAAGCTAGAGTAGAGTAGAGTAGAGTGGAGTAGAGTGTAGTGGAATATAGTAGAGCTCTATTAGGCTTGAGTCGAGTAGAGTACAATAGAGCAGAGCAAAGCAAAGCAGAGCAGAGCAAAGTATAGTAGAGTAGAATAGAAAAGAGCAGAGCAGAGTAGAGGAGAGTAAGGCAAAATAGATTAGAGTAAAGTAGTGTAAGACAGAGCAAAGTAGAGTAGAGCTAGGTTATGCTAAGCTAGACTAGGCTAAGCTCAGTTAGGTCAAAGTAAGGTAGAATAGAGTATAATAGAGTTGAGTAGACTAGAGTATAGTAGAGTAGAGCATAGTATACTATAATATAGTTGAGTAGAGTAGAGTTGAGCCAGGTTAAGCTAGGCTAGGCTCGACTAGGCTAGGCAAGGCTAAGCTAGAGAAGAGTAGAGTAGAGTAGGGTTAGGTTAGGTTAGGCCAGGCTAGGCTAGGCTAGAGTAGACTAATTATAGAATAGAGTAGAGTAGAGACGAGTAGAACAGAGAGAGTAAAGCAGAGCAAAATAGAGATTAGTTAGGCTAGGCAAGGCAAGAGTATACTAGAGTAAAAAAGAGTAGAGTAGAGTAAAGCTAGGTTAGGCTTTGCAAAATTAAAGTAGAGAAGAGTATAGTAGAATAAAGTAAAGTAGAGTAGAGTATAGTAGAGTGTAGTAAAGTATGGTGTAGTAGAGGTAGGTTAGGCATAAGTAGGCTAGGGCATGCCAGATTAAACTAGGGTAGGCTAGAGTAGAGTATATTAGAGAAGAGTAGAGTGGAGAAAGGTGGAGAAAAGAAATGAAGAGTAGAGCAAATCTAGGTGAGGTTAGGCTAGGCTAGGCTAGTGTAGACAAAAGTAGAGTAGAGCAAGGTTAGATTAGGCTCGGCAAGGAAAAGTTGGAGTAGAGTAGAGTAGAGTAGAATAAGGTGGTGTAGACTAGACTAGAGTAGGGTAAGGCAAGGTTAGGTTAGGCTAGGCTAGGCTAGCCTTGTGTAGAGTAGAGTAGAGTAGAGTAGAGAAGAGTAGAGAAGAATAGAGTAGAGTAGAGTATGTATAGTAGAGTAGAGCAAAGAAGAGTAGTATTAAGTAGAATATAGTAGAGTAGAGTTGCATAGAATAGAGTAGAGTAGAGTAGAGTAGGGCAGAGTAGAGCAAAGAAGAGCAAAGTATAGTAGACTAGAGTAGAGTAGAGTTGTGTAGAGTAGAGTAGAGTAGTGTTGAGCTAGGTTAAAGTATGCTAAGCTAGGCAAGGCTTGGCATGGCTAGGTTAGAGTAGAGTAGAATAGAGTAGAGTAGAGTAAAGTATAATAGAGTAGAGTAGACTAGTGTTATGGAGTAGAATAGAGTAGAGTAGAGCAGAGTAAAGTAGAGTAGAATAGAGTAGACTAGAGCTAAATTAGGTTAGGCTATCTTGGGCAAGGCTAATGTAGAATAAAGTGGAGTAGAGAAGAGCACAGTAGAGTAGAGAAGAGTAGAGCAGAGTGAAGTAGAGTAGAGTAAAGTAGAGTATAGGAGAGTAGATCACAACAGAGCAAAACTTGGTTTGGCTATCCTTGCATTGAGTAGAGTAGAGTAGAGTATAGTATAGTAGAGTAGAGTAGAGTTTTGTTAGGCTAAGCTACGTTAGGCTAGGTTTGAGTAGGTAGTGTAGGGTAGAGTATAGTATGGCTAGGCTAGCCTAGGCTAGGATTCCTAGATTTGGCTAGTTTAAGCTAGGCTAGGCTAGAGTGGAGTAGAGTAGTGCAGAGTAGAGTAAAGCTTTGTTAGGCTAAGCTACACTAAGGTAGGCTAGATTACAATAGAGTATAGTTTTGTTGAGTAGAGCAGAATTGAGTTGAGCAGAGTAAAGTAGGGCAGAGTATAGTAAAGTTGAGTAGAGCAGAGCATAGCAATGTAGTGTATAAAAAAGAAGAGTAGAGCAGAGTAAATTAGAGGAAAGTAGAGCTAGGTTAAGTTAGGCTAGGGTAGGCTAGGCTTGGTTTGAGCAGAGCAGAGTAGAGTAGAGTAGAGCTAAGTTAGGCAAGACTAGAATAGGCTTGAGTAGAGTAGAGAAGGGTAAGGAAGAGGAGAGTAGAGAAAAGTACAATATAGCTTGGTTAGGTTAGGCTAGGCTTGGCTAATATTGAGTAGAACAGAGTAGAGTTTAGCATAGTAGAATAGAGAAAAGTAGAGTAGAGTAGAGAAGAGTAGAGTTTAACAAAGTAGAGTAGAGCAAAGTAGTGTAGAATTGAGTAGCATAGAGTAGAGTAGAATATAGTAGAGCTAGTTAGGCAAAGCTAGGTTAGGCTAGGCTAGGCTAAGCTAGGTTGGAGTAGAGAAGAGTAGAGTTGACTAGAGTAGAGTAAAGTAGAGTAGAGAAGAGTAGAGTAGAGTATTGTAGGGTATAGTACAGTAAAGTAGAGGAGAACTAGGTCAAGTTATTGTAGGAAAGGCTAAGCTAGGCAAGGCTAGGGTAGGATTAAGTAGTGTAGAGTAGAGTAGAGTAGAGTAGGGTAGAGAAGAGTAGAGTAGATTAGAGCTAGGTTAGGTTGGCCTAAGCTAGGCTAGGTTAGGCAATACTAGGCTTGGCTAGGCTAGGCTAGAGTACAGTAGAGTCTAGTCGAGTAGAGTAGAGTAGAATTGAGTAGAGCTTGGTTAAGGTTGCTAGGATAGCCTAGGCTAGGGTAGAGTATAGTAGAGTAGAGTAGATTAGAGTAGAGTAGAGCAGAGTAGAGAAAAGCAGATACAGTAGAGCATAACAGAGCTAAGTTATGCTAGGCAAGGCTAGCTTAGCCTAGGCTAGAGTAGAGTAGTGTAGAGCAAAGTAGAGTAGAGTAAAGCTTGTTTAGGTTAGGAAAGGCGAGGCAAGACTAAAGTAGAGTAGAATAGAGTAGAGCAGGGTAGAGTAGAGATGAGCAGAGCAGAGAAGAACGAAGTAGAGCAAAGTAGAGCAGAGGAGAGCAGAGAAAAGTAGAGTAAAGCATATCTGAGAAGAGTAGAACTTTGTGAGGCTAGGCTTTTCAAGGCCAAATTGAGATAAAATAGAGTAGAGTAGAATATAATTAGGATAGGCTAGGCTAGGTTTGAGCACAATAAGGTAGAGAGAAGAGTTATGTAGACTAGAGCTAGCCTAGGCTAAGCAAGGCTAGTGTAGAGTAGAGTAGAGCTAGGTTAGGCTAGGTTAGGAAAGGTCAGAGTAAAGTATAGTAGAGTAGAGTAGTGCTTGGTTAGGTTAGGCTAGGCTAGGCTTGGCTAAAGTAGATTATACTATATTAAAGTAGAGTAGAGAGGAGCAGAGCATAGCAGAACAGAGCAGAGTAGAGTATATAAGAGCATAGTAGAGTGCAGTGGAGTAGAGCAGAGTAGAGTAGAGCTAGGATAAGTTATGCTTGGTTGGGCTTGAGTATAGTAGAGTAGAGTTAGGTCAATTTAAGCTAGGCTGGGCTAGTTTTAATAGAGTAGAACAGAGTAGAGTAGAGTTGAGTGGAGTAGAGTAGAGTAGAGTAAAGTTAGTCTTGGCTAAGCTAAGCTAAAGTAGAGTAGAATGTAAAAGAGAAGAGTAGCTTATAGTAGAGTAAAGTAGAGCTAGGTTAGGCTAGGCAAGACTTTTCTATAATAGAGTGGAGTAGAGTAGAGTAGTGTAGAGCAGAGTAGAGTATAACAGAGCTAGGTTAGGCTAAGCTCGGTTAAGCTTGGTTATAGTAGAGTAAAATAGAGATAGGTTAGCTAGGCTAGATTAGAGTAGAGTACAGTAGAGTATAGTGTAATAGAGTGGATTAGAGTAGAGCTAGGTTAGACTGGGCTAAGCAAGGTTAGGCTAGAGTAAAGTAGAGTAGAGTAGAGCTTTGTTAGGCAAGGCAAGGCTAGGTTAGGCTAGAGCACAGTGGATTGGAGTTCAATAGAGTTGAGTATAGTAGTGTAGAGTAGAGTAATGCTAGGTTAGGTAAGGTTAGGCTATGCTTGGTTAGGATATGTTAGGCTAGGCTAGGCAAGGCAAGGCTAGAGTAAAGTGGAGTAGACAAGAGCAAGGTTAGGCTAGGATAGAGTTGAATAGAGTAGAATAGAGTAGAGAAGAGTAGAGTAGAGCAGAGCAAAACAAGATAGAATAGAGTAGAGATGACCAGAGTAGTGATAAGTAGCACATAGTAGAGCTAAGCAAGGTTTGGTTAGGTTAGGCTAGGCTAAGCTTAGGAAGAGTAAAGTAGAGGAGAGCTAGGTTAGGTTAGGCTAGGCTAGGTTAGTGTACTGTAGAGTTTATTAGCGTAGAGTAAAATAGAATGGAGCTAGGATACAATAAGCTAGGCTAGACTAGAATGGAGTAAAGTAGACTAGAGTAGAGTACATGGAGTAGAGTAGAGTAGAGTAGAGCAGAGCTCAGTTAGGCTACGCTAAGTTAGGTTAGGAGAGAGTAGAGTTGAGCAGAGAAATGAAGAGCAAGGTAGAGTAGAGTAGAGTAGAGCAGAGCATAGTAGAGCAGAGAAGCTCATAGTAGAGCAGAGCAGAGAAGCTCATAGTAGAGCAGAGCAGAGTAGAATAGAAAAGAGTAGAGCAGAGTAGAGAAGAGCAGAGTAGATTAGAGTAGAGCAGAGTAGACCCAGGTTAGGCTAAGCTAGGCTAGGCTAGCCAAGGCTAGGTTAGGTTAGAGTAGAGGTAGACTAGAGTAGAGTGTAATAGAGTTAAGTAGTTTAGAGTAGAGCTAGGTTAGGCTAAGCTTATTGAGGTTAGGCTAGGCTAGGCTAAGTTAGGCTATGCTAGAGTAGAGTAGAGTAGAGAAAAATAGAGTTATGTTAGGTTTGGCTAGATAAGTTAAAGAAGAGTAGAGTAGCATAGAGTAGAGTAAAGTAGAAAAGAGTAGGATAGAACTGAGTAGAGCAAAGCATAGCAGAGTGGAGCAGAGTAAAGTCTAGGTAAGTAGAGCAGAGCAGCATTGAGCAATGTACAGTTGAGTAGAGTGGAGCAGATAGTGCTAGGTTTGGGTAGGCTAGAGTAGAGTTATGCTAGGTTAGGCTAGGCTAGGCTACGATAGGCTTTTCTAGGCGAGGCTAGGCTAGAGTAGAGAAGAGATGAGCATAGTATATCAGAGTAGAGTAGAGCTAGGTTAGGTTAGGCTAGATTAGAGTACAGTAGAGTAGAGTAGAGTGGAGTAGAGTCAAAAAGAGCAAAGTAGAGTAATGTAGAGTAGAGTAGAGAAGAGTTAGAGCAGAGTAGAGCAGAGCTAGGTTAAGCTAGGCTATGTTAGAGCAGAGTAGAGTAGAGCCAGGTTAAGGTAGGCTAGGCTAGGCTAGAGTAGAGTAGAGTAGAGTAGAGTAGAGCAGAGTAGAGTGGAGCTAGGTTAGGCTAAGTAAAGCTAAGCTAAGTTTGAGTAAAGTGGAATATACTAGATTAGAGTATAGTAGAGTAGAGTAAAGTATGGTAGAGTGAGGGTAGGCTTGGCATGATTAGGACAGACTAGGCTAGACTAGAGTAGAGAAGTGTAGAATAGAGTAAAGTAGAGCTAGTTTATGTTAGGCTAGGCTAACAAGGCTAGAGTAGAGTAGATTTGAGTGGAGTAAAGTAAAGTATAGTTGAGTAGACTTGAGTAGAGCAAAGTAGAGTAGAGTAGAGCAGAACATAATAGAGTAGAGTAGAGTAGAGTGGGCAATAGCAGAGAAGAGTAGAGAAGAGTATAGCGAGGTAGAGTAGAGTAAGGCTAGGTTAGGCAAAGCTAGGCTAAGCTAGGTTAGGGTAGTGTAGAGTGGAGTAGAGTTGAATAGAGTAGAGTAGAGTAGAGTAGAGTATGGTAGAGTAGAGTAGAGTAGAATAGAGTAGAGTGGAGTAGAGTAGAGGGTGTTTAGGCTAGCTAGGCTAGGGTAGGCTAGGCTAGGAAATAGTTGAGTAGACTAGAGTATAATATAGTAGAGCTACGTTAAGCTAAGCTATGCTAGAGTACAATAGAGTAGAATAGATTAGAGTAGAATTGAGCAAACTAGAGTAGAGTAGAGTAGAGCAGAGTAAGGTAGAGTAGAGCAGGGCTAGTTTATGTTTAACTAGGCTATGCTAGAGTAGTGTAGAGAGGTGTAACTTAGAGTAAAGTAGAGCTAGGTTAAGTAAGGCCAGGCTAGGCTAAGTTAGAGTATAGTAGAGTAAAATATAGTAGATTAGAGTAGAGTTGAGTAGAGTAGAATAAAGTAGAGTAGAGCTAGGCTAGGCTAGAGTGGGCTAAGCTAGGCAAAGCTAAGCTAGAGTATAGTAGAGTAGAGTAGAGAAGAGTAGAGTAGAATAGAGCTAGGTTAGGCTAGGCTAGCAAAATTAGGCAAGAGTAGAGTAGAGTAGAGTAGAGTAGAGCAGAGCAGAGTAGAGTAGAGCAGAGTAGAGTAATGCAGAGCAAAGTAGAGTAGGGCAGAGCAAAGTAGAGCAGAGTCGAGCATAATAGAGCAGAGTAGAGTAGAGTAGAGCAAGGTTAGAATAGGCTAGGTTAGAGTTGACTAGAGCAGAGTAGAGTAGAGATAGTTTAGGCAATGCTAGGCTAGGTTAGGCTAGGCTAGGCAAGAATAGGCTTGACTAGACTCGGCTAGAGTAGAGTAGAGAAGAGTAGAGTGGAGTTTACTAGATCTAGGTTAGGCTTGGCTAGGCTAGGCGTAGCTAGGCTAAATTAGGTTAGAGTAACATAGAGTAGAGTAGAGTAGAGTAGAGCAAGGTTATGCTAGGCTAGACTTGGCTGAGTTAGAGTAGAGTAGAGTAGAGTAGGGTAGAGTAGATTAGAGTAAAGTAGAGTAGAGTAAAGTGGAGTAGAGCTAGCATAGGTTAGGATAGGCTTTGCTAGAATAGAGCAGAGTAGAGTAGGGTAGTGTTGTGTAGAGTGGAGTAAAGTGGAGTTGAGCAAGGTAAGGCTTAGATCAACAAAGCATGGCTAAATTAGGCTAGAGTAGATTAGAGTATAATAGAGTAAAGTATAGTAGAGAAGAGCAGAGTAGAGTAGAGTAGATTAGAGTAGAGAAAAGTAGAGTAGAGTAGAGCAGAGTAGAGTAGAGTATAGTAGAGTAGAGCAGAGTAGAGTAGAGCAGAGTAGACCTAGGTTAGGTAAGGCTAGGTTAGAGCAGAGCTGAGTAGAGAAGAGTAGAGTAGAGCATAGTAGAGTTGAGTTGTGCTTAGCTTAGCTTAGCATGACAGAGAAGAGCAGAATAGCATAGAGCTAGGTTAGGCTAGGTAGGGTTAGAGTAGATCAAAGTAGAGAAGATTAAAGTAGAATAGAGTAGAGCAAAAAAGAGTAGAGCATAGTAGAGTAGAGTAGAGTAGAGCAGAATAAAGTAGAGAAAAGTGGAGTAGAGCATAAATGAGAAGAGCTGAGCAAGCATAATAGAGTGGAGTTAGGTTAGGCTAGGCTAAGCTAGAGTAGAGTAGTGTAGAGTATAGTTAAGTTAGATAAGGCTAGGCTAGGCTAAGTTAGAGTAGAGTAGTAGAGTAGAGTAAAGTAGAGTAGAGTGGTGTAGGGTAAAGTTTTGTAGAGTAGATTAGAGAAGAGTATAGCTTAGTATAGTAAAGTAGAGTGGACTAGAGTAGAGCTAAGTCAGGCTAGGGTGGGCTAGGCCAGGTTAGGCTAAGGTATAGTAGAATAGAGTTGAGTAGAGAAAAGTTTAGTAGATTAGAGCTCGTTTAGGCTAGGCTAGGCTAGAGAAGAGCAGAGTAGAGTAGAGTAGAGTAAAAAAAGTAGAGCAGAGTTGAGCAGAGTAGAGAAGAGAAAAGAAGAGCAGAGTAGTGTAGAGTAGGGTAGAGAAGAGTAAAATAGAGTAGAGTAGGGTAGAGAAGAGCAAAGAAGAGTAGTGTAGAGTAGAGTAGCATAGAGTAGAGTAGCATAGAGTAGAGAAGAGTAAAATAGAGCAAAGTAGAGTTAGGTTAAGTTGTGCTAGGCTCAACTAGGCTAAGCTTGGCTATAATAGAGTAGAGCTGAGTATAGTAGAGTAGAATAGAGTAGAATAGAGTAGAGCATAGTATAGTGGAGTAGAGAAGAGTAGAGTAGCGTAGCATTAGGTTAGGCTAGGCTAGGTTTGGGTAGGCTAGAGAAATGTAAAGAAGAGTATAATGGAGTAGAGTAAAGTATAATAGAGTATAATAGAGTACAATATAGTAGAGTTATGTTACGTTAGGCTATGCTACAGTGTCGTAGAGTAGTGTAGAGTAGGGAAGAGAATAGTAGAGCAGAGTAAAGAAAAGTAGATTAGAGCAGAGTAGAGCAGAGCAAACAGAGCAGAGCAGAGTAGAGCAAGGTTTGACTGGGCTTGGCTAGGCTATATCAGTGTGTAGTAGAGTAGAGCTAGGTTTGTTGAGGCTAGGCTAGGTTATGTTAGAGTAGAATAGAGTAGAGTATATTAGAGTTGAGTAGAGTAGAGTAGTATAAAGAAGAGTAGAGTAGAGCTAGATTAGGTTAGGTTAAGCTAGGCTATACTGAACTAGGCTTGAGTATAATGGAGTAGAGTATAGTAGAGTAGAGCAGAGCAAAGTAGAGAAGAGTAAAGTAGAGTAGAGCAGAGTAGAGTAGAATAAGGTAGAGTAGAGTGGAGCAGATCAGAGCAGAGCAAAGTAGAGTAAAGCAATGTAGAGTAAAGTTATCTTAGGCTAAGCTAGAGTAGACTAGAGTAGAGGAGAGTACAGTAGAGGTAGGTTTGGCTAGGCTAGATTAGGCTAGGTTTGAGTAGAGTAGAGTAGAATAGAGTATAGTATAGTATAGTAGAGTAGAGTAGAGCAAAGTAAGGTAGAGTGTAGTAGAGGAGAGTAGAGTAGAGCTTAGTTAAGTTTGGCTAGGTCAGGCTTGGCTACGGTAGGCTAAGCAAGGCTAGGCTAGGCTAAAGTAGTGTAGAGTAGAGTACAGAAGTGTAGAGTAGAGTAGAGTAAAGTAGAGTTAGGTTAGGCATAATAGGGTTAGGCTAGGCTAGAGTATAGTAGAGTAGAGTAAAGTAATGTAGAGAAGAGCAAAAAAAAAGCAGAGCAGAGTATAGCAGAGTAGAGTAAAGCACAGTAGAGCAAAGTAGAGTAGAGCTTGGTTAAGCTAGAAGAGGCTAGGCTTGGTTCGAGCAAAGCAAAGTAGAGCAGAGAAGAGAAGAGTAGAGGAGGGAAGAATAGAGCTGAGCATAGTAGAGCAGAGTAGAGCTGAGTAGAGCTGAGCTGAGCTTAGCAAAGTAGAGTAAAACAGAGTAGAGTAGAGCTGGGTTAGGCATGGCTTAGCCAGGCTAGGTTGGAGTAGAGTAGAGTAGAGTAGGGTAGAGTTAAGAAAAATATAGTAGAATAAAGTAGAGCATGGTAGCATAGAGTAAAGCAAAGTAGAGCAGAAAAAAGATGAGTAGAGTAGAGAAGAGCAAAAAAGAGCAGAGTTGAGCAAACATAGTAAAGTTAGGTTAGGCTAGGCTTAGCTCGGTTAGGCTAGTCTAGAGTAGAGTAGAGTAGAGCTAGGTTAGGCTAGGCTAGGTTAGAGTAGAGTAGAATAGAGTAGAGTAGAGTAGAGTAGAGTGGAGTAGAGTAGAGTATAATAGAGTAGAGTAGAGTATAGTATAGTATAGTATATTATAGTATAGGGGAGTAGAGTAGAGTAGAGTAGAGTTAGGTTAGGCTAGGCTAAAAGTAGAGTAGAGTAGAGTAGAGCAGAGTAGAGTAGAGTAGAGCTCAGTGAGGCTAGGCTAGGTTAGAGTAGAGTGGAGTAGAGTAGAGCAGAGTAGAAAAAACAAAGAAAAGTAGTGTAGAGTAGAGTAGAGTAGAGAAGAGTAGAGCATAGTAAAATATAGCAGAGTAAAGTATATCAGAGCATAGTAAAGCTAGGTTAGGCTGAGCTAGGCCAGGCTAGGTTATAATAGAGTAGGGTTGAGTAAAATAGAGTATAGTAGAGTAGGGTAGAGAAGAGGAAAGCATAGTAGAGTAGAGCTAGGTTAGGCCATGCAAGGCTAGAGTAGAGTAGAGTATTGTTTTCCTAGTCTAGGTTAGGTGTTCGAGAAGAGTAGAGTATAGTAAAGTGGAGTAGACCTAGGTTAGGTTAAGCTAGGCTCGACTAGGATAGGGTTGGCTAGGCTAGGCTAGAGTAGAGTAGTGTAAACTAGACTAGGTTATAACTACGTTAGGCTAGGCTAGCTATGCTAAACTATTCTAGAGTAGAGTATAACAGAGCCAAGTAGAGTAGTGCAGAGTAGAGTAGAGTAGGGTAGAGCAAATTAAAGTAGAGCATAACAAAGTAAAGCACAGTAGAGCAGATCGTAGCAGAGCAAAGTAGAGAAGAGTAGAGCAGAGCTAAGTTACATTAGGCTAGGTTGGGCTTATCTAGAGTAGATTAGAGTAGAGTAGAGTAGGGGTAGGTTGGGTTAGGCTAGGCTAGTCAAGGTTTGAGTCAAGTAGAGTAGAGTAGAGTAGACTAGAGCTAAGTTAGGCTTGGCTAGGTTAGGCTTGGCAAGGTTAGCCTAGGCATTGCTAGGCTAGGCTAATGTAAAGTAGAGTATAATAGAGTAGAGTAGAGAAGAGTAGAGTAGAGTAAAGTAGAGCAAGGTTAGGAATGTCGAGTCTAGGCGAGGCTATGTTGGTTAGGATAGGCTAAGCTAGGGTAGGCTAGAGTAAAGAAGCGTATAGCTAAGTAGAGTAGAGTACAGTAGAGTTGAGTAGAGCGAGATTAGGCTTGGCTAGGTTAGGTTATAATAGAATAGAATCAAGTAGAGCAGAGCAGAGAAAAGTAAAGTAGAGAATAAGAATAGAGAAGAGAAAAGTAGAGCAGAGGAGAGCAAAATAGAGTAGAGAGGAGCTAACTTAGGTTAAGACAGGCTAGGCTAGGCTATGCTAGAGTATAGTAGAGTAGTGTAAGGTCTGGCTTGGCTAGGCTATGCAAGGCTATAGTAGAGTGGAGTAGAGTGTTGTAGAGTAGAGTAAAGCTAAGTTAGCCTAGGCTAGGCTAGGATAAGGTAGGCTAGGTAGGTTAGAGTAGAGTAGAGTAGAGTACCTTAGAGCTTAGTTAGGCTAGGTTAGGCAAGTCTAGAGCTGAGTAGAGTAAAGTAGATTAGACCAGAGTAGAGTAAAGAAAAGAAGAGCAGAGCAAAATATAGTAGAGCTGAGTAGAGTAGAGCAGAGTAGAGACGAGAAGAGTGGAATAGAACATGGAAGAGCAGAGAAGGATAATAGAGTAGAGAAGGATAGAGCAGATTATAGTATGGTTGGGCTAAGTTTGGCTATATTAGAATAAGGTAGGTTAAGCCTACCTTAGTTTTGTTGGGGTAGAGTATAGTATAGTAGCATAGAGCTAAGACTAGCTTTGCTAGGCTAGAGTTGAATAAAATAGAGTAGAGTAGAGTAGAGTAAGGTTAGGCTAGCCTACGTGTGGCTAAGTTAGGCTAGGCTAGGCTAGTATAGAGTAGTGTAGAGTAGAGTTGGGTAGAGTAGAGTATAATAAGGTTGGGCTAGGTTAGGCAAGGTTAGGCTAGGCTAGGGAGGTTAAGCTAGAGTGGAGTAGAGTAGAGTAGAGGAGCATAGAGCTAAGTTAGGTTGATGTAGGCCAGAGTAGAAAAAAATAGAGTAAGGTACAATAGAGTAGAGCAGGGTAAAGTAGAGAAGAGTAGAGCATAGTAGAGGAAAATAGAGTAGAATATAATAGAGTAGAGCAGAGCAGATTAAAGCAGAGTAGGGCAGAGCAAAGAAGAATAGAGTAGAGTATAGCAAAGTTGAGTAGAGCCTAGGTGATGTTAGGCTAAGCTAAGCTAGGCTAAGCTAGAATAGAATAGAGTAGAGAAGGATAGAGTAGAGTATATTAAGGCTAGGCTAGGCTAATCTAGGTTGGGCTAGGCAAGGCTAGGATAGGCTAGGCCAGGCTTGGCTAGGCTAGGTTAGGATAGAGTAGAATAGAGTCGAGTAGAGTAGTTTAGAGCCATGTTATGCTTAGCTAGGCTAGAGTAGAATAAAATCAAGTAGAGTATAGTATGATAGAGTAGAGTAGAGTAAAGTAGATCCTAGGTGAGGTGAGGTTAAGCTAGGCTAGTGAAGGCTAAGTTTGGCTAGAGTAGAGTAGCATAGAGCTAGGTTATGCTTAGTTATGCTAGAGTAGAGTAAGATAGAGTTTAGTAGAGTATAGTAGAGTAGAGTTAAGTAGAGTAAGGTTAGGCAAGGCAAGGTCAGGTTTGGTTAAGATAGGTTAGGCTAGGCTAGGCTAGGCTAACCTAGGCTAGGCTAGGCTATGTTAGGCTAGGCTAGGCAAAGTTAGAGTAGAGTAAAGTATAGTAGAGTAAAGTAGACTAGAGTATAACAGAGTAGAGTATAGTATAGTAAGGCTAGGTAAGGCTAGGCTAGGTTAGGTTAAGCTAGGTTAGATTAGTCTATAGTAGAGTTGGGTAGAGTAGAGTAGTATAAAGCTAAGTTAAGCTTAGATATGCTTGAGTAGAATAAATGTGGTAGAGTAGAGTAGAGAAGAGTAAGACTAGGCTAGCTAAGCAAGGTTAGGTTAGGTTATGATAGGTTAAGCTAGGCTAAGCTAGGCTAGTTAGAGTAGGCTAGGATAGAGTAAAGTAGAGTTGAGTAGAGTAGAGTAGAGTCGATTAGAGTATAGTAATGTAGTGTAGAGTATAGTAGAGTAAAGAAGAGTACAATAAAAGAGAGTAGAGTAGAGTAGAGTAGAATAGAGTAGAGAAAAGTAGGAAAGTTATGTTAGGCTTAGCTGGGCTAGAGTAAAATAAAATAAAGTAAGGCCAGGCAAAGCTAGGCTTGGCTAGGCTAGAGTACAATAAACTAGACTAAGGTAAACTAGAGTATAGTAAGGTTAGGCTAAGCTAGGCTTGGTTAGGTTAGGCTAGGCAAGGTTAGGGTAAAGTAGAATAGAGTAGGGTAGAGTTGTATAGAGCTAAGTTAGGGTTAGCTAAGCTAGAGTAGAATAAAATAGAGAAGAGTACAGTAGAGTATAGTTTAGTAGATAAAGGCTAGACTAGTTTAGGTGAGGTTAGGCGAGACTAGGCTAGAGTAGAGTAAGGTAGAGTAGAATATAGTTGGGTTGGATAGGCTAGGTAAGGTTAGGATAGGTTATGTTAGGCTAGAATGGAGTAGATTAGCAAAGAGCTAAGTTAGGCTTAGCAAAGCTAGAGGAGAATAAAATAAAGTATTATAGAGTAAAGTAGAGTAGAGTAAAGTATAGTAGTGTAGATTAAGGCTAGGCTAAGCTAGAAGAGGTTAGGTTAGGATAGGTTAGGCTATGCGAGGCTAGGCAAGGCTAGACTAGGCTTCAGTAGAGTAGAGTAGAGCAGAGTAGAGTGTAGTAACATAAGGCTAAGTTTGTCTTAACTTCGCTAAAGTAGAATAAAATAGAGTAGAGTAGAGTAGAGTAAGACTCCACAAGGCTAGGTGGGGTTAGAATAGGTTTGGCTAAATTACGTTAGGCTAGGCTAGTTCGAGTAGGGTGTGGTAGAGTAGAGTAGAGTATAGAAGAGCAAAGAAAGGTTGAGCAAAGCATAGCAGAGCACAGTAGGGTAGAGTAGAACAGAGTAGAGTAGAGCAGAGCATAGCAAAGCTAGGTTAGGCTAGTAGGCTAGGCTAGGCGAGGCTTGTTATAGTAAAATAGAGTAGAGTAGAGCAAGGTTAGGCTATGCCAAGAGAGTTTTGTTAGAGTAAAGTAGAGTGGATTTGAGCAAAGTAAAGAAGGGTTAGGCTAGGCTAAGCTATGTTAGAGTAGAGTAGGGTAGCATAACGTAGAGAAGAGTGGAATAGAGTAGAGTATAGTAGAGTAGATTGGAGAAGAGTAGAGTAGAGTAGAGTAGAGTAGAGTAGAGTAGAGTAGAGTAGAGTAGAGTAGTGTAGGGTAGTGTAGAGTAGAGTAGAGTAGAGCTATGTTAGGCTAGGGTAGGCTAGGCTATACTAAACTAGGCTAGAGTTGAGTAGAGTAGAGTAGAGTAGAGTAGAGTAGAGTAGAGTAAAGTAGAGTAGAGTAGAGTAGAACAGAGTAGAGCAAAATAGAGAAAAGTAGAGCAAAGTAATGTAGAGTAGAGTAAAGTAGAGTAGAGTAGAGTAGATCAGAATAGAGCAAAGAAGAGTAGAGTAGAGCATAGAAAAGCAAAATAGAGCTAGGTTTGGTGGGGCTAGGCTAGGGTAGATTAGAGTAGAGTAGAGGTAGGTTGTGCTAGGCTAGGTTTGAGTATACTTGAGTAGAGTGGAGTAGTGTTGAGTAGAGTAGAGTAGAATAGAGTTAGGTTAGACTAGGCTAGGGTAGGCTAAGTAAGGCTAAGCAAAGCTGAATTAAGGTAGCGTAGAGTAAAACATAGAAGAGTAGAGTAGAGTAGAATAAAGTAAGGTAGAGTTAGTTTAGGCACGACAAGGCTAGGCTTAGTTAGAGTATAGTAGAGTAGAGTAGAGTAGAGCATTATAAAGCAATGTAGAGTAGTGCAAAGCAGAGTAAAGCAGAGCAGAGGAGAGTAGAGTGGAGCTAGTTTGGCTAAGCTAGGCTAGGTCGGAGTAGAGAAGAGAAGAGTAGACAAGAGAAGACTAAAGTAGAGTAGAATAGAGCCAAGCAGAGCAAAGCATAGTAGAGCAGAGTGAAGCTTAGCTGAGCTAAGTAGAGTAAAGTAGATTAGAGACAAGTTAGGCTAGGCTATGCGATGCAAGTTTAGAGCAAGCAGAGTTGAGCAGAGTAAAGTAGAGTAGAGAATTATAGAGTAGGGTAGAGCAGAACAGAGCAAAGTATTATAGAGCATAGCAAAAAAGAGAAGAGTAGAGTAAGCAGGGTAGAGTAGAGTTAGGTTAGGCTTTTCTAGGCTAGGTTAGGCATGGCTAAGCTTGGCTCGGTTAAAGTAGAGTAGAGCAGAATAGTGCAAGTTAGGATAGTCTAGGGTAGGCTAAGAAAGAGTAGAGTAGAGTAGAGTAGAGTGGAGTGGAGAAGAGTTGACTATAATATAGTAAACTATAGTAGAGTATAGTAGAGTATAGTATAGTAGAGTAAAGTAAAGTAGAGCTAGGTTAGGCTAGGATAGCTTAGGCTAAGCTAGAGTAGAGTAGAGTAGATTAGAGTAAAGCCAGGCTAAGCTAGAGTAGAGTAGAGTAGAGTAGAGCAGAGTAGCACAAAGAAAAGTAGAGCAAAACATAATAGAGTAGGGAAGAGTAGAGTAGAGCAGAGTAGATTAGAGTAGATTAGAGTAGAGTAGAATAGAGTAGAATAGAGCTGAGTAGAGCTAGGTTAGGCTGAGTTAGGCTAGGTTTGAGTTGGGTATAATTAAGTAAAGTAGAGTAGAGTAGAGATGAGAAGAATAAAGTTGAGTAGAGTAGAGTAGAGTATAGTATAGTAGAATATAGTAGAGCTAGCTTAGGCTAGGCAAGGAAAAGTTAGGCTTGGCTAGAGAAGAGTAAAGTAAGGTAGAGTATAGCAGATCAAAGAAGAGTAGAGTAGAGTAGAGCAGAGTGGAGCTAGGTTAGGCTAGGCTAAGCTAAATAAGAGTAGAGTAGAGCAGAATAGAGTGGAGCTAGGCTTGTCTAGGCTTGGTTAGGCGAAGTTAGATTAGAATAGAGTAGAGTAGAGTAGACAAGAGTAGAAAAGAGTATAGAAAATTAGAGTAGAGCTATGTTAAGCAAGGTTAGACTATGATAGGCTAGGTGAGGCTAGAGTAGTGTAGAGTATAGTAGAGAAGTGTAGAGTAAACATGGGTATAGCTACATTAGGCTAGGCTAGGCTAGCTATGTAAAACTAGGCTAGAGCAGACTTGGGTAGAGTAGAGTCATGTAGAGTAGAGTAAAGCAGAGTAGAGAAGAGAAGAGTAGAGCAGAGTTGAGCAATGTAGAGTAGAGTAGAAAAGATTAGAGCAGAGCAAAGCAGTGCAGAGTGGAGCAGAGCTAGGTTATGCTAGGCTAAGCTAGGCTAGAGTATAGTAGAGTAAAGTAGAGTAAAGTAGAGGTAAGTTGGGCTAGGTTAGGCTAAGCTAGATTTGAGTAGAGTAGAGTAGAGTGGATTAGAGTAGAGTGGAGAAGGGGAGAGTAGAGTAGAGTTAGGTTTAGTTAGGTTAGGTTAGGCAAAGCTAGGGTAGGCTAGGCTAGGTTAAAGTAAAGTAGTGTAGAGTAGAGTAAATTAGAGAAGAGTAAAGAAAGGCTAGGTTAGGCATGATGAGGCTAGTCTAGGCTAGAGTATGGTAGAATAGAGCAGATCAGTGTAAAGCAGAGGAGAGTAGAGAAAAATAGACCAGAGTAGAGCTGAGTAGAGTAATGCAAATTAGAGCATAGTAGAGCAGAGTAGAGCAGAGCAGGCAGAGCAAAAGAAGGTTAGGTGAGACTAGGCTAGGCTCGGCAAGGCTCGAGCAAAATGGAGTAGAGCTAGGACAGGTTGGCTAGGCAAGGTGAGGTTAGAGAAGAGTAGAGTAGAGTAAAGTAGATTAGAATAGAGTAGAGTAGAGTAGCATAGAGTAGAGTAGCATAGAGTAGAGCAGAGCAGGGTAGAGGAGAGCTTGATTAGGCGAAGCAAGGCTAGACTATGTTAGTGTAGAGTTTTGTTAGCTTAGGCTAGGTTAGAGTAGACTGAAGTATAATAGAGTAAAGTAGAGTATTATAGAGTGGAGTAGAGTAGAGTTAAATTAGGTATTGCTAGCCAACGCTAAGTTAGGCTAAGATAGGCTAGGCTAGGCTAGTGTAACATATAGTAGAGCTGAGTTCGGTAGAGTAGAGCAGAGTGAACTAGAGTAGAGATAGATTAGGTTTGGCTAGGCTTGGCTAGACTAGAGTATAATATAGTAGAGTAGATTATAGTAGAGCATAATAGAGCAGAGAAAAGAATGATAGAGCAGAGTAGAGAAAATTAGAGCAGAGTAGAGTAGAGTAGAAGAGAGTATAGCAGAGCTAAGTTAGGCTATACCAGGTTAGGCTAAGTATGGCTAAAGTTGAGTGGACTAGTGCAAGGTTAGGCTAGGCTAGGTTATGCAAGGCTAGAGTAGAGTCGAGTGTAACAGAGTAGACTAGAGTAGAGTATAATAGAGCTAGATTAGGCTAGGCTACGTTAGGCTAGGTTAAGGTAGGCTAGGCTAGAGTTGAATAATATAGAGTTTAATAGAGTAAAGCTTAGTTAGGCCAGGCTATGATAAAAAAAGTAGAGTAGAGTATAGTAGAGCAGAGTAACGTAGGGCAAAGCAGAGCAAAGTGGAGCAGAGCAAAGTAGAGTAGAGTAGAGCAAAGCAGAGTAGAGACGAGAAGAATAGATTAGAGCAAGGAAGAGCAGAGCAGAGTATAGAAGAGTAGAGTGGAGTAAAGCAAAGCAAAGCAAAGCAGAGCCTAGGTGAGGCTATGCTAGGTAACAGTAAAGTAGAGTAGATTAGGTTAAAGAAGAGTTTAGTAAGAAAGGGCTAGGCTTGATAAGGTCAGGCTAGCTATGCTAGCCTAGGTTAGTCTAAAGGATAGTAGGGTAGAGCTAAGTTAGGCTTAGCTAGGCTAGAATAGAATAGAATAGAGTAGAGTAAAGTAGTGTAGAGTAGAGTAAAATAAGGCTAGGCTAGGTTAGACAAGGTCAGGCTAGGATAGGTTAAGCTAGGCTAGGCTAGGCAAGAGTATGATAGGCTATGCTCGACTAAGCTAGGCTTGGCTAGGCTAGGCTAGCTATTCTAGAGTCGAGTAGAGAAAAGTAAAGTTGAATAGAGTAAAGTATAGAAAAGCTAGGTCAGGCTAAGCTAGGCTAGGATAGAATAAGCTAAAGAAGAGTAAAGTTGAGTAGTATAAAGATAAGTTAGGCTTAGCTAGGTTAGAGAAGAATAAAAAAGACTAGTGTAGAGTAACGCTAGGCTGGGCAAGGTTAGGATAGGCTAAAGTAGAGTAGAGTAGAGTATAGTATAGCTGGGCTAACTTTGTCTATGTTAGACTACGGTTGAATTGCCACGACTAAGGTTTACGGTAGAGTAGAGTAGCATAGAGCTATGATAGGCTTAGCTAGGCTAGAGTTGAATAAAATAGACTAGAGTAGAATAGAGTAGAGTAGAGTGAAGTAAGGTTAGGCTAAGCTAGGTTAGAGTATAGTAGAGTATAGTAGAGTTGGGTGGAGCAGAGTATAATAAGGCTGGGCAAGGATAGGCTAGGTTGGGCTAGGTTCAGCTAGAGTGGAGTGGAGTAGAGGAGCGTAGAGCTAAGTTAGGCTTAGCATGGCTAGAATAGAATAAGGTAGAGTGGAGTATAGTAGAGTAGAGTAGAGTGGAGTAGAGTAGAGAAGAGCAGAGCATAGTAGAGCAAAATAGAGTAGAATAGAGTAGAGCAGAGTAGAGCATAACAAAGCAAAGTAGAGCACAGTGGAGTAGATAGAGCGAAACATATCAGAGTAGAGCATAGTAGAACAGAGCAAAATAGAGCAGGGCAAAGCAAATTTGAGTATAGCCTAGGTGAGGTTAGGTTAGGCTAGGCTCAGTTAGGCAAGGCTAAGCTAGGCTAGAGTAGAATAGAGTGGAGTATAATAAGGCTAGGCTTGGCTAAGCTTAGTTGGGCTAGGCTAAGTTAAGCTAGGCTAGGATAGGAAGGCTAGAGGAGAATAGCATAGAGTAGAGTAAGATAGAGCAAAGTTAGGATTTGCTATGTTAGAGTAGAATAAAATAGAGTTGAGTAGAATATGGTTGAGCAGAGGAGAGCCAAGGTAAGGTTAGGCTAGGCTAGAGCATAGTAGAGCAGAGCTTTGTAAAGTAGAGTATAGTATGGCTAGGTTAGGCTTGGCCAGGTTTGGCTAGAGTAGAGTAGAATAAAGTAAGATAGAGCTAGGTTATGCTTAGTTAGGTAGAATAGAGTAAAATAAAGTAATGTAGAGTAGAGTAGTGTAGAGTAAGGCAAGGCTAGGATAGGTGAGGACTGGTTAGGATAGGTTAGGCTAGGCTAGGCTAAGCTAGGCTAGGCTAGACGAGGCTAGGCTAGGATAGGCAAAGTTAGGCTATGCTAGGCAAGGCTGGGCAAAGCTAGAGTAGAGTAAAGAAGAGTAGATTATAGTAATGTAGGGTAGAGTAAAGTAAAATAGATTATAGTAAAGTATAGTAGACTATAGTATTGTAAGGTTGGGTAAGACAAGGTTAGGTTAGGTTAGGCTAAGCTAGCCTAGGCTTGGTTAGGTTAGAGTAAAGTAGGGTAGAGTAGAGTAGTATAAAGCTAGGTTTGGCTTAGCTAGGTTGGAGTAGAATAAAATATAGTAGAGTAGAGTAGAGTAAGGCTTGGCTAGGCTAGGGGAGGTTAGGTTAAGCTAGGATAGGTTAGTCTAGGCTATGCTAGGCTAGCTTAGAGTCGGGTAGGGTAGAATAGAGTAAAGTATAGTAGAGTAGAGTAGAGTAGTGTAGTGTAGAGTAGAGTAAAGAATAATAGAATAGAGGATAGTAGTGTAGGGAAGAGCACAACAGAGTAGAGTAGAGTAAAGTAGGATAGAGCTATGTTAGGCTTAGCCAAGCTAGAGTAAAATAAAATAGAATAAAGTAGAGTAGAGTAGAGTAAGACTAGGCTAGGTTATGCTAGAGTAAAATAGACTAGAGTAAGGTAGAGCAGAGTATAGTAAGGCTAAGCTAGGCTAAGCTAGGTTAGGTTAGGGTAGGCAAGGCTAGGCTAGGTTAGGCTAGAGTTGAATAGAGTAGAGTAGTGAAACATAGAGCTTAGTTAAGATTAGCTAAGCTAGAGCAAAATAAAATAGAGTATAGTAGAGTAGAGCAGAGTAGAGCAAGGTTAGGCTAGACTTTGCGAGGTTAGGTTAGGCTAGGCTAAAGTAGAGTAGAGTAGGGTAGAGTAGATATAGTAAGGTTAGGCTAAGTTTGGCTAGGCTAGGTTAAGAAAGGTTATGTTAGGCTTGAATAGAGTAACATAGAGCTAAATTAGGCTTAGTTATGCTAAACTAAAATAATAAAGAGTATAGTAGAGTAGAGTAGTGTAGAGTAAAGTATAGTGGAGTAAAGTAAGGGTAGGCAAAGCTAGGTGATGTTTGGTTAGGGTAGGTTAGATTAAGCTAGGTTAGGCAAGGCTATAGTAGAGTATAGTGAGACTCGACTAGGCTAGGTGATGTTAGATTAGGTTAGGCTAAACTAGGCAAGGATAGGATAGGTTTGAGTAGGGTATGGAGAGTTGAGTTGAGTAGAGAAGAGCAAAGAAGAGTTGAGTAGACAAAGTAGAATAGAGTTCAATAGATTAGAGCTGAGCTGAATCGAGTAGAGTAGAGTAGAGTAGAGCTAGTTAAGGCTAGGCTAGACGAGGCAAGGCAAGAGTAGAATAAAGTAGTGTAAAGTAAGGTTAGGTTAGGCTAGTCTAGGATAGATTAGATTAGAGCAGAATTGAGCTTGGTTAGGCTAAGCTAGGCTAAACAAGAGTAAAGCAATGTAGAGTGGAGTAGTGTAGAGTAGAGTGGAGTAGTTTTAGATTATGCTTGGCTAGGCCAATCTTGGCTAGGCTAGAGTAGATTAGAGTATAGTAAAGTAGAGTAGAGCAAAGTAGAATATAGTAAAGCATAGTAGAGTAAAGTAGAGCTGAGTAGAGTAGAGTAGGGAAGAGCAGAGTAGAACAGAGCAGAGTATAGCAAAGCAGAGCTGAGTAGTATACAGTAGAGTAGAGCAGAGCAAAGTAGAGTAGAGAAAAATAGAGCAAGGTTAGGCAAGGCTAGGCTAGAGCAGGGTAGAGTACGGCTTGGTTAGGCTAGGATAGGTGAGGCTGGAGTAGAGTAGAGTAGAGAAGAATTGAGTAAAGGAGAGTAGAGTACAGTAGAGTAGAGTAAAGAAGAGTAAAGTAGAGCAGAGTAGAGGTAGGTTAGGGTACATTAGGCAATGCTAGGATAGGCTAGACTAAAATAGAGTAGAGCTAGGTAGGTTAGGGTAGGCTAGGCTAGGTTACAGTAGAGTAGAGTATAGTAGAGAAGAGTAGAACTAGGTTAGGTTAGGCTAGGCTAGGCTAAGTTAGGTTAAGTTAGGCTAGGCTAGGCTAAGCTAACCTAGAGTAGAGTAGAGTAGGATAGAGGAGAGTAAAGCTATATTAGGCTAGGTTAGAGAATAATAGAGTATAATAGAGTAGAGAAGACTAGAATAGAGTAGAATACAACATAACATAGTAGAGCAGAATAGAGTAGAGTGGAGCTTAGCTAAAATGAGTAGTAAAAAGTAGAGCAGTGCATAACAGAGTAGAGCAAAGCAAGATTTAGCTAAACAAGGCTAGGCTAAGCTAGGGTAGGGTAGGCTAGATTAGGCTAGGTTAGGTTAGGGTGTAGTAAAGTAGAGAAGAGAACAGCAGAGCATAGTAGAGTTGAGCAGAGAAGAAAAAAGAAAAGTATAGCAGACCAGAGCAGAGTAGAGTAGAGCTAAGTTAGGAAAAGATACGCTAAGCTAGGCTTTACTAGAGTAGATTAGAGTAAAGTAGAATAGAGTAGGGTAGAGTAGAGTTGAGTTGAGTAGGGTATAGTAGAGTTTAATAGAGCTAGGTTAGGCTAGGCTAGGTTAGAGTAGAGTGGAGTAGTTTGGAATGGAGTACAGTAGAGTAAAGTAAAATAGAGGAGGGGAGAGCAGAGTAGAGCATAATAGAGCAGAGCAGTGTAGAGCAAAGTAGATGAGAACAGAGCTAGGTTAAGCTAGGCTAAGCTAGAGCAGAGTAGAGTAGAGCTAGGTTAGGCTAGCTATGTTATTTTATTTAATATTTTCTTTTCTTCTCAAAAAGTATGGATAATTAGTTAGAGTAGAGTAGAGTATAGTAGAGTAGAGTAGAGTTGAGTAGAGTAGAGGAGAGGAGAAGAGACGAGAGGAGAGGAGAGTAGATTAGAGTAGAGTAGGGCCAAGCAGAGTAGAGTAGAGTAGAGTTTAGAAGAGCAGAGCAGAGTAGAGAAGAGTAGAGTAGATTAGAGTAGAGTAGAGTAAATCAGAGAAGAGTAGAGCCATGTTAGGTTAGGTTAAGCTTGTCAAGGGTAGAGTAGAGTGTAGTAGAGGTGAGTTAGGTTAGGTTAAGCTAGGTTAAGAGGCTAGGTTAATCTAGTTTAGGCTAGAATAGAGTAATAGAGTAGAGTACAATAAAGTATAGCTAAGTTAAGATAGGAATGGCTAGGCTAAGCTAGAGCAGAGTGGAGCATGGCTTGACTAGGAAGAGTAGAGTAGAGTATAATAGAGTATTATAGAGTTGAGTAGTAGAGTAGAGTAGAGCAGCACAGGGAAGAGCTGAGCAAAGCAGTGTAGAGTAGAGTAGAGTAGAGTAAAGCAGTGTAGAGAGGAGTAGAGTATAGTAGAGTAAAGCATAGCAGAGCAAGCTTTGGCATGGCTAGGTTAGGTTGGGCTAAGATAGACTAGGGTAGAGTAGAATAGAGTGTAGTATAAGAGAGTAAACTATAGGAGAGTAAAGTAGAGTTAAGCTTGGTTAGGTTAGGCTAGGCTAGGATAGGGTAGGCTAGCCTAGAGTAGGAGAGTAGAATAGAGTAGAGTTTGCTTAGGATAGGCTTGGCTAGTGTTGAGTAGAATAGAGAAAAGTATAGTAGAGTAGAGTAGAGTAGAGCAAAGTAGAACATAATAGAGCATAACAGAGTAGAGTAATACAGAGTATAATAGAGCAGAGGAGAGCAAAGTAGTGAAGAGAAAAGTAGAGCAGGGAAAAGTAATACAAAGGAAAGTAGAGCAGAGCTATGTTACACTAGGCTAGACTAGAGTAGAGTAGAGTAGAAGAGAGCAGAGTAGAGTAGAGTAAAGTAGTGCTACATTAGGCTCTCCTGGAGTAGAGTAGAGTGGAATTGAGTAGAGTAGTGTATAGTAAAGTATATTAGAGCTAGGTTAGGCAAGGGTAGTTTAGGTTAGGATAGGCTAGGCTAGGCTAGGTTAGAGTAGAATAGAGTAGAGTATAGTAGAGCTAGTTTAGGCTAGGCTAAGGAAATTTTTGCTAGAGTAGAGTAGTGAAAAGGAGAGTAAAGAAGAGTATAGTAGAGTAGAGTAGAGCAGGGTAGAGTAGGGCAGATTAGAACAGAGCAAAGGAGAGTAGGGCAAAGCAGAGTAGAGTATAGCAGAGCTGAGCGAGGTTAGGCTTGGCTAGGCTAGAGTAGGATAGAGTAGAGTCAGCTAAGTTAGCCTAGCCTAGGGTTGATTGGAGCAGAGTAGAGTAGAGTAGTGTAGATTAGACGAAAGGAGAGGAGAAGGGAGGAATGGAGAGTAGAGGAGAATAGGGGAGAGTAGATTAGAGCAAAGTAGAGTAGAGTAGAGAAGAGTAGAGTAGAGTAGAGCAGAGTAGAGCAGAGTAGAGTGGAGAAAAGTAGAGACAAGTAGAGCTAGGTTAGGTTAGGCTAGGATAGAGTAGAGTAGAGTAGAGCTGAGTTGAGCTTGGTTAGGTTAAGCTAAGCTTAGCGAGGCTATTCTAGGGTAAACAAACTAATAGAGTAGAGTATAGTAGAGTAAAGTATAGTAGAGTAGAACTTGAATAGGTTAGGTTAGGTGATGCTTTGCTAGGTAAGCTAGAGTAGAGTAGAGTAGAGTAGAGTAGAGTAAAATAGAGTAGAGCAGAGTAGAGTAATGTGGAGAAGAGCTCAGTAGGGTGAAGTAGAGTAGAGTATAGTTGAGTAGAGCTGAGCAGAGCATACAAGAGCTAAGTTAGGCAAGGTTTGGTAGGATAGGCTAGGCTAAACTAGAATAATGTATAGTAAGAGTAGAGGAGAGTTGAGTTGAGCTAGGTTAGGCTAGGTTAAGCTAGGCTAGGCTAGCTTGCCTTGGCTAGGCTAGAGTAAGAGAGTAGAAGAGAGCAGAGCTCGGTTAGGCTAAGTAATGTAAGTCTAGGCTAGGGCAGGCTAGAATAGAGTAGAATTGTGTAGAGTATAGTAGAGGAGAGTAGAGTAGAGGAGAGCAAAATAGTGCAGAACAGAGCATAGTAGAGCATAGCAAAGCAGAGCTAAGCAAAGCAGTGTAGTGTAGAGCATAATAGAGAATAGAATACAAAAGCAATGTAGAGCAAAGTAGAACATAGTAGAACATAGTAAAGTATAGCTATGTTAAGTTAGGCTAGGCTAGAGTAGAGTAGAGAAGAGTAGAGCAAAATAGAGTAGGTAGAGTAGACTATAGCTAAGTTAGGTTAGGCTAGGCTAGGCTAAGTTAGAGAAGAATAGAGTAGAGTATAGTAGAGTAGAGAAGAGTTGAGTGTGGTAGAGTGTAGTAGAGCTAAGTTTGGCTTGGCTAAGTTGGGCTAGGCTAGGCCAAGCTAAGCTTGGGTAGGCTAAGTTAGACTCTAGTGGAGTAGATTCTAGTAGAGCAGACTAAAGTATATTTGAGAAGAGTAGAGCTAAGTTAGCTAGCCTAGGCTAGGCTATGTTAGAGTAAAGTAAAGTAGAGTAGAGTAGAGCAAAGTATAGCAGGGTTGAGAAGATTATAGTATAATAGAGTAGAGAAGAGTATTGTAGTGTGAAGTAGAGTAGAGAAGAGTAGAGTGGAGGAGAGGAGAGGAGAGGAGAGATGAGGAGAAGAGAGTAAAGGAGAGGAGAGGAGAGGAGAGGAGAGGAGAGCAGAGTAGAGTAGAGTAGAGCAAAGCAAAGCATAACATAATAGAGCAGTGTAGAGTAGAGTAGAGCTGAGTAGACTAAAGAAAAGTAGGGACAAGCATAGTAGAGTAAGGTAGAGCAGAGTTGAGCAGAGAAAAGTACAACATTAGAGAGTAAAGTAGAGCAGAATGGAGCAGAGCTATTTTATGCTAAGCTAGGCTAGGCTAGAGGAAGGTAGAGTGGAGTAGAGTAGGGTAGAGTAGCATAGAGTAGAGTAGAGCTAAGTTTGGCTAGGCAAGAATATAGTAGAGAAGAGTAGACTAGAGTAGAGTATAATATGATAGAGTAATGTACAGTAGAATAGAGTTAGGTTTGGCTAGGCAAAACTAAGCTAGGCAAGCCTATGCTTGCCTAGAGTAGAGTAGAGCGTGGTTAGGCTAGGTTTAGAGTAGTGTAGAATGGAATAGAGTAGAGTAGAGTATAGTATAATATAGTATAGTATAGTGGAGTAGAGTAGAGTAGAGCTATGTTAGGAGAGGCTAGGTTCGACTAGGTTACGCTAGGCTAGAGTATAGTAAAGTAGAGCTATTTTAGGCTAGCCTAGGTCAGGGTATGCTAGGCTAGGCAAGATTAGAGTAGAACAGGGTAGAGCAGAGCAAAGCAGACTAAAGTAGAGCAGAGCAGAGTAGAGCAGAGTAGAGCAGAGTAAAGAAGAGATATGAATAGTAGTTATGTTAGGATAGGCTAGGTAAGAGTAGAGTAAAGTAGAGCCAAATAGAGTAGAGTGGAGTAGTGCTTGGTTAGAAAAGGCTAAGCAAGGGTTCATTTGATTACTAAGCAGAGTCAAGTAGAGCATAGCAGAGCAGAGCTTGGTTAGGCTAGGCTAGGATAAGCAAAGCTAGGCTAGAGCACAGTTGAATAAAGTAGTGTAAAGCTTGGTTAGGCTAAGCAAAGCGAGGTTATAGTATAGTAGAGAAGAGTTTAGTAGAGTAGAGTAAACTAGAGTATAGTAGAGTAGAGCTAAGCTAGGCTAGGCTTGGCTAGGCTTGACTAGAGAAGGCTAGTGTAGGTTGCGATAAGCTAAAGTAGATCAGAGTAGAGTAAAGCAGAGTATAGCTAGGTTTGGCTAAGCTAGAGTATAGTAGAGTAATTTAGAGTAGAGTAGAGTAATTTAGAGTAGAGCAAAGCAGAGTAGAGTAGAGTAGAGGAGAGGAGAGCAAAGCATAGAAGAGTAGAGTAAAGCAAAGCAAAGAGGAGTAGAGCAGAGAAGAAGAGAAAAGCAGAGCAATCCAGAACTAAGCACAGTTGAGTAGAGCATTACAGAGCAGAGTAGAGCAGAGTAGAGTAGAATAGAGTAGAGTAGAGTAGAGAAAAGTATAGTAGAGTAGAGTAGAGTAGAGTGGAGGAGAGGACAGCAGAGTAAAGGAAAGAAGAGCAGAGTAGAGTAGAAGAGCAAAGCATAGCAATATAGTGCTAAGCAGAATTGAGCAGAGTAGTACAGAGCAGAGTAGAGTAGAGTAGAGCAGAGTAGAGCTGAGTAGAGCTTGGTTATTCTATGTTACTCTAGGCTAGCCTAAGCTAGGCTAGAGTAGAGTAGAGTGGAGTAGAGTAGAGTAGAATATAATAGAGTAAAGCTAGAGTATAGTAGAGTAGACTAGAGAAGAGGAGAGTAGAGGAGAGGATAGGAGAGGTCAGAGGAGTGGAGACCAAAGCAGAGTTACGTTGAGCATCAAAGAGCAGACTAGAGTATAGTAGAGAAGAGTAAAGCTGAGGAAAACAAAGCAAAGTAGAGCAGAGCAGAGAAGAGCAAAGTAAGGTAGAGTAGAGTAGGGCAAAGAAGAATAGATTAGAGCAGAGTAAAGAGCATGATGGAGTGGAGGATAGCATAGCAGAGTAGAGAAAAGTAGGCCAAAGTAGAGTAGAGCAGAGTAGAGTAGAGTAAAGTAGAGAAAAGCAAGATTAGGGAACCTAAAAAAAAAGCTAGGCTAAGCTATGCAAGAGTAGAGTAGAATAGAGCAAGGTTTGGTTAGGCTAAGCTAGAGTACAATAGAGTAGAGTATATTAGAGCATAATAGAGTTGAGTTGAGTAGAGTAGAGTAGAGCTTGGTTAGGCTAGGTATGGCTAGGCTAAGCTAGGCAAGAGTAGAGTACTCTATAGAAGAGTAGAGTAGAGTAGAGAATAATAGAGTAGAGTTGAGTAGAAAAAGGAAGAGTATAATAGAGTAGAGTAGAGTAGAGCAAGGTTAGGCTAGGCTATATTAGAGTAGAGTAGAGTGGTGTAGAGTAGAGTAAAGTAGATTAAATTATAGTAGTTTGTAGTATAGTAGAGTACAATAGAGTAGAGTGGAGGTAGGTTAAGCAAGGCTAGGGTAAGCTAGGCTATACGAGCATAGGATAGGCTAGGCTCGAATATAGTAGAGTATAGTGGAGTAGAGCTATGTTAAGATAGGTTAGGCTTGACTCGAGTAAAGTAGTGTAGCGTAGTGTAAAGTAGAGTAGAGTAAAGTAGAGCATAGTAGAGTAGAGAATAATAGAGTAGAGCAAAGTGGAGTAGAGCAGAGCAGAGTAGAATAGAGCTAAGCCTAGAAGAAAAGAGTACATTAGAGTGGAGAAAAACAGGGCTAGGTTAGGCTAGGTAAGGCTAGAGCAGAGTAGAGTAGAGCTTGGTTACGCTAGGCTAGGTTAAGGTAGGCTAAACTAGGCTAAAGTATAGTAGACTATAGTAGAGTAGAGCAGACTAGAGCAGAGTAGAGCAGAGTAGAGTTTAGTAGACTAGAGTACAATAGAGCATATTATAGTAAAGTAGAGCTAGGTTAGGCTAGGGTAGGCTATGCTAAAGTAGAGTAGAGCTAAGTTAGGCTAGACTAGGCTAGGCTAGGTTAGAGTGGAGTAGATTAGAGTAGAGTGGAGTAGAGTAGAGGAAAGTAGAGTAGAGTAGAGGAGAGCTAGGTTATGCTATGCTAGGCTAGGAGAAATTTGGCTAGGTTAGGCTTGGCTTAGCTAAGCTAGAGTTGAGTCAAGTAGAGTAGAGTAGAGGTAGGTTAGGTTAGGCTTGGCTAGAGTATAATAGAGTAGGGTAGAGTAGAGTAGAGCTGAGAAGACGAGAGTGGAATGGAGTAGAGTAGAGCAGAGCATAGTAGAGCAGAGTAAAGCAGAGCATATCGTAGTAAAGAAGAGTAAAGCAGTGTAAAGTGGAGCTAGGTTAGGTAGGTTAGGACAGGTTAGGCTCGGCTAGGGTATAGTAAAGTAAGGTAATGTAAAGTAGAGTTGAATAGAGTGAAGTATAAAAAAGCTGGGTAAGGGTATGCTAGCTTAAACTAGGCTAAGTTAGGCTAGGATAGATAGGCTATAGTAGAGTAAAGTTGAGTAGTATAATGTTATGTTAGGCTTAGCTAGGCTAGAGTAGAATAAAATAGAGTATAGTAACACTAGGCTAGGCTAGGCTAGACTAGAGTAAAGTAGGGTAGAGTAGAGTATAGTATGGCTGAGCTAAGTTTGTCTATGTTAGACTAAGGTTGGATTGGTAAAGCTAAGTTAGGTTAAGGTAAAGTAGAGTAGAATAGAGTAACATAGAGCTAAGATAGGCTTAGCTGGGCTAGAGTTGAATAAAGTAGAGTAGAGTAAAGTAATGTAGAGTAAAGTAAGGTTAGGCTTGGGTGACGTTAAGTTAGGCTTAGTTAGGCAAGAGTATAGTAGAGTAGAGTATAATAGGTTAGATTAGAGCATAGAGCTAAGTAAGGCTTAACTAGGCAAGAGAAGAATAAGATAGAGTGGAGTACAGTAGAGTAGAGTAGAGCAGAGAAGAGTAAAGTATAGTAGAGAAGAGCAGAGTATAGTAGAGTAAAGTAGAGTAGAATAGAGAAGAGCTTAGTAGAGCATAATAGAGTAGAGCAGAGTAGAGCAGAATAGAGTCGAGTAGAGTAAAGTAGAGTAGATCAGAAAAGAGCATAGTAGAGCAGAGCAAAGCATATTTGAGTAGAGCCTAGGTAAGGTTAGGCTAGGTTGGCCTAGGTTAGACAAGGCTAAGCTAGGCTATAGTAGAATAGAGTAGAGTATAATAAGGCTAGGCTAAGCTATGCTTAGTTGGGCTAGGCTAGCTAGGTTAAGCTAGGCTAGGATAGGTAAGCTAGAGTAGAATAGAGTAGAGTAGAGTAGCATAGGGCAAAATTAGGCTTAGCTAGGCTAGAGTAGAATAAAATAGAGTAGAGTAGAATATAATTGAGTAGAGTAGAGCTTAGGTAAGGTTAGGCTAGGGTAAAGTAGAGTAGAGCTTGGTAAAGTAGACTATAGTATGGCTAGGTTAGGTTTGGCTAGAGTATAGTAGATTAGAGTAGCGTAGAACTAGGTTAGGCTTCATTAGGCTAGATTAGAGTAAAATGGAGTAAGGTAGAGTAGAGTAGAGCAAAGTAAGGCAAGGCTAGGTTAGGTGAGGTTTCGTTAGGATAGGTTAGGCTAAGCTATGCTAGGTTGGACGAGGCTAGGCTTGGATAGGATAAGTTAGGCTATGCTAGGCTTGGATGAACAAAGCTAGAGTAAAGCAAAGTAGAGTAGCATAAAGTAGAGTACATTATAGTAAAATATAGTAGACTATAGTTTTGTATGGTTGGGTAAGGCAAGCCAAGGTTAGGTTAGGCTAGGCTAGGCTTGTTTAGGCTATAGTAAAGTAGGATAGAGTAGAGTAGTATCAAGCTAGGTTTAATTTAACTAGGCTGGAGTAGAATAAAATATAGTAGAGTAGAGCAGAGTAGGGCTAGGCTCAACTAGGCAAGGTTAGGATAGGTTATGATAGGATAGGCTATGATACGTTAGGCTAGGCTAAGCTAGGCTAAGTTAGATTAAGACAGATTAGAATAGAGTAGAGTAGAGTAGAGTAGAGCAGTACAGAGTAGAGTAAAGCAAAATAGAGTAGAGGATAGTAGAGTAGGGAAAAGTATAATAGAGTAGAGTAGAGTAGAGTAGAATAGAGGATAGAGCTATGTTAGGCAGAGCCAAGCTAGAGTAAAATAAAATAGAGTAAAGTAGAGTAGAGTAGAGTAAGGCTAGACTAGGCTATGTTGTGCTAGAGCAGAGTAAACTAGAGTAAGGTGGAGTGGAGTATAGTAAGGGAGGTGAGGGTAAGCTAGGTTAGGCTAGGCTAGGCGAGGTTAGCTTAGAATAGAATAGAGTAGAGTAGTGTAACATAGAGCTTCGTTGGGACTAGCTAGGCTAAAGCAAAAATAAAATAGAGCAGAGTATAATAGAGTATAGTATAGTAGAGCAAGGCTAGGCTACACTTGGTGAGGTTAGGTTAGGCTAGGCTATAATAGAGTTGAGTAGAGTAGGTTGAGTAGATATAGTAAGGTTGGGTTAGGTTAGGCTAGGAGAGGTTAAAATAGGCTATGTTAGGCTAGAGTAGAGTAGAGTAACATAGAACTAACTTAGGCTTAGCTAAGTAGAGCTAAAATTAAAGAATATAGTAGAGTAGAGTAGTGTAGAGTAAAGTACAATAGAGTAGAGTAAGGCTAGGCTAAGCTAGGTCAGGTTACGTTAGGATTGGTTAAGTTAGGCTAGCTTAGGCGACACTAGACTAGGCTAGAGTAGAGTAGAGAAGAGTAGAGTAGAGTAAGACTCGACTAGGCTAGGTGACGTTAGATTAAGTTAGGCTAAACTAGGCTAGGCTAGGTTCGAGTGGGGTATGGTAGAGTAGAGTTGAGTAGGGAAGATCAAAGAAGACTTGAGTAGAGCAGAGTAGAGCAGAGTTGAACAGAGCTGAGCTGAGCTAAATCAAGTAGAGTAGAGCAGAGTAAAGCTAGGTTAAGCTAGACTAGAGGAGGCTAGGCTAGAGTAGAGTAGAATAGAGTAGTGTAGATCTAGGCTAGGTTTGGCTAAATTAAAGTAGAGTAGAGTTGCGCTAGGTTAGGCTAGGCTAGGCTAGGCAAGAGTAGAGTAATATGGAGTAGAGTAGTGTAGAGTAGAGTACTACTAAATTAGGCTAGGCTAGGCTTGGTTAGAGTAGATTAGAGTAGAGTAGGGTAGACTAGAGAAAAGCATAATAGAATAGAGCATAACAGAGCTGAGTAGAGCAGAGTAGAGCAGAGAAGTGTAGAGTAGAGCAGAGAAGAGTAGAGAAGAGTAGAGTAGAATAGAGCAGAGTAGAGTAGAGTGGAGTAGAATAAAGCAAGGTTAGGCTAGGCTGGAGCAGAGCAGAGTAGAGTTTTGTTTGGGTAGGGTAGGCTAGTCTAGAGTAGAGTATAGTAGAATAGAGTATAGTATAGTAAAGAAGAGTAGAGTAGAGCAGAGTAGAGCTAGGTTAAGCTACACTAGGATAGGCTAAACTAAAGTATATTAAAGATAGGTAGGTTAGTCTAGGTTAGAGTATAGTAGAGTAGTGTATAGTACAGAAGCATAGAAGTAGGACAGCTTAGGCTAGGCTAGGTAAGGTTAGGCTAGGTTAGGCTAAGCTAGCCTAGAGTATAGTAGAATAGGTTAGAGTAGAGTATATTACAGCTATGTTAGTCTAGACTTGACTAGGCTAGAGTACAATAGAGTAGAGTGGAGTATAGAAGAGTAGTATAGAGTAGAGTAGAGCAAAGCAAAGTAGAGTAAAGTACACTGGAGCTTAACTTAATAGAGTAATAAAGTAGAGAGAGAAGAGTAGAGTAGAGTTAAGCAGAGTAAAGAAAAGAAAAGTAGAGTAGAGTAGAGCTTAGTTAGGTTAAGATATGCTAGGCTATGTTTGGCTAGAGTGGACTAGAGTATAATAGAATATAATAGAGTATAGTAGAGTGGACTAGGGTAAAGTAGAGTAGAATAGAGCTAGGTTAGGCTAGGTTAGAGTAGAGTAGAGTAGTGTAGAGTGAGGTAACGTAAAGCAGAGTATTGTAAAATAGTGGAGAGGAGAGGAGAGTAGAGTAGAATAGAGTAGAGCAGAGTAGACCATAGTAGAGTAAAGTAGAGCAGAGCAGAGCTAGGTTAGGCTAGGCTAGGCTAGGCTAATGCAGAGTAGAGTAGAGCTAGGTTAGTCGAGCTAGGTTAGAGTAGAGTGTAGTAGAGTAGAGCAGAGTAAAAAATAATAGAGTATAATAGAGTACAGTAGCATAAGCTAAGCTAGGGTAGGTTAGGCTATAGTAGAGTAGACTAGACTAGAGTAGACTAGACTAGAGTAGACTTAGTTTAAGCTACCCTTGGCTAGGCTAGGCTAAAAAGGCAACAGTTGAGTAGAATAGGGTTTAGTAGAGTAGAGTGAAGTAGAGCATAGTAGAGCAGAGTAGAGTAAGATAGAGCAGAGTAGAGTAGAGTAAAGTGTAGTAGAGAAGAGTGAGGTTAGGCTATATTAGGCTAGGCTAGGCTATGCTAGATTATTGTAGAGTAGAGTAGTGCTAGGTTAAGCTAGGCTAGGTTAGAGTAGAGCAGACTAGAGTAGAGTATAGTAAAGTAGAGTAGAGTAGAGTAGATTAGAGGAGATGAGAGGGGAGGAGAAGAGAAAAGAGGAGAGGAGGGGAGAGTAGATTAGAGTAGAGTAGAGCCAAGCAGAGCAAAGTAGAGAAGAGTAAAATTGAGAAGAGCAGAGCAGATTAGAGTAGAGTAGAGTAGAGCAGAGAAGAGCATAGCTTTGTTAAGTTAGGCTAGGCTTGTCTAGGTTAGAGTAGAATAGAGTTGAGCATAGTTGAGTAGAGCAGTGTCGAGCAATGTAAGGTTAAGCAAGGTAAGGCTAAGTTAGGCTAGGCTAAGCAAGACTAGGCTAGAGTAGAGTAATAGAGTAGAGTACAATACTATAGAGCTCAGTTAGGCTATGTTAGTTTAGGCATGGCTAAGTTAGGCTAGAGTAGACTAGAGTAGAGTATTCTAGAGTAGAGTAGAGCAGCGAAGTATAGAGCAAAGTGGAGTAGAGTAGAGTAGAGTAAGGTAGAGTAGAGCACAGTAAAGTAGAGTAGACTAAAATAGAGTAGGTACAGCAAAGAAAGGTTTGGCATTACTATGTTAGGCTAGGGTAAATAGAATATAGTTGAGTATAAAAGACTAGAATAGAGGAGATTAAAGTATAGTTAAGCTAGGTTAGGTTAGGCTAGGTTAAGCTAGGCTAAGCTAGACTAGCCTTGTTTAGGTTAGCTTAATCTAGCCTAGAGTAGGAGAGTACAATAGAGTAGAGTTGGCTTAAGTTAGGCTAGGCTAGAGTAGAGTAGAATAGAGAAAAGTACAGTAGAGTAGAGTAAAGCAAAGTAGAGCACAGTAGAGCATAGTAGAGTAGAGTAATGTAGAGTAAAATAGAGTAAATGAGAGCAAAGAAGAGAAGAGAAAAGTAAAATAAAGAAGAGTAATGTAGAGGAAAATAGAGAAGAGCTATGTTAGGCTAAGCTAGGCCAGAGTAGAGTAGAATAGAGCAGAGTAGAGTAGAGTTGAGTAATGCTAGGTTAGGCTATCTTAGAGTAGATTAGATTAGAGAGAGTACTTTCATAGTAAAGTATATTAAAGCTAGGATAGGCAAGGGTAGGTTAGGCTAGGGTAGGCTAAGCTAGGCTAGGTTAGAGTATAGTAGAGTAGAGTAGAGTAGAGAAGATCTAGTATAGGATAGGCTAGGCCAGGCTAAGCTAAACATGGCTAGAGTAGAGTAGTGAAGAGGAGGGTAAAGAAGAGTAGAGTAGAGTAGAGTAGATTAGAGTACAGTACAGTACAGTTAGTAGAGCATAATAGAGTAGAGAAGAGCAGAGTAGAGTATAGCAGAGTGGAGTAGAGTAGAGCAAAGTAAAGGTTAGGCTAGCCTAGGTTGGAGTAGAGTAGAGTAGAGTAGAGTAGAGAAGAGTAGATCAGAGATGAGGAGAGGAGAGGGTAAGAAAGGATAGTTCAGGAGAGTTGAGGAGAGTAGATTAAAGCATCGTAGAGTAGAGCAGAGTAGAGTTGAGAAGACTAGAGTAGAGTAGAGCAGAGTAGAACAGAGTAGAGCAGAGAAGATAAGAGCAGAGTAGAGCTAGGCTAGGTTTGGCTAGGCTAGGCTAGAGTAGAGTAGAGCAGAGTAGAGTAGAGTATAGTAGAGTTGAGCTAGGTTAGGTTAGGTTAAGCGAAGCGAGACTAGGCTTGGCTAGACAAGAGTAATAGAGTAGAGTATAGTAGAGTAGAGCTAGATTAGGATAGGATAGGTTAGGCTTGGCTAAGGTAGGATGGAGTTGAGTAGAATAGAGTAGAGTAGAGTAGAGCAGAGTAAAGTAAAGCAGAGTAGAGCAGAGCATGATGAAGCAGAGTAGAGTAAAGTTGAGTGGAGCAAAGCAGGGCATAGAAGAGCTTAGGAGAGCAGAGCATAGATGGGCAAGACTACGCTAGGCTTAGTAGGATATTCCAGGATAAAGTAGAATAGAGTAAATTAGAGTGTAGTAGAGTTGAGGTAGGTTAGGTCAGGTTAAACTAGGCTAGGCAAGCCTCGGCTAGGCTAGAGTAAGAGATTAAAGTAAAGCAGTGCTAGGTTAGGCTAAGCAATGTGAGGCTAGGCTAGGGTAAGATAGAATAGAGTAGAATAATGTAAAGTAGAGGAGAGTAGAGTGGAGGAGAGCAGAATAGAGTAGAGCACAGCATAGCAGAGCAGAGCTAAACAGAGTAGTGTAGAGCAGAGCAGAGTAGAGTAGAGTAGAGCACAGAAGTCAAAAGTAGAGTAGTGTAGAGTAGGGTACAGCATAATAAAGTAGAGCTATGTTAGGTTAGGCTAAGCTAGAGTAGAGTAGAATATAGTAGAGCAAAGTAGAGTGGGGTAGAGTAGAGTAGAGCTAGGTTAGGCTAGTCTAGGCTAGGTTAGAGTAGAGTAGAGTAGAAGAGAATATAGTAGAGCAGAGTAGAGTATGACAGAGTAGAGTGTAGTAGAGCTAGGTTTGGTTGGGTTAAGTTAGGCTAGGCTAGGCCAAGCTAAGCTTGGGTAGGCTAAGTTAGGCTTGGGTAAAGTAGAGTAGACTAGACTAAAGTATTTTTTATAGTAGAGTATAGTAGAGCTAGGTTAGGCTAGGCTAGGACAGGGTAAGTTAGAGTAGAGCAAAATAGAGTAGGTGAAGGTAGAGTAGAGTAGAGCAGAGCAGAGTAGAGCAAAGGAGAGTAGGGTAGAGCAGAGTAGAGTAGAGCAAAATAGAGTAGAGTAGAGAAGAGCAAAGTAGGGTAGAGTAGAGCTAAGTTAAGTTAGCTAGGCTGGGCAAGCTTAGGCTAGGCTAAGAAAGGCTAGGCTAATTTAGAGTAAAGTGGAGTAGAGTAGAATTGAGTATCGTAGAGTAGAGCTATGTTTAGTATAGTTAAGCAAGGCTAGGCTAGGTTATGGTTGGCTAGGCTAAGCTATCTTAGAGTAGATTAGAGTAGTGTAGAGTAGATTAGAGCAATGTTATGCTTGGCTAAGCTAGGCTAGGCTAGAGTATAGAGTGGAGGACAGTAGAGTAGAGCAGAGTAAAGGAGCAAAGAAGAGAAGAGAATAACAGAATAGTGCATAACAAAATAGAGCAAAGTAGAGCTAGGTTACGCTAAGAAAGTTAGGCTAGAGTAGAGTAGGGTGGAGTAGAGCTTGGTCAGGCTAGGCTAAGCTAAGTTAGAGTAGAGTACAGTAGTGTAAAGAAGAGTAGAGTAGAGTGGAGTAAAGTATAGTAGAGTAGAGCTAGGTTGAGCTAGGCTATGCCAAGAAAGGCTTGGTAAGGGTAAGGTAGGCTATAGTAGATAAGAGTAGAGTAGAGCTAGGTTTGGCTAGGTTAGGCTTGGCTAGGCTAGGATATAGTAGAGTAGAGTATAGTAGAGTAGAGTAGAGTAGAGTAGAGAAGAGTAAAGTAGTGTAAAGGAAAGGAGAGCAGGGAAGAACAGAGCAGAGCAAACTAGAAGAGCAGAGCAGAGCAATATAAAACAGAGCAGATTAGAGATGTATAGAGTAGAGTCGAGTAGAGCTAAGATAAGCTAGGGTTGGCTAGGCTAGAGTAGGGTAGAGTGGAGTAGAGTAGATGAGAGCTAAGTTAGGCTAGGCTAAGATAGGGTAGGCTAGGCAAGGCTAGCTAGAGTAGAGTAGAGTAAAGTAAGGTAGAGCAAGATTAGGCTAGGCTAGGCAAAGCTAGGGTAGAGTAGAGTAGAGTAGAGTATAATATATTAAAGTAGAGTAGAGTAGAGAAGAGTATAATAGGGTGGAGTAGAGTAGAGTAGAGTAGAGTAGAGTAGAGGAGAGGAGAGGAGTGGAGAGGAGTGGAGAGAAGAAGAGAGTCGAAGAGAGGAGAGGAGAGGAGAGGAGAGTAGAGAAGTGTAGAGCAGAGTAGAGCCCAATAGTGAAGAGCATAGTAGAACAATGTAGACTAGAGCAGAGCTGAGCAGACTAGAGAAAAGTAGAGAAGAGCATTGTATAGTAAAATAGAGCAAAGCAGAGTAGAGAAAAGTAGAGCATTACAGAATAAAGTAGAGCGAGTGGAGTAGAGCTTTTTTAGGCAAAGCTTGGCTAGGCTAGAGGAAAGTAGAGTCGAGTTTGGCTTGGTTAAGCTAGGCTAGAGTATAGTAGAGAAGTGTAGAAAGAGTATAATATAGTAGAGTAGAGTAAAGTAGAGTTAGGTTAGGCTGGGCTCAACTAAGCTAGGCTAGAGTAGGCTAGCCTAAGCTAGGCTAGAGTAGAGTAAAGTGGTGTAGAGTAGCATAGAGAAGAGTAAAGTAGAGTAGAGCTCCGTTAGGGAAGGTTAGTTTAGAGCAGAGTATAATATAGTATAGTATAATATAGCAGAGTAGAGTAGAGTAGAGCTAGGTTTGGTGAGGCTATGCTAGGTTATGTTAGGCTAGAGTAAAGTAGAGCTATATTATGGTAGCTTATGTTAGGCAAGGCTAAACAAGGCTAGAGTAGAGTAGAGATGGGTAGAGTAGAGAAGAGCAGAGAAGAGTAGAGTAGAGAAGGGCAAAGAAGAGTCAAGAAGAGTAGACAAGAACAGAGTAAAGAAGAGTAGAGCTAGGTTAGGCAAAGCTAAGCTATGTTAGGCTAAGTTAGAGTAGAGTGGAGTAAAGTAGAGTAGAAAATAGTAGACTAAAGTAGACTAGAGTAGAGTAAAGTAAAGAGAGTAGAATAAAGTAAAGTAGAACAGAGCAAAGAAGAGTAGAGTAGAGCAGAGTAGAGCATAATAGAGTATAGTAGAACAAAGCAGAGTAGAGTAGAGCCAAGTTAGGCTAAGCTAAGCTATCCTTATTAAGTCAGAGCAAAGTAGAGTAGAGTAGAGTAGAGTAGAGTGGAGTTAAGTAGAGTAGAGTATAGTATAGTAGAGTAGAGTAGAGTAGAGAAGATTAGAGTAAAATAGAGTAGTGTAGAATAGAAGAGAGTAGAGTAGAGTAGAGTAGTGGGTAATAGAGTAAAGTCGAGTTGAGTAGAGTAGGGGAGAGTAGAGCAAAGTAGATTAGAGTATAGTATAGTAGAGTATAGTAAAGTTAGGTTAGGCAAGCTAGTCAAGGCTAGGTTAGGCTAGAGTAGAGTAGAGTAGAGTAGTCCTAAGTTGGGTTAGGCTAGGTTTAAATAGAGTAGAGAAAAATAGAGTAGAGAAAAGCTGAGCAGAGTAAAGCACAGTAGAGTAGTGTGGAGCAGAGCTAGTTTATGCTAGGCTAAGCTAGCCTAGGCTAGAGTAGAGTAGAGAAGAGTAGAATAGAGTAGTATAGAGCAAAGTATAGCTAGGTTAGGCTAGGCTAGGTTAGAGTAAATTAGAGTAGATTAGATTAGAATAGAGAATAGTATAGTCGAGCCAAGTTAGGTAAGGCTAGGGTAGGTTAGGCTCAGCTAGGCTAGAGTAGAGTAGAGTAGAGTAGAGTAGAATTAAGTAAAGTTGAGTAGAGTAGAGTACAGGAGAGTAGAGAAGAGAAGAGTAGAGCAGAGTGGAGCATAGTAGAGCAGAGTTGTTATACCCAGTAAAAAGTTTTATGTTAATCTTTAATGAATTAATTTTTGGCTTGGATGATTTCAGATCGACAGTAGGATGAGCCAGGAGCTCAATCAGAGGCTAATGGAATTTCTGAAATTTCTGGGGATTTTTCGGAGCACCGAGGTAATTTTTAAGTAATTTTCCCTGTTTAATTAGATTTATTGGATTTTTAGAAATTCGAAAATCCATTTAAATTAAACCGGAAATTGGTTTTTATCGCGCGTGAACCGGACCGGAACGGTTCAGCGGAGGCGGAGACGGTTCGCCGAGTGAGTTTGCGCGTGCGTTCTGATAAGCGGATCGGACGGTCGTGATCGACGGTTGGGATTGAACCGGCTGATCGGGTGCTTACCGTGTCGATAGCGTGTCGACAGCGCGTATCGGGTGCTTACCGTGTCGAAAGCGTGTCAACGGCGCGTAATGGGTTTCACCGTGTCGGCCAGAAATATAAAACCCTCGCGAAACGATTAGGGTTCGTTCGGCCGACCGATAGAGAGAGTTTTTCCGGCGTACGGCGCGTGATTCCGGCGGCCTGGCAAGGGGCTTTTTGTGCCTGGAGATTCACGAGAACGAGGAGAGTCAATTCGTACCGGATTCGTTCGGCGAGGAGCTGCGGCGAGCTGCGGACGAAGTTCACCGTCGCCGGCGTCGTTGAGGTAGGAAATTCAGTTTAAATTAGTGATTTAGTAGAAAATTAAAAGCATGAAATACTTTGCTTAATGAAAACAAGCATGTGGATGAAAATCGGATTTAATTGAATGCTAAATTGTGTCTTTTGCAAATTTCGGAATTTCCTGGAAAAATTCCCATTTTGCCGAAAAAAAAATTTATTGATGCTTAGGAGCATGTTAGGAAATTGTTCTCCTTGTTCGCAGTCGCCGGAAATCGACGGAAGGATCGCCATGGTCGGCGATGGCGGCGGCTAGGGTTTCGCGGGCTTCGGACCGAGAAAGGAGAAGGGTTTAGATAATTACAAATTTAATTAAGTAATTAATGGTATTTATGCTATTTTATTAGTAATTAAAATAATCCAATTAACGGATTAATAAGAAATTGGTTCGGCGGTGTCGCGGTTCAGCGCGAGAGTTCCGAACCGGCAGCGAAAACCGGTTCCGCGGGATTCGGCGCGGACGAACGGCGCGAAAGCCGAACCGGCAGCGAAAACCGGTTCAGCGGGATTCGGCGCGGACGAACGGCGCGAAAGCCGAACCGGCAGCGAAAACCGGTTCAGCGGGAGTCGGCGCGGACGAACGGCGCGGCGCGGAGGAGAGAGAAGCGGAAGGAAAATTCGGAAATTTATTATTAATCCGAATTTTCGGAAATAAAAAGGATAATCGAAAAATTTAATTCGGAAATTAATCCGAATTTTTGGAAAAAGGATATATGTGGAATTTAAATTCGGAAATTTATTTCGAATTTCGGAAAATGGATAAAGGGCGGAAATTGAAATTGGGATTTAAAAATTTCCTGAAGTGGGGAAAAATGTTATCAGTGATGACAGTACAGCTGGAAACAGTCAGACAGAAGTATGGTACATGGATGCTACCAGAACAGTCAGTAATTGACAGTTGTGTTGCTTGATGGCAACGGCATGGATTGAGTCAGTTTACTCAGTGTTGGCATATTTTATGGATTGGCATACTGGACCGGACTACTATAGACCCTATATGATGTTTTAGGGTAGTTGTGGTAGGTAACTGTGCGGTTCAGACTTAGCTTCCACAGTATACATGTGACTGGTATGCGCCTTGTTGTACCTGGATACATGTTGCCGGATCTTGGAGTTAGAGATTGGCAATGACTGTAGGGGCGTGAGCTTCTATGGAAGTTGTTGGTAGAGGACTCTTTGGGACGGTGGCTGAGTCGATCTCTCCTGGTCCATGTGTGTAGGCCTGCGCGCCTGAGGGTGGCAGGGGTGTCTCGCAGTGGCTAGCCAAGTGTGTAGGCCTGCGCGCCTTAGGGTGGCAGGGGTGTCTCACGTTGGCTAGAGATTTTGTGACTGGATTTGTCTATAGTCTCCAGGAGATTGATTGACGAGAGACGCTGCGGTGTCGGGTGCTTAGGCGCCATGCGTGTTTCGAGATGGGCGTTCCCACTGGCATGCTACCTGGAAGCCCAGAGGAGAGCTACTCTGGTGTGACTAGGGGTGACTGTGGTTGGTCGGAGTCTGGGACTGAGAGTGCCTATCCACCATACATTGTTATGCTGTATTCCTATATTTTTGCTATTATCCTTCTCTTGCATGTGAGTTTTACTAGCTGTCTTTCCTACTGGGCGTAGCTCATTCCTGTATTGTATATTTCAGTGGCTCGGCAGACTTGACGCTACCTGATTAGGTGGGATCGTGGTCAGCAGGCTTGTGGAGGATATCTGATTGTGATTGTCTGAGATATTCTGGTTAGTTGATTGTTGCTGTTGGATGTATTTAATGAGGTTATTATTCTCATATGTCATGTAATATGTGAGGGAAATTCTGACTTATGTTTCTGGTTGGAAAATATTGCACTTGTTGGACTTGGTCTTATTCTTGTAATGTAGTTTCCATTTACTACCCTACCTTATTGTCTTGGAGTATGGTGTGTGGAGTGCCATATTTTATCTGAGGATGTTATATATCTTTTGTTTGATGGTGAGGTCATTACATGACTATGGAACTTAACCATGGGGGTTCAGACTTCTAATAGACCGGTTCTCCTACCCGTAGGGGTTAGGAGTATTGGGTCTAGTAGGAGTAACATTGCGCGAGTCCATCTGTTAATTCAGGAGTCATGAACCTGATTTGACGGTGTACCCGGGAGATGGGATCCACATTGTTAAGGGAAGTAGGTGTGTAATGATGTGTTATATCCTATGTTTTCGTAGGCTACTCAGGTTGGTATGGGACGATCTGAGTTGTCTATATAAAAAAAAAAAAAAAAAAAAATTGTATGCCAAAAATCAGCCTAGGAAAAATGGGGTGTAACAGGAGTGGTATCAGAGCCCTAGGTTAAGATAGTGGGGCTAGACATATCAGAGCCCTAGGTGAGATAGCGGGGCTAGACATGTATAGGAGTTCAACCCAAGGTGGGGAGAACTGTTGATTCTTTTGTTTACTATAGTAGTCCATATGCCAATTGCCAAATGACGACTCTAATGCCAGATTAGTTGCTTTGACAGTATGGCTGGTACCAGGAGACTTTCCGCTCGTGGAGCAGCTAGAGGCAGACCTGTATCTACTACTCCTACCCCGGTGACAAGCCCAGCATTGCCAGTTGAGCCAGCCGTGGATCGTTGGATCGATGCCTTCATGCGGTTGCGTCCGCGGAGCTTCAGTGGGTCGGCTGACCCAGCGGTGGCTGATGACTGGATGGCTCATATGCTTGAGCTGTTTGATGCCTTGGGATGTCCACTTGGCAGGAGGGTAGTACTTGCTGCTCTAGTATTGGAGGGAGAGGCTGCTACCTGGTGGAGAGGCCAGCGGCGCGCCATGTATGGGGAGGCCCAGAACAGCGAGATAGCATGGGAAGACTTTGTTGAGGAATTCAGGGAGTGCTACATTCCGGCTTCTGCTATGTCTCAGTTCAGGAGGGAACTTATACACCTCAGGCAGGGCCAGATGTCAGTGAACGATTACTTATCGAGGTTCACTTATCTGGCGAGGTACGCCGCAGAGCTGGTACCTTCTGAGGAGCGCAGATGTGAGATGTTCCTGGAGGGACTTCGTCCTATGCTGCAGCGCCAGCTAGTTGTGAGTCGGTTTGCCAGGTTTCGTGACTTGGTGGAGGCTGCGAGATCCGTTGAGCTTATTGACACCCGGATGGAGGCCCAGAGAGAGACTCACAACAAGAGGAAGGAATTCAGAAATGTCCAACAAAACAAAAAGGACAAGAGACACAGAGATCACCGTGGTACGCAGGAGGGCGTGGTCCAGCCACGACCTATCTCTGAGAGACCAGGGCAGCAGACAGGTACCCGGACTGGGGGGATTATCGGCTACCATTGTCGACAGCCCGGACACAAGAAGTGCGACTGCCCAGAGTTGAAGAAACAGAGGATCACAGGACCGGTTGGTTCATCTGGGGGACAGCCCAGAGTGTTTGCACTGACTCGGCAGCAGGCTTCAGAGTCACCAGAGGTGATCACAGGTATGCTTTATTTTGGCAACGTGCAGTGCATGACCTTGTTTGATACTGGTGCATCTCATTCTTTTGTTGCTGAGAGGATCTGGAATCAGACATCAGGATCCAAGGGTTACTTGAAGGAACCCTTATTGGTTAGGCTTCCTGATGGGAAAGAGATTCCCACTGTTCAGAAGATTGACGGATCTATTCTGATTAGTGGACACGAGTTCGTGACAGAGTTGATATGTGTGCCACTAGCAGAGTTCGACATCATTTTGGGAATGGATTGGTTGTGCTACCATGCAGTGGTGCTGGATTGTTGGGAGAAGAAGGTCAGGATCAGAGTGCCTGGTTCGGGGGATGTGATATACTTTGGTCTGAACAGGCAGATTCCCCTGATCTCAGTTCTTCAGGCGAAGAGGTTAGTAAGTAAGGGTTGTACTGGTTGGTTGGCCTATGTGACCGATAGCCAAGCCACCACTACCCCTATGTCAGATATTCCAGTGGTGAGAGACTTTCCTATGGTCTTTCCAGAGGAGTTGCCTGGACTTCCACCAGCTAGGGAAGTGGAGTTTTTGATTGATTTGGAGGCAGGAGTAGCTCCTATTGCTAGAGCTCCTTACAGGATGGCTCCAGCCGAGCTAGCAGAGTTGAAGACTCAATTACAGGACTTATTAGACAAGGGACTCATACGCCCCAGTTATTCACCTTGGGGTGCCCCTGTCTTATTCGTCAAAAAGAAAGATGGTAGTATGAGGCTGTGTGTGGATTATAGGGAATTGAATAAGGTTACTATTCGTAACCGGTACCCGTTACCACGCATCGATGATTGTTGGATCAGCTTCAGGGAGCAACTGTGTTCTCCAAGATTGATTTACGCTCGGGTTATCACCAGATCCGGATTAGAGATTCTGATGTAACCAAAACAGCATTCCGTACTAGATATGGGCATTACGAGTTCACAGTGTTACCTTTTGGATTGACTAATGCTCCAGCAGTATTTATGAACCTGATGCATCGAGTGTTTCGTGCCTTTCTGGATCGGTTTGTGATCATCTTTATAGATGATATATTGATTTATTCCAGAGATAGGGAAACTCATGCAGATCAGTTGAGGACTGTGCTTACAGTGTTGCGGGAGAATGAGCTGTATGCAAAATTCTCCAAGTGTTCCTTTTGGCTGGACTCAGTAGCATTCTTGGGACACATTGTCAGTGCAGAGGGGGTGGCTGTTGATCCTAGCAAGATACGAGCTATTACTGATTGGAAACGGCCATCTTCTGTCACTGAGATTCGAAGTTTCCTTGGTTTGGCTGGATACTATAGGAAATTTGTTCCTCACTTTTCTAGACTGGCCGCTCCACTAACACAGTTGACCCGGAAGGGAAAATCTTTTGAGTGGTCAGAGAGTTGTGAGAACAGTTTCCTAGAGCTGAAGCAGAGGCTTAGCACCGCTCCAGTATTGATGTTACCTACACAGGAGAAGCCGTATCAGATGTATACTGATGCTTCACATATAGGGTTGGGAGCCGTACTGATGCAGGATAGTAGAGTTATAGCATATGCTTCGAGGCAACTGAAGGATCATGAGAAGAATTATCCCACTCATGATTTGGAGTTAGCTGCTGTCATTTTTGCCTTGAAGATATGGAGACATTATTTGTACGGAGTTCCTGTAGATTGTTTCTCCGACCACAAGAGTCTTAAGTATCTGTTCACTCAGAAGGAACTGAACTTGAGGCAGAGGAGGTGGTTGGAACTGATAAAAGATTACGAACTGACAATAAACTACTACGAGGGAAAGGCTAATCCAGTGGCTGATGCCTTGAGCAGACACGCAGTTGTGCATACTGTGATAGCTTGCGACTCTATAGCAGACTTGGATTGGGATGTTGAGAGATGTCAGGAACAGTTGTCTGTTCAGAGACTGGCTCACAGACTCAATTCGTTGACCATTCGGGCTGACTGGTTATCTGAGATGCGTGATCTTCAGCTTTGTGATGAAGAGCTGAAGGAGAAGTTAGAGTTGGCATCGCAGGGATTGGGAGGAGACTTTGCTCTCAGAGACGACATGTTGACTTTCAGGGGTCGCTGGTGTGTGCCATCACATCAGGAATTCAAGGAGAGGATCCTTCGAGAGGCTCATTATGGAACTTTGGCTATGCACCCTGGAGAAGTCAAGATGTATAGGAATTTGAGGAGTGTTTTCTGGTGGAGAGGTTTGAAGGCAGATGTTGCTGCTTTTGTTAAGAAGTGCCTTACATGTCAGCAAGTTAAGGCCGAGCACCAGAGACCTGGAGGATTGTTGCAGAGATTGTCGATTCCGGAGTGGAAATGGGATGACATCACTATGGACTTTGTAACTGGTCTTCCTCGTACCAGACAAGGTTTTGACGCCATTTGGGTCATCGTGGATCGATTGACCAAGTCAGCCCATTTCTTATCAATTAAGAAGACGGATTCAGCGGCACAATTGGCAGAGGTATATATTCAGCAGATTGTCAAATTGCATGGAATTCCCCGATCTATTATTTCTGACAGAGATGCCAAGTTCACATCACAGTTTTGGAGGAGCTTACACACTGCCATGGGTACACAGTTGAAGTTCAGTACTGCTTATCATCCTCAGACAGATGGACAGTCTGAGCGGACTATTCGGACCTTGGAGGATTTGCTACGCTTGAGCGTACAAACTTACTCAACAGATTGGGCCAGACGGTTACCCTTGGTAGAGTTTGTGTACAATAACAGCTTCCAGGCGTCGATTGGTATGGCACCTTACGAGGCATTGTATGGGCGTAGGTGCAGATCCCCTCTTTGTTGGGAGGAGGGTGATTCCAGGAGAGTGTGGGGACCTCAGATTGTGCAGGAGACCACAACTGAAGTCAAGTTATTGCAAGACAGATTACGTACTGTGCAAGATCGCCAGACGAAATATTATGATCCTAAGCACAGAGCTGTTGAGTTTTCTGTGGGAGATAGGGTATTCCTAAAGATCAGTCCTATGCGAGGTCTATTCCGGTTTGGGAAGCCTTCTAAGCTTCGACCTCGTTACATTGGACCCTATCCTATTCTAGAGAGGGTTGGTGAAGTGGCTTACAGGTTGGCACTTCCTGAACATCTTATTGGGATTCACAATGTGTTTCATGTTTCGAATCTCAAGAGATATGTGCCAGATCCTTCTCATTGTATCAGTGATGATCTTCCTGGTTTGCAAGTGACACCAGATTCCTCTTATGTGGAACTACCAGTTCGCATCCTCGAGGAGAGCAACAGACAGCTGAGGAACAGGTCGTTTCCTATGGTCAAGGTTCTGTGGAATAGACATGACGAAAGGGAGGCAACCTGGGAGCTAGAGCAGGATGTTGCGGAGAAGTGGCCGGAACTTCTTGCTGAATTTCGAGGGCGAAATTCCTGATAAGGTGGGGAGATTGTTATACCCAGTAAAAAGTTTTATGTTAATCTTTAATGAATTAATTTTTGGCTTGGATGATTTCAGATCGACAGTAGGATGAGCCAGGAGCTCAATCAGAGGCTAATGGAATTTCTGAAATTTCTGGGGATTTTTCGGAGCACCGAGGTAATTTTTAAGCAATTTTCCGTGTTTAATTAGATTTATTGGATTTTTAGAAATTCGAAAATCCATTTAAATTAAACCGGAAATTGGTTTTTACCGCGCGTGAACCGGACCGGAACGGTTCAGCGGAGGCGGAGACGGTTCGCCGAGTGAGTTTGCGCGTGCGTTCTGATAAGCGGATCGGACGGTCGTGATCGACGGTTGGGATTGAACCGGCTGATCGGGTGCTTACCGTGTCGATAGCGTGTCGACAGCGCGTATCGGGTGCTTACCGTGTCGAAAGCGTGTCAACGGCGCGTAATGGGTTTCACCGTGTCGGCCAGAAATATAAAACCCTCGCGAAACGATTAGGGTTCGTTCGGCCGACCGATAGAGAGAGTTTTTCCGGCGTACGGCGCGTGATTCCGGCGGCCTGGCAAGGGGCTTTTTGTGCCTGGAGATTCACGAGAACGAGGAGAGTCAATTCGTACCGGATTCGTTCGGCAAGGAGCTGCGGCGAGCTGCGGACGAAGTTCACCGTCGCCGGCGTCGTTGAGGTAGGAAATTCAGTTTAAATTAGTGATTTAGTAGAAAATTAAAAGCATGAAATACTTTGCTTAATGAAAACAAGCATGTGGATGAAAATCGGATTTAATTGAATGCTAAATTGTGTCTTTTGCAAATTTCGGAATTTCCTGGAAAAATTCCCATTTCGCCGAAAAAAAAATTTATTGATGCTTAGGAGCATGTTAGGAAATTGTTCTCCTTGTTCGCAGTCGCCGGAAATCGACGGAAGGATCGTCATGGTCGGCGATGGCGGCGGCTAGGGTTTCGCGGGCTTCGGACCGAGAAAGGAGAAGGGTTTAGATAATTACAAATTTAATTAAGTAATTAATGGTATTTATGCTATTTTATTAGTAATTAAAATAATCCAATTAACGGATTAATAAGAAATTGGTTCGGCGGTGTCGCGGTTCAGCGCGAGAGTTCCGAACCGGCAGCGAAAACCGGTTCCGCGGGATTCGGCGCGGACGAACGGCGCGAAAGCCGAACCGGCAGCGAAAACCGGTTCAGCGGGATTCGGCGCGGACGAACGGCGCGAAAGCCGAACCGGCAGTGAAAACCGGTTCAGCGGGAGTCGGCGCGGACGAACGGCGCAGCGCGGAGGAGAGAGAAGCGGAAGGAAAATTCGGAAATTTATTATTAATCCGAATTTTCGGAAATAAAAAGGATAAGCGAAAAATTTAATTCGGAAATTAATCCGAATTTTTGGAAAAAGGATATATGTGGAATTTAAATTCGGAAATTTATTTCGAATTTCGGAAAATGGATAAAGGGCGGAAATTGAAATTGGGATTTAAAAATTTCCTGAAGTGGGGAAAAATGTTATCAGTGATGACAGTACAGCTGGAAACAGTCAGACAGAAGTATGGTACATGGATGCTACCAGAACAGTCAGTAATTGACAGTTGTGTTGCTTGATGGCAACGGCATGGATTGAGTCAGTTTACTCAGTGTTGGCATATTTTATGGATTGGCATACTGGACCGGACTACTATAGACCCTATATGATGTTTTAGGATAGTTGTGGTAGGTAACTGTGCGGTTCAGACTTAGCTTCCACAGTATACATGTGACTGGTATGCGCCTTGTTGTACCTGGATACATGTTGCCGGATCTTGGAGTTAGAGATTGGCAATGACTGTAGGGGCGTGAGCTTCTATGGAAGTTGTTGGTAGAGGACTCTTTGGGACGGTGGCTGAGTCGATCTCTCCTGGTCCATGTGTGTAGGCCTGCGCGCCTGAGGGTGGCAGGGGTGTCTCGCAGTGGCTAGCCAAGTGTGTAGGCCTGCGCGCCTTAGGGTGGCAGGGGTGTCTCACGTTGGCTAGAGATTTTGTGACTGGATTTGTCTATAGTCTCCAGGAGATTGATTGACGAGAGACGCTGCGGTGTCGGGTGCTTAGGCGCCATGCGTGTTTCGAGATGGGCGTTCCCACTGGCATGCTACCTGGAAGCCCAGAGGAGAGCTACTCTGGTGTGACTAGGGGTGACTGTGGTTGGTCGGAGTCTGGGACTGAGAGTGCCTATCCACCATACATTGTTATGTTGTATTCCTATATTTTTGCTATTATCCTTCTCTTGCATGTGAGTTTTACTAGCTGTCTTTCCTACTGGGCGTAGCTCATTCCTGTATTGTATATTTCAGTGGCTCGGCAGACTTGACGCTACCTGATTAGGTGGGATCGTGGTCAGCAGGCTTGTGGAGGATATCTGATTGTGATTGTCTGAGATATTCTGGTTAGTTGATTGTTGCTGTTGGATGTATTTAATGAGGTTATTATTCTCATATGTCATGTAATATGTGAGGGAAATTCTGACTTATGTTTCTGGTTGGAAAATATTGCACTTGTTGGACTTGGTCTTATTCTTGTAATGTAGTTTCCATTTACTACCCTACCTTATTGTCTTGGAGTATGGTGTGTGGAGTGCCATATTTTATCTGAGGATGTTATATATCTTTTGTTTGATGGTGAGGTCATTACATGACTATGGAACTTAACCATGGGGGTTCAGACTTCTAATAGACCGGTTCTCCTACCCGTAGGGGTTAGGAGTATTGGGTCTAGTAGGAGTAACATTGCGCGAGTCCATCTGTTAATTCAGGAGTCATGAACCTGATTTGACGGTGTACCCGGGAGATGGGATCCACATTGTTAAGGGAAGTAGGTGTGTAATGATGTGTTATATCCTATGTTTTCGTAGGCTACTCAGGTTGGTATGGGACAATCTGAGTTGTCTATATAAAAAAAAAAAAAAAAAAAAAATTGTATGCCAAAAATCAGCCTAGGAAAAATGGGGTGTAACAAGAGTAGAGCAGAGCAGGGTAGAGTAAGGGAGAAGAGAGGAGAGCAGAGTGGAGTAGAGTGTAGTAGAGCAGAGTAGAATAGGCCAGAGGAGAGAAGAGAAAAGTAAATCAGAGTATGGTAAAGTAGAGTGGAGGTTAGTTAGGGTAGAGTTGAGTAGTGTAGAGTAGAGTAAAGTAGAGCAGAGTAGAGTGGAGTAGGGTAAAGCAAGGATAGGCTAGGCCAGCCTAAAGTAGGGTGTAGTAAAGTAGAGTTGAGTTACATTAGGGTAGGCTTGGCGAGGCTATGCTAGGCTAGGGTAGGCAAGGCTAGGTTACCCTAGAGTAAAGTAAAGCTAGGTTAGGCTTGGCTAAGCTGGAGTATAATAGAGTGAAGTAGAGTAGAGCATAGTACAGTAGAGTAGAGTAGAATAGAGTAGAGTAGAGCAGAGCAGAGTAGAGTTGAGAAGAGATGAGCATAGTAGAGTAATGTAGAGCATAATAGAGTATAATAGAGTAGAGTAGGGCTAGGTTAGGCTAAGCTAAGCTAGGAAACACTAGCCTAAAGTAGAGTAGAGTAGAGTAGAGTAAGGTTAGGTTAGGATAGGCTATGTTAGGTTAGAGTAGATTAGAGTAGAGCAGGGTAGGGTAGAGTACAGTAGAGTAGAGCTTTTTTAGGCTAGGCTAGGCTAAGTTAGAGTAGAGGAGAGTTGAGTAGAATGCAATAGAGTAGAGTAGATTATAGTAGAGCTAGGTTAAGCTTGGCTAGGCTAAGCAACGTAAGAGTACAATAGATTAGAGTAGAGAAGAGTTGAGCAGAGGAGAGCAAAAGAGAGCAGAGTAGAGCAGAAAGAGTAGGGAAGATGAGAGTAGGGCAGAGCACAGTAAAGAAAAGCAGAGTAGAGTAGAGTAGAGTAGGGAAAAGTAAAGCAAAGCAGAGTAGAGAAGAGAAAAGCTAGTATAGGCTAGGCATGGCTAGGAAAGAGTAGGCAAGAGTAACGTAGAACTCAGTTAGCCTAGGTTAGGCTAGGCTAGGTTAGAGTAGAGTAGAGTAGAGTAGACTAGAGTAGAGTAGAGTAGAGTTAAGTTAGGCTAAGCATGGTTAGGCATGGGTAGCTAGGGTACTATAGGCTAGAGTAGAGTAGAGTAGAGTAGAGCAGAGTAGTACAGAGTAGAGTAGTGCAAAGCAAAGTAAAGTAGAGTTGAGGAGAGTAGAGTAGAGTAGAGTAGACTAAAGCTAGGTTAGGCTAAGCTAAGCTAAACAAAACAAAAGGTTAGAGTAGAGTAGAGTAGAGTATTATATAGTAGAGAAGAGTACAGTGTATTAGAGTAGAGTAGAGTAGAGTAGAGAAGAGCTAGGTTTGACAAAGCTAGGAAAGACTATGCTAGGCTATGCTAGGGTTGGTTAGAGTAGTGTAGAGTATATTAGAGTAGAGTATAGTAGAGTAGAGTAGAGTATATTATAGAAGAGTAGAGTAGAGTAGAGTATAGTAGAGCTAAGTTAGGCTAGGCTAGGATAGGTTTGCTAGGCTAGGCTAGAGTAGTGTAGAGTTGTTTAGAGTAGAGTATAATAGAGCTTGATCTAGCTAGGCTATAGTACAATAGAGTAGAGTAGAGTATAGTAGAGCAAAGTAGTGCAGAGTAGAGTAGAGGAGAGCATAGAAGAGCAAAGAAGAGTAGAGCAAAGCAAGGCTGAGAAGAGAAGAGTATAGCAAGGTTAGGTTAGGCTAGGCTAGGCTTGGCGAGGTTAGAGTAGAGTAGAGTAAAGTAGAGTAGATCTAGGTTAGACTTGGTTGGGCTATGCTAAATTAGGCTAGTGTAGACTATAGAAGAGTAGAGGAGAGTAGAGCAGAACGAAGTAGAGATAAGCAAAGAAGAGTATAGTAGAGCTAGGTTAGGCTAAGTTAAGCTAGAGTAGAGTAAAGAAGAGTAGACCTAAGCTAGGTTAGGTCAGGCTAAGCTAAGCTAGGTTAGGCTGAGCTAGGTTACATTAGGCTGAGCTAAGCTAGGGTAGGTTAAGCTAGGCTAGAGTAGTAGAGCAGAGTAGAGTAGAGTAGAGTAGAGTAAATTAGAGTAGAGTAAAGTAGAGTGGGGTAAAGTAGAGTAGAGTAGAGTAGATTAAATTAGAGTAGAGTAAAATAGAATAGAGTAGAGTTAAGAAAGGTAGAGTAGAGTAGAGTAGAGTAAGGTTTGGTTAGGCTAAGCAAGGCTAGGTTATAGTAGAGTAGAATAGAGTAGAGTACAATAGAGTAAAGTAGAGTAGAGTAGGGCTAGCTTAGGCTAGGCTAGGAAAGAGTAGAGAAGAGTAGAGTAGAGAAGAGCTGAGTAGAGCAAAAAAGAGTAGAGCAGAGTAGAATAGAGTAGAGCAGAGCAAAGCATAGTTGAGTAGAGTAGAGTAAAGTAGAGTAGAGCTAGGTTAGGATAGAGTAAGATAGGCTAGGCAAGGCTTGGCTAATGTAGAGTAGAGTTGAGTAGAGTAGAGCTAGGTTTGGCAAGGCTAGGCTAGCCTAAAGTGGAGTAGAGTAGAGTAGTGTAGAGTAGAGCAGAGTAGAGCAAAGTAGAGTAAAGCAAAGAAAAGTAGAGTAGAGCATAGTAGAGCTTGGTTAGGCTAGGTAGAGTAGTATATATTAGAACTAGGTTCACCTTGGCAAGGCTTTGCTTGGTTAGAGTTGTGTAGAGGAAAGTAGAGTAGAGAAGGGTAGAATAGATAGCATAGTAGAGTAGAGTAGAGTATAGATATGTTTGGCTAAGTTAGGCTAGGCTAGGCTAGGCTTGGTTAGGCTAGGTTAAGCTATCCTAAGCTAGAGTAGATTAGTGCAGAGTAGTATAGTGTTAGGATAGGCTAGGGTACAATAGAGTAGAGTAGGGTAGGGTAGAGTAGAACTAGGTTTGGTATGGTTAAGTTAGAATGGGCTAAGTTGGAGTAGAGTAAAGATGAATAGAGTAGAGTATAGTAGAGTATGGTTGAGTAGAGTTGAGTAGAGTAGAGCTAGGTTTGGTTGGCCTAAGCTAGGCTAGGTAAGGTTGACTAGGCTAAACAAGAGTAGAGTAAAATACAGTAGAGTAGTCAAGAGTACAGTAGAGGAGAGCAAGGTTAGGCTAGGCTAGGCTAGACAAAGCTAGGCTAGGCTAGAGTAGAGTAAAGTGGAGTATAATAGAGAGGAGAAGAGCAGAGCAGAGTAGAGTAGAGTAGCACAGATTAGAGTAGATCAGAGTAGAGAAGAGTAATGTAAGGCAAAGAAGAGCAAAGTAGAGCAAAGTTAGGCTAGACTAGGCTAGGCTAGGTTAGAGTAGAGTCGACCAGAGTCTAGTAGAGTAGGGTCGAGTTGAGTGGAGCAAAGTAGAGTAGATTAGAGTAGAGTAGAGCTAGGTTAGGCAAGGCTAAGGTAGGTAAGGCAATACTAGGCGAGGTTATGGTTGGCTAGGTTAGGCAAGGCTAGAGTAGAGTAGAGTAGAGTAGAGTAGAGGTAGGTTAGGCTAGGTAAGAGTAAAGATAAGAATAAAGTAAATTAGAGCAAAGTAGACCAGAGTAGAGTAGAGTAGAGTAGAGAAGAGAAAAGAAGAGTAGAGTAGAGTAAAACAGAGTAGAGCTAGGTTAAGCAAGGCTAGGTTAGGCTAGAGTAAAGTAGAGAAGAGCTAGGTTAGGCTAGGTAAGGTTAGGTTATATAAAGGATGAGTGAAGTAGAGTAAAGTAAAGTGGAGTAAAGTAGAGTAGAATACAGTAGAGTAGAGCAGAGTAAAGTAGAGTAGAGTAGAGTAGAGCACGATTAGGCTAGGCTAGGCTCTAGTTGGCTAGGCTAGAGTGAAGAATAGTAGACGAGTAGTATAGAGTAGATCTATGTAAGGCTAGGCTAGAGTACATTGTAGAGAAGAGTAGAGCAAAGAAGAGTAGAATAGAGTAGAGTAGAGCATAAAAGTGTAGAGTAGACATAACATAGAAGAGCAGAGCATACATTAATATAGAGTAATATAGAGTAGAGTGGAGTAGAGCTTGGTTAGGCGAGGTTGGGCTATGTTAGAGTAGAATAAAGTCAAGTATAGTAGAGTAGAGTAGAGCATAGTAGAGTTTGGTTAGGCTAAGCTAAGTTAGGATAGGCTTGGTTAGCTTAGGCTAGACTAGAGTAGAATAGAGTATAGTATAGTAGAGTATAGGTAAGTTAGGTTGGGCTAGGCTATGTAAGAGTATAGTAGAGTAGATCAGAGTAGAGTAGAGTATAGTAGAGTATAGTAGAGTATAGCAAAGAAGAGTAGAGTAGAGGAGAGGATAGCAGAGCTGAGCAGAGAAGAAGAGTAAAGCAAAACAATATAGAGTAGTGAAGAGTGGAGCAGAGTAGAGTAATGCAGAGTAGAGTAGAGCAAAGCAAAGTAGAGTAGGGTAGAGCAAGGTTTGGCTAGAATTGTCTAGGCTAAGCTAGGTTATGCTAGAAAAGAGTAGAGTAGAGTAGAGTTTGACAGAGTAGAGTAGAGCGAGGTTAGGCTAGGTTTGGCTATGGTCGGCTAAGCTAGGCTAGCTAGGCTAGGCTTCAGTAGAGTAGAGTAGAGTAGAGTATGGAAGAGTAGAGCTTGATAAGGTTAGGCTAGTGTAGAGTAGAGTAGTATAGAGTAGAGTAAAGCAGAGTAGAGTACAGGAGAATAGAGAAGAGTAAACTAGATTAGAGAAGAGTAAAGTAGAATAAAGTAGAGTAGATTAGAGTAGAGTAGGGTAGAGTAGAGTATATAAGATGATAGGAGAGGTGACAATAGAAGAGGAGGACAGAGGAGAGCCAAGAGGAGCATAGAAAAGCAGAGAAGAGTAGAGTAAGGGAGAGCAGAGCAGAGTAGAATAGAGTAAAGTAAAGCCAAGTAGAGCAGAGTAGAGCAGATAAGAGCAGAGTAGAGAAGAGCATAGTAGAGTAGAGGAGAGAAAAAAAAAGTAAAGAAGAGAATAACAGAGGAGAGTAGAGTATAGTAGAGTAAAGTATAATAGAGTAGAGTAGAGTAGAGCTAAGTTAGCTAGGCTAGGCCAGGCTGAGCTAGGCTAGTATAGAGTAGAGTATAGTAGAGTAGAGTAGAGTAGAGTAGAGAAGAGTAGAATATAGTGGAGTATAGTAGTGCTAAGTTAGGCTAGGATAGGCAAGGGTAAGCTAGGCTAGGCTAGAGTAGAGTAGAGCTAGGTTAGGCTAGGCTTTGCTCAATTATAGTAGAGCAGAGTAGAGTAGTGTAGAGAAAACCAGAGCAAAGCAGAGTGGAGTAAAGTGTAGAAGAGTCGAGTAGAGTAGAGCATAAAATAAAAGAGCAGAGTAGACTGTGTAGAGCTAGGTTTGGCTACCTAGGTTAGGCCAGAGTAGAGTAGAGTAGAGTAGAGTAGAGTAGAGTAGAGTATAGCATAGTAGAGTCGAGCTAAGCTAGGATTGGCTTACTTCTTTTGCTTCCTCTTCTTTTTCATTTCCTTCTTCTTCTTCTTCATTTAATTCTTCTTCTTTTTCTTCTTTTTTTGCATGTTCTTCTATCTCTTCTTCTTCTTCTTCTTCCTCTTCTTTTTCTCTTCTTCATTTAATTCTTCTTCTACTTCTTCTTCTACTCCTTCTTCTTCTTCTTGTTCTTTGTCCTCATCTTCATCTTCTTCTTCTACTTCTTCTTCTCCTACTTCTGGGTTTTGCTCTTCCCCTTGTTGTTCTTTTTCCTCTTCTTCTTCTTCTTCTTCTTCTTCGTCTTCTTCGGCTTCTTCCTCTTATTCATCTTCTTATTCTTCTTCTTCATCTTTTTCTTCTTCTTCTTCTTCTTCTTCTTCATCCTCTCTTCTTCTTACTCTTCTTCTTCTTTTTATTCTTGTTATTCTTCTTTATCTTTGTCTTCTTGTACTTCTTCTTCTTCTTCTTCTTCTTTGTCTCCTTCTCCTTCTTCTTCTTTTCTTATTCTTCTTTTCGTTCTTCTTCATCAACATCATTATCATCATGGTCTTCTTCTTCTTCTTCTTCTTCCTATTCATCAAGTTCTTCTTCTTCTTCTTCTTCTTCTTCTTCTTCCCCTTTTTCTTCTTCTTCTTCTTCTTCTTCTTCTTCAACTTTGTGTTCTTCTTCTTCTTCTTCATCATCTTCTTCTTCATCATCTTCTTCATCTTCTTTTTCTTCTTCGTCTTCTTCTTCATTATCAACTTCTTCTTTTTCTTCATCCTCTCTTCTTCTTAGTCTTCTTCTTCTTTTTATTCTTCTTATTCTTCTTTATCTTCATCTTCTTATGCTTCTTCTTCTTCTTCTTCTTCTTCTTCTCCTTCTTCTTCTTCTTCTTCTTATTCTTCTTTTTCTTCTTCTTCATTAAAACCATTATCAACATGGTCTTCTTCTTCTTCTTCTTCTTCTTCTTTATCTTTGTCTTCTTCTTCTTCTTGTTCTTCATCTTCTTCATTTTCTTCTTCTTCTTCTTCTTCCAATTCTTCACTTCTTCTTCTTTATCTTCTTCCTCTTCTTCATCCACTGGTTCTTCTTCCTATTCTTCTTCCTCTTTGTCTTCCTTATCATCTTCTTCTTCTTTGTCTTCTTCTTCTTCTTCTTCTTCTTCTTAATCTTCTTCTTCTTTGTCTTGTTCTTCTACTTCTTCTGCGTCTTCTTTTTCTTGTTCTTGTTCTTTTTCATCAACATCTTCTTCTTCTTCTTCTCCTTCCCCTCGTCTTCCTTCTCCTCCTACTTCTCGTTCTTCTTCTTCTTCTTCTACTTCTTCTTCTTCTTCTACTTCTTCTTCTCCTCCTCCTCCTCCTTCTTCTACTTCTTCCTCTTCTTTTTCTTCAGCTCCTATTTCTTCTTCTTCTTCTCCTTCTTCTTCTCCTTCCCCTCCTTTTTCTCTTCCTTTGTCTTCCTCTTCTTCTTCTTCTTCATCGCCTTCTTCTTCTTTGTCTTTTTCATTGTCTTCTTCTTCTTCTTCTTCTTCTTCTTCTTCTTTGTTTTCTTCTTCTTCTTCTTCGTCTTTTTCTTCTTTTTCTTCTTCTTCGTCTTTTTCTTCTTTTTCTTCTTCTTCTTCTTTTTCTTCCTTTTCATCAACTTCTTCTTCAGCTTCTTCTTCTTCTTCTTCTTCATCTTCTTCTTCTTTATTTCATCTTCCTCTTCCTCTTGTTCTTCCTGATCATCTTCTTTTTCTTCTTCTTCTTCTTCTTCTTCTTCTTCATCTTCTTCTTCATCTTTGTTTTCTTATTCTTTGAATTCTTCTTCTTCTTTTTCTTCTTCTTCTTCTTCTTCTTTTTGTTCTCCATCTTTTCCTTCTTCTTCTTCTTCTTCTTCTACTTCTCCTCCTTTTTCTCCACCTCTTCTCCTCCTTCTTCTTCTTCTTCTTCTTCTTCTACTTCTTCTTCTTTTTCTTCTACCTACTGGTCTTGTCCTTCTCCTTCTTCTTTTGCTTCCCCTTTAGTTTGATTTTCTTCTTCTACGACCACTTTGTTCTTCTTGTTCTTGTTCTTCTTCTTCTTCTTGAACTTCGTCTTCTTCTTCTTCTTATCGTTATTCTTCTTTTTCTTCTTTGTCTTCTCCTTCTTCTTCTTCTTCTTTTTCTTCTTCTTCTTCTTCTTCTTTTTCCTTGTCTTCTTCTTATTCTTTGTCATTTTCTTCTTTTTCTACATCATCTCCTTCCTCTTCTTCTTCTTCTCTTTCTTCTTCTCCTCCTTTTTCTTCTTTTTCTTCTTCTTCTTCATCTTTTTCTTCTTTATCTTCTTCTTCTTCTTCTCCTTCCTCTTCTTCTTCTACTTCTTCTTCTTCATCTTCTTCTTCTTTCATCTCCTTCTTATTTTTTATCGTCTTCTTCTTTTCCTTCTTCTTTGTCTTCTTCTTCTTTTTCTTCTTCTTCTTCTTATTCTTCAACTTCTCTTCATTCTTCTTATTCTTCTTCTCCTTCTTGTTCTTGTTTTTTTTCTTGTTCTTCTGCCTCCTCCACTTCTTCTTCTTGTTCTTCTTCATTGTCTTTTTCTTCTTCGACTTTATCTTCTTCTTCTTCTTCTTCTTCCTCATCATCTACTTCTTCTTCTTCTTCCTCTTCTCCATCTTCTTCAGGTTCTTCGTCTCCTTCATCTTCCTCTTTTTCATCTTCTTCTACTTCTTCTTCTTCTTCATCTTCTTCTTCTTCATCTTCTTCTTCTTCTCCTTTCACTTCTTCTTCTTTGTCTTCTGTTTCTTCTTCTTCTTCCTCTTCTTCTTCTAATTTTTCTTCTTCTTCTTCGTCATCATCTTCAACTTCTTCTTCTTCTTCTTTTTCCTCCTATTCATCTTCCACTTCTTCTTTCTCTTCTTCTTCTTCCACTTCTTCATATCCTTCTTTGCCTTCTTCTTCTTCTTCTTGTTCCTCCTCTTTTTATCTTCTTGTGCCTCTTCTCCTTCTTCTTCTTCTTCTTCTTCTTCTTCAACTTCTTCTTCATCGTATTCTTCTTCTTCTTCTTGTTCTTCTTCTTCTTCTTGTTCTTCTTCTTCTTCTTCTTCTTCTTCTTCTTCTTCGTCTTCATCTTCTTCGTCTTCATCTTCTTCGTCATCTTCTTGTTCTTATTCTTCTTACTCTTCTTTTTCTTCTTCTGCTGCTTTGTCTTCTTCTTCATCTTTTTCTTCTTCTTTGTCTTCTTCTTCTTCTTCTTCTACTTCTCTTTCTCTTTCTTCTCTTCTTCTTCATCTACTTCTTCTTCTACTTCTTCTTTTTCTTCTACTTCCTCTTTTTATTCGTTTTCTTGTCCTTCTACTTGTTTTTTTCTTGTTTTTCTTCTTTATCTTTTTTGCATTCTTCTTCTTCTTCTTCTTCTTCTTTTTCTCAATCATCTTCTTCTTCTCCTCCTTCTTTTCTTCTTCTTCTTCATCTTCTACTTCTTCCCAATCTTACTTTTCTTTTTCTTCTTGTACTTCTTCTTCTTTGTAATCTTCTTCTTCTTCTTCTTCTTCTTCTTCTTCTTGGCCTTCTTCTTCTTCTTTGTCTTCTACCTTTTCTTCATCCTATCCTTCTTCTTCTTATTCTTCTTTTTCTTCTTATTCTTCTTACTCTTCTACTTCATTGTCTTCATCTCCATATTCTCTTTCTTCTTCTTTTACTACTCTGTGATCATCTTCTTCCTCTTCTTCATCATCTTCTTCTTCTTCTTCTTCTTCTTTTTCTTCATCTTCTTTTTTGTCTTCTTTTTCTTGTTCTTCCACTTCTTCTTCTTCCTCTTCTTCTTCTTCTTCTTCGTCATCTTCTTCTTCTTCTTCTTCTTCTTGCTCTTATTGTTCTTTTTCTTCTCCTTCATCTACTCCTACATTTTCTTCTACTTCTTCTTCTTCTTCTTCTTCCTCTACTTCTTCTTCTCCTTCTATTTCTTCTTTTGCTTCTTCATCTTCTTCTTGCTCTTCTTCTTCCACTTCTTCTTCTTCTTCCTATTCCTCCTCTTCTTCTTCTTCTTCTCTTTCTTCCTCTTCTTCTACTTGTTCACCTTTTTTTTCTTCTTCTTCATCTTCTTCTTCTTCTTCTTCTTCTTAGTTGACTTCTTCATCTTGTACTTCTTCATTGGCTTCTTCTTGTACTTCATCTTCTTCTTCTTCTTCTTTATCTTCTTCTTCTTCTCTTTCTACTAATTCCACTTCTTCTTCTTCTAAATGTTCTTCTTCATCTTCTTGTTCTTCTAAATCTTCTTCTTCATCTTCTTCTTCTTCTTCTTTTTCGTCTTCTTCATCTTAATCTTCTTCATCTTCAGCTTCTTCTTCTTCTTCTTCTTGTACTTCTTCTTGTTCTTCTTCTTCCTCTTCTTCTACTTCTTCTACTTCTTTTTCTTCATCTTCTTCTCCTCATTTTTTCATTCTTCTTCTTCTTCTTCTTCTTCTTCTTCTTTTCTTCTTCTTCTTCTTCTTCTTCTTCTTCTTCTTTTCTTATTCTTCTTCTTCTTCTTCTTCTTCTTCCTTTTCTTCTTCTTTTTCTTCGTCTTCTTCTTCGACTTTATAATCATCATCATCTTCTTCTTCTTCTTCTTCTTTGTTGACTTCTTCATCTTGTACTTCTTCATTGGCTTCTTCTTCTACTTCATCTTCTTCTTCTTCTTCTTCTTCTTTGTCTTCTTCTTCTTCTCTTTCTACTAATTGCACTTCTTCTTCTTCTAAATCTTCTTCTTCATCTTCTTCTTCTTCTTCTTCATCTTCTTCATCTTAATCTTCTTCTTCTTCAGCTTCTTCTTCTTCTTCTTCTTCTTCTTCTTCTACTTGTTCTTATTCTTCTTCTTCCTCTTCTTCTACTTCTTCTACTTCTTTTTCTTCATCTTCTTCTCCTTATTTTTTCATTCTTCTTCTTCTTGTTCTTCTTCTTCTTTTCTTCTTCTACTTCTTCTTCTTCTTTTCTTATTCTTCTTCTTCTTCTTCTTCTTCTTCCTTTTCTTCTTCTTTTTCTTCCTCTTTTTCTTCGACTTCATCATCAACATCATCATCTTCTTCTTCTTCTTCTTCTTCTTGCTCTTCTTCTTCTTCATCAACTTCCTCTTCTTCTTCTTCTTTTTCTTTTGCTTCTCCATCTTGTACTTCTTTTTCTTTTTGTTTTTCTTCCCCTTCTACTTCTTCTTTGTAATCTTCTTCATCTGCTTCTCCTTCTTGTTTGCCTTCTTCTTCTTTGTCTTCCTCTACTTCATCCTATCCTTCTTCTTCTTATTCTTCTTCTTCTTATTGTTTTTCTTACTCTTCTTCATCTTCATCTTCTTCTCCATCTTCTTCTTCTTCTACTTCTTCCTCTTCTTTTTCTTCTTCTTCTTCTTCTTCATCTTCTTCTTCTTCTTCATCATTTCTTCTTCTTCTTCGTCTTCTTCTTCTTCTT